>CAUYUJ010018801.1:0-17500 GCA_963575745.1 Prorocentrum cordatum | reverse complement strand
GGCTGCTGGAGATTACCCCGAGGCTGGACAACTGCCGAGAACCAGCGAAAACGTCAGAAAACTCGAACTCCTCGAAGACCCCCCGATCCTCCTCCTTCCCCCACCAGGCACGGCAAAACGTCCAGACGGGCGCCGCTGGGCGCGTTCCTCACAACACCGGCGCCATCGGCGCCGGGAAGACCCGCTGCGTTAGGGAATTCGCCAAACCCCTCCTTTGCCCCCCCCCCCCCCCTCCCTCATCTCGTTCGACCCGACCTTCCTCGCCCCCCCCCCCCAGGGAGCGCCTACCAGGGACAGGAAGACGTCCAGGTAGGCGCCGCCCTCGCGCGCCACCACGGCGCACAGCAGCACCACGGCGCCGCGCAGGGCGTTGACTCTCGCGGGGCTGCCCACCAGGAGAGCGCCGCAGCCCCGCCTCGCGGCGCCCTCGCGGAGGCACGCAAACTCAAGCTTGCGCTGCTGGAGGGGGGCTGCTGCGCCCCCCGCCGGCGTGCCACGAGAAGGGGGCAGGCGGCCACGGAGTGCCGGGGCTCGCGAGCGGGGGCTCGAGGGTGTCACGCCTGGCCTGCTGCTGAAGCTGCTGCTGCTGCTGCTGCTGCTTTGGCGGCGCCAGCGCCCTCTGGGAGGAGGGGGGGTAGGTTGTCGTCGGACGGTGGCATGACGAGTTCGCGTGTTCAGGGGGGGGGGGCAGGAGGGAGGAGATGGGATCAGAGAGCATCGAATCGGGACATCGGATCGAATCGGAATGGGCGTCAGACCTTGTCGCATCGGCACGGGGCCGAAACCTGACTCGGATCGGCTGCGCCAGGATGCACAACGGCGCCTCTCAAGCATCGGGCCGCGTGGGAACGTAGGAATCCAATTGGATCGGGCTGGAAGGGGAAGGGGGCAAGGGGTACATGAGGGGGGACCGGCTCAGGGGGGGAACATTGACCTGCAGTCGGCGATACATCACCGATAGAGCGGGGATGCGCCCCCGATAGCGAATCCGCACGCTCCTGGGCGGTGTGGGCTATCGGCCCCCTATCGGCGATCAGTGGGCGATTGGGGCTCGATGCGCGTTCCCCCCTGAAGCTATTCCCCCCTGACTTTGCCCCTGGGGGGAGGGGGGGATCGGGAGCTGCAGCATGTACGGATAGCCAAGGCGACACGCTGAGCCGTGGATGCCAAACATTAGCGCGAAACCGAATTCGTAACATTTGGAGCTGCGCTACTCCAAGAGGTGGAGCACGACGCAGGCAGCAACGACCGCAGCTTGCAAACATGTTTCCGATGTTCGCGTGTACATGTAACACTTCCAGGGGCAATCGCCGACCCTGCCCGACCGGGAACTCGCGGCCTTCGAATGGTGATATTCCAACGTTATGACTGGCTTCCGCGTTCTTATCTCCATCCACGGCATACACGTACCAATAACTGTGATCGCCCGCCTATGCCCGACGAGGCTCCCAAACACGAACACGTGTAATGCCTGGCCCCTGGGCTATTCGCGCCTGTTGTCGACTCCGGGGGGCCGAGAGAGGAAGAGGAGGAGGAGGAGGAGGAGGAGGAGGAGGAGGAGGAGGTGGAGGGATCGGGAGCCAGCGTGAAGGAAGCGAGTCCTGGAGGGAAAGGGGTCATGCTTGTTTTCGGCGTGTTCGGGCCCTTTGAACAGATTCTGGCCAGGGGGCAAGACCAAGATCCTCAGATCAAGGCGCTGTGGGCAAATCACATCACGGGCGCCCTTGCATCGTTTCGGGCCCTTGGGCCCTCACGGATCGATCTGGCCCGAGACATGCCGCACACATATGGGGTTGATAGCTGCAATCGTAATGTTTTCAAGACGCCGTGACTTTTGCGCGACGTCGGGCGTCATGAGTCTTGCGGGAGGGGGATGCGGAAGGGGGGGCCTCGAGAATCTCGAACGTCGGGAACACCATGAGGGGCACGAGCACCAGCGAAGCGAGGGAGAATGCGAGTGGTACTAGCCCAGCGGCAGCTGACTTCTGTGGCAAATTCAGCGTCAATATCGGCTTCACTGACTGCCCGTAAAGGAAGACGTTGGAACAAGCAAACACAGAAAACAACATGATGATCCCAACGATCGTTGCGACAAGCAAACCAGCGAACGTGTTCTTGTCCCTGTGCACCCGGTACATCGGGATAACCATATTAATACCCTCAAATGCATAAGTAGAAAAACCCAGGAAGACGAGGGCCTGCTTCGTGGGACAACCAAGCTCCCAATCTTGAGACATGCCCTCACGCGCCAGCCCGGTCACGGTGATGCTGGACAAGAACACCACGGTGCCCAGCACGAGCACGTTGCCCACGAAGTTGTAGACAGTGAAAGCGCTCAGCTCCCTGTACCAAGACGCCGGCACGATGAAAAGTAGCTGCAGCCATGTGAGCGTGGCCGTCATACCCGCCACGTCGACCTCGCCAAGCCAAGCGGATGCAGCGGGCGAGTTCTCGGACAACCACTCGAGCGCCGAAGCTCCGTTCCTGGCAACGTAGATCATCTCCGCGGCAGCGAAGCCCAGCTGCGACAGCACGACGGAGCACTCCACCGCCGCGGCCCCCGCGGCGCCCAGCGCGAGGCGGGCCAGCGTCCCCAGGGAGCCGCCCCTTTGCTGGTGTGCCTGCAGCAGCTTCTGGAAGAGGAAAAAACGGCACACGCGTGCATCTTCGAAGACCCACGCGGATTTCTTGGGTCGGCGCTGCATGGCGCGCGCAGCGCGCCATGGGGCAGCAGCGGCGGCGCCGCCAGGCGGGGCCCAGCGCCGACCCCAGAGATCCGCGCGGACCCCTGACAGCTTAGGCCTACGCAGCTGTTTCCCCTTCGGGCTTCAGCATGCACCAGAGCTCCAGGAGCCCGACGGCCCAGAACAGCACTGTGCCGGACAGGACCCCCGCCCGCAGGAACTCCCTCGGGACCACCAGCAGGGTGCCGCCCACGAACGACTTCAGGATGACGAGAACCGTGGCCACATCCGAGGACAGGTGCCTCGTGGCACGGGGGTAGCCCCGTGCACAACACCCGATCCCTGGCATCGACCTCTGGCTATCAGGGCCGCCCTCCCCTCCTCGTCTTCCACCCCAGGAGGAGGGAGGAGGGAGGATCGCGGACCTAACCGCCACGACTGCGAGCGGGCCGCCTCTGCAGAGCCCCTGGGCGGAAGAGGGGTCGCTAGAAGGGGGCATCTGTTACCTGGGGAATCCCCAACTCGCAGCCTGGTACCGTCGGTTGCTAGCGAGGACGAACACCCTGGCTAGCAGCCGGCGATAGGGCTGCTCGGTACCGGCGGCGCCCTGCGCGCGGCAGTGCCAAGGGAGGAGGAGGAGGAAAAGGAGGAGGAGGAGGACGAGGAGGACAAGGAGGACGAGGAGGAGGAGGACGAGGAGGAGGAAGAGGAAGAAGAGGAGAACCCTCCCCTGCCTCCGCTTCGCACTGGAACGAAAGGCCAGGCCTACCGTGGAGGGGCGGGGCCAGGGGAGGAGGGGAAGAGGTGGCTGTGTGAGGAGAGGGCGGAGGGGAGGGAAGAAGAGGCGAGGAAGGGCTCCTCCTCCTCCTTCTCCACCTCCTCCTCCTCCTCCCTTTCCGTTCCTTTTCCTTCTAGATACCTCCTCCCTGTCGCACCCCGAGGCCAGTCGAAAGGGCAGGTCGGGCGTTTCGCCTTAGTCCTCCTCACTGCTTATGACCCTGATGCTCAAACATTGAAAACAATTTCACAGATGGAGGGCGGGTGGTTTTCAAAATGTGGCTCTCGCCTTAGCGCCGCGCACATTCGTTGCAATCACTTGCAATACTTTCATGGATTGAGAGCGGGTCGTTTTAAACATGTGGCCCTCGACTTAGCGCCGCGCACACTAGTTTTGCAAGAGTTTCACGGATTGAGGGCGGCTCGTTTTTGAAATGCGGCTCTCGCCAAAAGCGCCGCACGCATTCAATTTAAACATTTGCAAGAGCTTCACGGATTGAGGGCGGGTCGTTTTCAACATGCGGCTCTCGCCTTAGCGCCGCGCACATTCGTTGTAATCAATTGCACGAGCTTCACGGATTGAGGGCGGTTCGTTTTCAACGTGTGGCCCCTCCTCCAACTGCCGCCCACCTCGGTGTCCCCTCCTCCACCCTCCACCATCTAGCCTTCGAGTTCCGCCCTACAAACACCAACCTCTAACCTCCGCCTCCACCCTCCCGCCCTACACCCTCCCACCTCCAGCCTCCACCCTCCTCCCTCTGCCCTCCAACCTCCGCCTAACACCCTCCGCCCGCCAACCTCCCACCTTCCAACCTCCGCCCTCACACCCTCCGACTTCCGCCATCCGTCCTGGAGGCCCCCCAGATTCGGACCTGGAGCAGATGGGGCAGAACAGAGGATCGCGCTACATCGCCGATGCACCAGCGACGTCAGGACGTAGGTGAACGGGCTCCAAATTGTGCCGCATCGCCGATGCATCGGCGATGTGGCGCGACCCTTTGACCCTATCTGCTCCGGCCTCATGTGAAATTGTTGGGTCCAACCGACGCCCACATGGAAGTCTCGGACCCCCCCGAACAATCACCCGAGACGTGCCCAACCCCTCTCCACGCGAGGCGACTATCTATATGAACGCTACATACACAAACATTGAGAGATATACAGCAACAGCCCTTCGCCGAACAATGTTGGGCCACGCGCGTCGTACACCTGCGCAACGCAGATCGCTAAAGGGACGGCGACGTCAAGCACGACCAGGAACATAGAAAGGGGAACACAAGTGGAGGATGAGAAGGAAGAGTGGGGAGGTCGACAAGGATGCTGGAGACGGAAGGGGAACCAATACTTGTGGAAGTAACAGCGCCATGCGCCACATCTGCTCGGTTCACCCCTGCTGTGGCTGCTGCTGCTGCTGCTGCTGCGGGCGACAGGCACCTTAGACCTAATGAAGGGGGGGTGAAGTGGGCCACCGAGGAGAGCGCCATGAGCTACGTGATGCTCCAGCACTCTGCGTTCTGTAATGCGACAGCGCCGCGCGGTACATGACGAGACGGTGCCACGCGCCATGTGGGCACGCGCCGTGTGGGCGCCCTGCACTGCACCCTGCCTCCCAGGAGCCCACGAAACTGGCGACAGTCGCGCAGGTCGCACCCCCCGAGGGAGCTGCGAAGTCTCAAAATCATCTGCGGGGCCCACGCAGGTAGCGACAAGTGCGCAGTTCGCAGCCGCCGAGGGAGCCCAGAGGTCTCAATATGATCTGCGTTGCCCTCGACTCCGCCGTGCCCCCCAGAAGCCCACGAAAGTGGCGACAACTGCGCAGTTCGCAGCCCCCGAGGGTGCCGCGAGGGTCTCAACGTGATCTGCGCGACCCTCACCTCCGCCGTGCCCCCCCGGGAGCCCACGAAAGCGGCGAACAGGGAGGCAGGAGGCACGGAAAGAGAGGACGCGGGAGGAATGGATGAGACGTGCGAGCGATGCTCTTTTTTTTGTTTTGATTTTTTTGTTTTATTGTTTTTTTTGTTGTTTTTGCTGTTTTTTTGCAATCCTTTTTTTTTTTTGCAATCCAAGACGACACCCAAACACGCGGCAGGGCTGGGAAACGTGCAGCACTGCGATGCGTCGCTCCTCGAGCGGCATCGGCCCGCGGGGGCCTCGGGGGGTCCGAGGCCGAGGCGAGAGCGCCCCCCTGTGCGACAGAAGGCGACGCCCGGATCTCGGGGCCCGCCCTCCAAACACGCCCTCTCTACCCTCCAGTGATGAAGGGGCCCTGGGGCACACAGAGAAATACACACAGATAAAAAAAAGATTCCCCATGTTTTCCCATATATTTTCTGGGTTTTTGCCTTCCCCCTCACTTCCCATATTTTCCCATACATTCTGTGGAATCTAGGATTAATTGTGTCTGTGTGTTTCTTTCCCTCCAATGAGAAACACATGTTTTGACTCGCGGGTCGAGAGCGCACCTCTTCCGGTCGAGAAACACGCCCTCTACCCTCCAATGAGAAAGACATTTTTTGACTCGCGGGTCGAGAGCGCACCTCTTCCGGTCGAGGCTAAGCGGGCCGCGCGAAGCCTGAATTAGCAGAGGGGGGGCCAGGAAGAAAGGCCTCACGTCAAGGCCAGGAGGAGGCCGAGCCTCGGGATCAGGTGATGCCGAAGACGATGTACTTGCAAAGGGACGCCTTGGACAGGAACACGGTGGCGAAGTACCGGAAGAAGCAAAATGCTGTGGTTGGTGGTGCCGTCAACGGCTCATCATGTACACCAGCCTCGTGTGGCGGCGGGAGAGGACGCTCCTTGTACCCAAGCGGCGTCGACCAGGGAGGGTGGAGAGCATCGCTGAGCCGGAGTGCAACGTTGTGCCATCCAATGAGAAAGACAGCCATCGTGTTGGGAGGAAGAGGCTGGGAAGATACAGGGCGTGACGGTATGATAAGCCCATTCAACATACGCGACCATGGGGATGATCTGATCCTTTCTCCCAGCCCCATCCTCCCAGCCCGATAGTTGTTACCTAACAGCGAAGACTGATAGGTTTCTAATGGGGTCAGAAGAGAGCATCTGATGACTCCCCAAGGGGGTCTGGGCGGGAGCCGGACAGGCGAGGGCCGGGCTCGTTTTAAGCAAACAGTCACACACTTCGTGCTCTTCGACCTCCCAGAACTCCGTTCCCCGGCCACATTTTGAATGCCCGGAGCCAACTGTAGGCCACTTCGTGCTCTTCGACTTCCCAGAACTCCATTCCCCGGCCACATTTTGGATGCCCGGAGCCAACTGTAGGCCACTTCGTGCTCTTCGACTTCCCAGCCCGATAATTGACTTTCTCGTCCAACCTCCGCCCCCAAAGAAACGCCCTACCCTCCAACCTCCGCTCTCCGACCGCCGCCCTCCCGGACACAGACGCCGTGCTTCTTCTTTCTCGCACCGTGCACCCCTGGAGGCCTGCGCCCCTTCCCGAGGACCGCTCCTCCATCCCGCATCCTCGTCTGACGGCTCCGGGGCCCGCCGAGGGCCCCCAGAGGCCGAGAATTGCCCCAAACCGACCGGCGCGTTTTCAGCGTGCCTCTCACGGCGTCGTGGGGGTCTTGGGAACTGCCGCCCGCCTCGGGGCCGGCGGCCCAGGCGAGCTCTGCGCAGCGTCGAGCGGCTCTGGTTCACCTCGCGAGGGAGGATGAGAGGGGGAGACTGGCTGGTGGTCCCGTCCTCGATAGGTTCCTGGACCTTCGGTCCTCCTTTGCATCTCCTTCTGCGCGTCGCGTTGCCTGCCGTGCTTGCTTCGCTCAGGCACGCGACGGCATCCTTCACTGCGTCGTACACTTTGTCTTCTCAGGGGGGCGTCCTCGTCCTCGTCGTCCTCGTCGTCCTCGTCGTCGTCCTCGTCCACGTCGTCGTCGTCGCCGATGTCGTCGTGGTCCACGTCGTCGTCGTCGAGGTCGTCGTGGTCCTCATCGTCGCCGTCGTCGTCGTCGTGGTCGTCGTCGTCGCTCTCGTCGTCCTCGTCGTCGCGGTCTGCCCCGGAATCGGCGGTGCATCGTCGATAGATCGGCGGCCCAAGGCGTACCCAGCTTTCGCGCTCCATATTTTGGAGCCCCTGGGGTCCTCTGGGCCTCGCGAGGAGTGCTCTGAGGTCATGGGGGCCTCCTTGGAGACCATGGGGTGCCCTCAGAGGAATAAGAAACGGCATAAAGATATGTTCTCGGAGGTCCGTGCATAGATCTTGGATCGGCGCTGGATGTCCCTCCCTGGTGTGCCGAGCTCGCAAGGGGGGCCCAGCGCCGATCCAAAATTCGCGCGGAGCCTCAAGAAATCATGCTTCGACCCTTGGAACCCAGAACCGAATGGATCAGTCGGATCAGAGATCGAATTGAATCGGATCGGCGGAAATCGGCCGCTAAGTTGGGAGTAGTCAAATCGGCGAAAGTCGGCAGGCTCATCACGCCTCTATGGAGAAACCGACATCCATGACGGAAAGCGAAGCCGAGTCGAACCGGAATCGGAATCGAAAGGAATACAGACGGAAGGGTCGAAGTGAGCCCTGAAAGGGCACCGCCAACAACATCGCGGGCGAAAAACAGGTCCACATCCGCGGCCTCGCGGCCCGAATCCAGACCGCGAGGGCGCGGACGCGGATGTGGTAGCCGCTTGTGACAACAACCATAATCCGAAACCGAATCGGATCGGAATCGGCATCGGTCGACATCGAATCGAATCGAGTCGCAGGAGTCGAAATGAGCCCTGAAAGGACACCCCCCAACAGCATCGTGGGCGAAACAAATATTCGTTCGCGGACGCCGCGCGCGGGACGTATCCGTGCGACCGCGTATCCGCGGGATCGCACCCTGGCATCCAAAGCGCCAAGGCGCGGATACGGATGTGTTCGCCGCTCGTGACAACAACCGGAATCCGAAGCCCAATCGAATCGGAATCTTGATCGATCGAAAACGAATCGAACGAAGTCGGTGGAAGCGGAATAAGCCCCGAAATGAGCCTGAAGGAACACCTCCAGCAACACCGTGGGCGAAAAACATATCCGTTAACCAAATCGAATCTGGATCGCCATCGATCGGAATCGCATCGGATCGAGTCGGAGCAAACGACTCGAGCGCTGACGGGACACCTGCAGCAAAACCGTGGTCCAACAACAGATCCGTATCCGCGGCCTCTGCCCATCGCTCGGACGTCCATCCCCTGTGCTTTTTTCGACTTTCGTGCGTGGTTTTTTTCGCAGGATGATCCAGGATGCTCCTTCCTTCATAATCCGCGCCGAGAAAAAGTGCACGCGTCCGAGCGATGCCAAAGCCTCGCGGCCCGGGCCGCTGGGCCGCGACCCCGCGCACACGCGGCGTTTCTTCGCGGCCGCCGCGCGCGGAACGCACCCGTGCGGCCGAGAAGCCCGACCGCGAGGGCGCGCACACGGGTGTGTTCGCCGCTCGTGGCGACAACCGGAATCCGAGGCCGATTCGGCTCGGGACCGGGATCGGTCGAGACCGAATCGAATCAAGCCCGAGGAAGCAGAATGAGCCCCGAAGGGACATGGACACCTCAAACAACAACATCTGTATCCGCGGCCTCGCGGGCCAGGCCCCCTGCGACCACGCGGATACGGGGCGTTTCTTCGCGGACGCCGCGCGCGAAACGCATCCGTGCGACCGCGGATCCGCGGGATCGCGCCCTGGCATCCAGCCCGCGAGGGCGCGGATACGGATATGTTCGCCGCCCGTGACAACAAGCGGAATCCGAAGCCGAATCGAATCGGGATCGGAATCGAACCGAGTCACCTCTAGTTTGGACGCCTGAATGAGTACAGAAAACATGGATACGCTGCTCAACAACAAATGTTGTCCAAAACCGACAGTGGCCGCGACGTCGACAGCGAACCCGGTTCAGAATGAACAAGACTTTCTGTTGGTCGTTGTACCCATTGTTCCAGTATCCATGTCAACCGTCCCGCTCTAGCAACCACCGATCGCTGCCCCAGAGCACCGACGGGGCCCGAAAGCGGCCCCCAGAGGCCGAAGAAGCCAGCAACACGCCTTCTCGAACCCTGAGCCTGGAACCTCGAACCCAGAACCTCGAACCCAGAACCTCGAACCCAGAACCTGGAACCCAGTACCTCGAACCCAGAGCCTGGACCCCAGAACCTCGAACCTCGACGTGTTCGCGCCCGTGACGATCGCTGCCCCGGAGCACCGGCGGGGCCCCAGCCAGCCGGGGCGGGCGCTGGCCCCGCGCGCTGCGGCGCCAGGCTGGGCCGCTGCACCCGCTCGTAGTGCTCCCGGACGTCGAAGGCCACGTCCAGCACGAAGTCCAGGAAGGCGTCCCGACAGTGCGGCGCCGCCCCGAGGGCCGGGCGCTGCCGGAGGTGTCCCTGGCCCAGGGGTCTGCTCGTGCGTTCCGGGTCCTCCTCGCCACGAGCGTGCCGACTTCCCGACGCTGCGCGTCGTATCCCCGCCCATCCCAAACCGGCGCCCAGGCGAGTTGAGACGGTCATGGAAGCGTAGGAGCAAAATGGGGGACAGTCGTTATCGTTCGGGGGAGGAGGAGGGAGGAGGAGGAGGAGGAGGAAAATGGATGAGGATGGAAGGAAGAGGGTGATGAATTTGCGGAGGACAGGGAGGAGCAGGAGAAAGATGAGGAGGGGGAGGGGGAGGAAGGAGGGAGGCGGAATAGGCGGACAGGGCAGCCCATCCAGGGACGATGCCCAGACGAGTTGCCATGATCAGGGACGTGGGGGGAACATACAGGAGAGAGAGAGAGAGAGAGAGAGAGCACGCCCGTAGTACACTCCCAAGGGGGGAGGGGGTCCCCCTCAGCTAGCGCCCCCCCTTTGGACCTCCGCTCCAGGAAGCCCCCTGCGCCCCTCGAAAGCTACCCCCCCCCCTCCCTTTCGCGCTCCGGAAACTACACCCCCCATCCCTTCATTTCTTCCGCCCCTCGGAAGCTCCCCTCCCCTCCCCCCTTTCGCGCTCAGGAAGCTCTCCCCCCCCTCCCCCTTCCAAAGGGAGGGGGGGCTTGGCTACCCCCCCCCCCTTTGAGACCCCCCCTGCCAGAAGCCCTTCCCTCCCCCACCCCCCACCCCACCCTCCTTTTGGGCTAAGGAGGGGGGGGGGCTTGGAAGCCCCCCCCCCTCCTTGGCTAATGAAGGGAGGCCGAACACCGAAGGGCACCAAAAATCAACAGAGCGCTGGAAACCAAAGAACCACAGAAAACCAAAAGGGTGCGAAAACCAGAGGCGCGCCGAAAACCGAAGGAACGCCGAACCCAAAGGGCGCCGAAAACCGAAGGTGCGCCGAAAACCAGAAGGGCGCCGACAACCAAAGGAGAGTCGAAAACGAAAGGAGCGCCAAAAACCAAAGAGGCGCCGAAAACCAAAAGGGCGCCGACAACCAAAATAGAGCCGAAAACCAGAGCAGCGCCGAAAAATCAAAAGAGCGCCGAAAAGCAAAGGGGAGCCGATCACCAAAACGCGTCGAAAACCTTACGAACGCCGAATACAGTCAACCAGTATAGTAATGATGCGCGATAAGGATGCAAGGGCCTTGGACGCCCATTTCGAAGCTTTCGAGCGGGGCGCGGCCAGCGAAAGCGGCGAAGGATGGACCGAGGAGGCAAGAATGCACGGGTACCTTTGAGAAGGTTGCCTATCCTTCCTATGCGGGTTGACTGTACCAAAGAAGCGCCGAAAACCAAAAGAGCGCCGAAAACCAGAGCAGCGCCGAAAACCAAACGGGTACCGAAAACCAAAAAGCACCGAGACCCCAAAGGGTCACCGAACTTGAAAGGACACCCCAAACTAGCGAGGCGCAGACAATCGAAAGAAGCGCCGAAAATCAAAAGGGCAGCGAAAACCAAAACTGCGACGAAAACCAAAGGTACACCGAAAACCAAAAGGGCACCGAAAACCAAAACGGTGCCGAATACCACAGGAGTGCCGAAAACCAAAGGGGCGCCGAAAACCACAAGTGCGCCGAGAACCAAAGGGGCGCCGAAAACCGAAAGGGCGCTGAAAACCAACGGGGCGCCGAAAACCAACGAATACCAAAAAAAACGCCGAACCCATAAAAAAAGATCGCCAAAAGGCAAAGATGCGCCGGAAACCCCAATGGCGCCGAACGCCAAAAGAACACCGAAAACCAAGGAGGTGCCGAAAAACCGAAGGGGCGCCGATAACCAAAAGGGCGCCGAACACCCAAGGGGCGCCGAAAACCCAAGGGAGCGCCGAAAACCAAAGGGGCGTCGAAAACAAGCGCCGAAAACCAAAAGGGCTCCGAAAAACCGAAGGGCCGCCGATGACCAAAAGGGCGCCGAAAACGAAAGGGGCGCCGAAAAGAACAGAAGCTCCGAGGACGCGCCGAAAACAAAAAAGGGCACCGAAAACCAAACGGGCGTCGAAAACCGCAGGAGCGCCGAAAACCAAAGGGGCGCCGAAAGTAAAAGAGGCGCCGAAAACTCAAGGGGCGCCGAAAACCAACGATGCGCCGAAAACCAACAGGCGCCGAAAAACCAGGGACGCGCCGATAACCAAAAGGGCGTCGAAAACCAAAGTGCGCCAAAAACCAAAGAAAGGCGCGCCGAAAGCTGAAAGGCGCCCAAAACCAAAAGGGCGCCGAAAACCACCATGGCGCCGGAAAAAAGGGACGCCGAAAATCAAAAGGGAGCCGAAAACAAACATGGCGCCGATAACCAAAAGAGCGCTGGAACCCAAGAGGGCGCCGAAAACAAAACGAGGCGCCGAAAACCAAAGTGTGCGCAGAGCACCAAGAGGGGCGTCGAATACAAAAGGGGCGCCGAAAACCACAGGAGTGCCGAAAGGCCCAAGAGGCGCCGAAAACCAAAGGAGCGCCGACAATCAAAGGGGCGCCAAAGGCCCAAGGGGCGCCGATAACTAAAGAGGCGAGGTAAAACAAAGAGACGCCGAAAACCCCACGTACGCCGAAAACGAACGGGGCACCGAAAATCAAATAAGAAAAGTAGCTTCGAATCCCCCTCCTCAGCTAGGGCCCTCCATCTGGAAACGCCAATAGAAGGAAAGGAGGGGGGAGAGCCTCGGAAGCCCCTCCCCCCTAGGAATGGGGAGCCTGGGCTTACCCTAGCCGGGCCCCGAGAAGGATAGGGGGGTAGCTTCGGGCCCCCCCCCCCCTTTAGCAAGGGATTCCCCAGCTACAAAATCCAAACAAGAGGAGGGGGGGTAGCTTCGGAAGCTCCCCCCCTCTTTGAAATGGGAGCCCGGGCTCACCCCGGGCCCCAAAAGGGGGGAGGGGGGGTAGCTTCCAAGCCCCCTTCCATTTAGCAAGAGCGCCCCCAGCTAAACAACTACCCACACCCACAACAAGGGGGGGAGGGGGGGGGGGGGGCAGCTTCGAAGACCCCCCCCCTTTCCAAGGGAGGGGGGTGTACCTTGAGGCTGGGGCCCCCCCTTAAGTGAGGAATGTGCCACGAGCGCGCTCTTTCATACACAGGAACGCACGGATGGAGAAACCCTCGTACCCCAACAAAGGGAAGAAAGAGGAGGAACCGGAGGAATCGGAGGAGGAAGAGGAGGAGGAGGAGGAGGAGGAGGAGGAGGAGGAGGAGGAGGAGGAGGGAGGAGGAGGAGGAGGGAGGGAGGAGGAGGAGGAGAAGGAGGAGGAGGGCGGAGGCGGAGGCGGAGGCGGAGGCGGAGGAGGAGGAGGAGGAGGAGGAGGAGGAGGAGGAGGAGGAGGAGGAGGAGGGGGAAGAGGAGGAGCAAGAGGAGCAGGAGAAGGAAGAAAAGGGCGAACAGAAGAGCCAGAAACCTCATGAATGCCTCTCGGAATCTCGTCGGGTGTCGCTAAGAAACTGTTTTGGAAGCCTCTTGGAGCGTCTGGGGGGGCATCTTGGCGGGCCCAAGGCCGTCTTTGAGAGTCGTGGGTGCCTCGGGAATTCCCTTGAAGCCTCTTGGGAGTCTCTCTGGAGCCTCTTGAAGGATTCGGCGCCTCTTGGATCCGTCTGGGCGTCTCTTGGGGCCCTCTTTGGGTGCTCTTGGGAGCTTCGGGGGTGCTCTTCGAGCCATCTTGGGAGACATCGATCAAAACAGAAGGGAGCTTCAATTCGCCTTGCCCTTCTAGAGTGCCTGAAATCGCCCTGGGGGCGCTCTTGGAGCGAACTTGCGCGCTCTTGAGGCCGTCTTGGGACTCTCTGGGGCTTCTCTAGGGGCCTCTTGGGCCATCTTGAGGCCTCGGATGGCCACTGAAAGCGAAAAGGCGAGAAAACAACAAACATTGATTTTCCTCAGGTTTTGGAAGGATTGTGGCCTCTTCGGGGCCTCCTTGGGAGGCTCGTTGGCTACTTGGCGACGTCTTGGAATGTTATTGAGCCATCTTGAAGCATCTTGGGCTATCTTGAGCCATCTTGGATGTCATCTTGGGCTCTCTGAGGCGCTCTTGGAGCCGTCTTGGGCCATCTTGGACGCTCCATTCCGTCCAGGTCCAGGGGAGGGGGGTAAGGGGGAGGGGTGAAACCCTCTACTAAGTGGAAGAAGGGTAAACTCCTTACCCAAGGGGGAGAAGGAGGTTGGAAGAGGAGCCTTCATGGACCTCCTACGCCCAGAGGTCTGGTGGAATGTTTGCACCACGGGCGTGTTCGCCAGTTTTCGGGCCCCGGGACCCTCGCAGATCGATTGCCGAATACCCTGAGCCTCAGTCCTCGATCCGCAAGGCTATCAAGGGGCCTGGACCCCAAATTCACAAATCTCTTTGGGCTTGGCGCGCTTCACCTGGGGTTTCTCGCGGCTTCCCGCATGATTTGTTCCTCAAGACGGACCAGGAGGGCCCCAAGAGACACGAAGACGGTCCAAGAGGGCCCGGAGTCGCCGAACGATCGCTCGACGACGCTCAAGATGGCCCATAGACGGCCGAAGTGGCGCCCCAAGAGGCTTCCGAGAGGCCCCCCAATAGTGCAAAATCGTTGATTTCAACCGGTTTTTGCAGGATTTGGGCGTTCTCGCTTCCTCGGCTTCCCAACTCTCCCGGGCGGCCCTAGAGGTTCCGCAAGAGGCTCCAAATATGGCTCCAAGAGGGGGCGCAGAAATTGCGGCGGCGATGCATGCAACTGCATGTGGGAGGAGGAGGAGGAGAAAGAGGAGGAGGACGAGGAGGAGGAGGAGGCGGAGGAGGAGGAGGAGGAGGAGGAGGAGAAGGACGAGGAGGAGGAGGAATGGGGGACCCGAACGAACACTTCGAGGCCCTGGCCCCGAAGGTCCCCCACGAGACTCCAGGAGTCCCCCAAGAGGCCCCAAGAGGCCCCCATGAGGCCCCAAGAGGCCCCCAGGAGGCTGCCACGAGGCCCCCAAAACTGTCCCCAAGAGGCCCCCGAGAGCGCTCCGAGGAGATCCCAAGAAGCATCCCTGAGAACTCTGACCTGCAAACCAGGCACGGTGGCGGATGGGCCTTTCGACCAGATTTCGTCCAAATTTCGACCACACTCTTAACGATTTCGTCCACATTTCGTCAATATGCCGGCCAGACGCCGACCTAATCCAACGAAATCAATACGAAATCCTCCAAACCGCAATGAATTCTGGGACCCTCTGAGGCTCCCGAGGACCACGCAACTGGCCCAACCATGACTTCAAGATCCGTCGTGCTTTGGTGGATGTTCTGACTCAACAATGTGCCAACCCCGAGCGATGCGACAAAAATAAGGCGGCCATGTCCGCCTCAAGAAAAATAGGACGGATGCCTCCGCAAAACATTTGGTCGAAACAGCGACGGCAAAGCAAGGCGGACATCGGCAACTATGTAGCTTGAACATCAGGGCGGACATTTCCGCCCTCCGTGCGAAATCGCCCAACGTACGGCGAATCTAAAGTCAGGGAAAGCCCGAAATCTCCGACGGAAGGGGCTTCTTCTGTCGCGGCGTCTTTCCTCCATTCTGGCCCCTGGGGCTCGCTATCGGAAACAGAGCCATCAGCAGTGGAAGACTGGCCCTGAGGAAAGAGGTCGGGACCTCCCGGGGCCACGCATTGGGAAAAGCACGTCTTCGGATGATTGGCAAATGCCTCCAGGATTTCCAAGAGGAGGTCCCCACGGCTGTGACTACAACCGTGGCCGTGATCTGATCCGACGCCGAACAGGCCTCCAGAGCAGCACCCCTCGAGAGGCCTCAGAGGGCCCCCAGTGGGTGAGCCCCAAGGTGATGCGAAAGAGCTGGGGACCCGCAGACGACATCTGTAAAGACCACCACCGTGCCTGGCGAGGGCCATCTTGGGCCCCACGATGCGATGGATAGACACACCATGCAGGGACCCAGGATGGCCCCTGGCCAGACATGGCGCGGCGGCGATAGGTGCCTTCTCACGAACGAACAACACACCCACACCCACGGGGGGCTCGGAGGGGGCCACGGGTGCGTGCTGTCGGATGGAAGTCCCCGCTCGAACGGGAGCGCCCCCCGGGGTCCGACAACCCCGTGGCTGTGGGCGTGCGCTGTCCGCTCGTCGCCTTCTGCGCATGGGGGGCACCGGCCGGGCCAGGCGCGCCCCTTGCGGCAGCCCCCGAGAGGTAGCGCCGCCGGAAGTGGTCGGGCCTGTGGAGCTCCGGGCCGACCTTCGGGGGGGGGGCGCGGCCCGGCCCGCGAGCGGGGGCGCTCCCGTCGGGCGGGGGGGCGCGCGGGGTCGGTCCCGGCCAGGCCGGCCCTGCGGGGGCAGCGCGGGGGGGGCTGGGGCCCATCTTGGCATCGCTCGGGCGTCAATTCCCCATGCATTTTTCCGGCTTCGTGCGCGTATTTTTCGCAAGATGGTCCAGCATGCTCCTCGATGGCCCCCGCCGATAAAGAGAAAAGCACACGTCCGAGCGATGCCAAGCCACAGGAGCGTTCTGAGCAGGAGTCGGAGTCGTAGTGGGGACAGTCAAGCCGGTCCTGACAGCAGTCCAGGAGCACGCGGTGCTGATAAACGCTGGAACCCATGGCCCAAGAGGTCTGGCTACGTGGCCACCGCCTCGCGAGACGGCACCAACATCGATCGGCTCATGTGCTGGGAGGAAACACCAGTGACCGAACCTCGGATGTCAAGAGCCCTGAGTCGTGGGGTTGGAAGCTGGAAACGAGGGGGTGAGCTTGCTCCAGGTCGGGCATGTCCTCCTACAGGCGTTTTTCGAAAGAAAAATTAAGCATAGTCCAGACATGCTCGTTCTATGATGATAATAGCACGGGAAATCATCACCATACTATTTTTGGACTATTCTTGAATTTTCATCGTGTGGAAGGACACGCCCGACTTACAACTTGCTTGCCGCTGACTGGTTCTGGAGGGTAACGAGGGACCCCCTCGCGTCGGCACAAGATAACGAGGTGGTGCTTCTGACAAGTCTTGGCCTCTTGGGGCCCTCGCCGAGCCTCATGGACCGTGAAAAAACAGTTCGGGCTGAGAAGCTCTGCCGGGGAAGGGGTCCAAACCTCCGCGCGTCGACGCTGCGGGGGAAACAAAAAGCATAACGTCGGGGGTCTGGGACCATTGGCTAGGACTCGGGGATACATCGCCGATCGATCGGCCAAGGGCCCCCCCGACAGCCAGACCGCGCGTCCCTGGCCGAGGGGGGCCATCCGGCCCTCGTCGGCAACGGGTGGGCGATGGAGGGCCGGCCCGGCTGCGCGCCCAGGGAGGAAGGCAGCGGGCGCGGGCCTTCTCAGACGGCCTCCGACCTTCGGAGAACTTTTCGCTGAGCATTTTCGTTAGGTGGAGGGCGCAGGGTCAAATCCATTTGGGCCTTTGCGCCTCGAAATTCAATCCGTCGTGTGATTCACCGTTTGCAGATGCAAACCTCGAACTTCAGTCGAAACGGCACTTCAACTCTCAGATTTTGCCCGCCACCCAAAGAAAATGCTCGGTTTCAGGGGCCTCTCCGAAGCCGCGAAAAGGGGGCGGCCCTCTTCAGACGGTCAGAGGGCTTCCGAGAAGCCCCGCCGACTTCCGAGAAGGCCTGGCCCCCTCCCCCCCCTCCCCCCCTCGGCGCGCCGCCGACCGATGCATTCTTCCCCCTGCCCCCCCCCCCCCGTTCCCCCCACCCCGAGCGCCTCCCTTG
>CAUYUJ010018800.1:187039-195046 GCA_963575745.1 Prorocentrum cordatum | reverse complement strand
CCGCTGCTCGGGGGACCCGCGGGAGCGACCCCTGAACCCCGCGATCCCGGAACCTCGTGCGTCGCGCCGATTCCCCGCGATCTGTCGGCCGGATGACGGGGCGGGCGACCACGAGGAGGTCGACGAGGGCGACAGCGGGCTTCGCGACGACGAGGCATTGGGCAAGGAACCATTCACACAATAAACAAACAAGACACATTGTAGACGATCCTTGTTTTTTCCCATTGCGTGCCCCCCCCCCCTCCCTCCCTCGGGGCCCTCCAGTGCCAACGTTGGTGGAGGGCTCGCCTCGGGGCCAGCGGCCCCGCTGGCCCGTCAGCGCCGTCGACGGCCCCCTCGGGGAAGTGTTCTGCGAGTCCGCAGGCTTACGTCGGGCCTGTCCCCCTACAGGGGGAGTTTCGCCAGAACATTTTTAAAAATACCCCAAAAATAATCAAAAAACAATCCAAAAATAGTCTGGGGACTACTTGTTGAATATTTTATTTGCCTTCTTGGAATATTTTGGGGGTATCTTTTATTTTTCGTCGAAAATCCTCCTGTAGGGGGACAGGCCCGACCTAAGGGAAGTGTTCTGCGAGTCCGTGGGCGGCGTCGACCTTTCTCTCGCCGCCTGCCGGGTGATGGGCCCTGGGCGGTCGCGACGGCCGCTAAGGGGCGCGGGCGCCCGGTCGACGACCACGAAGGGGGCCCAAACGAGTGGACACCCCTCCAGCGGGACACCGGCAGAAGAACCACCCCGGGGCCCCGTGGGGGCCTGAAGCAGTTTTTCTACCCCGAGAAGACGCAGCAGCCGCGCAGAACACCGTTGCGTAAAGATCTCCGTGTGTCGGTCGGCCCAGTGTCATCCTCCTCCTCCTCCTCCTCCTCCTCCTCCTCCTCGTCCTCCTCCTCCTCCTCCTCCTCCTCCTCCTCTTCCTCCTCCTCCTCCTCCTCCTCCTCCTCCTCGTCCTCCTCCTCCTCCTCCTGGGCCCTGCCCGATCGGGCCCTCGGGGGTCGCCGAGAAAAGGCTGGGCGGGCGCTCGCGCGCCTGCCTGAGGTCCCGCCGCCTGCCTGAGGTCCCGCTGTGTGGACGCCCGGAAGGGGTACCGAACCTCCTCCTCCTCCTCCTCCTCCTCCTCGCCCTCCTCATCCTCCTCCGCCTCCCGCCTCCTCCTCCCTCTTCACCCCCTCTTCCCCTCCTCCTCCTCCTCCTCCTCCTCCTCCTCCTCCTCCTCCTCCTGGGTACAGTGCCCAACAACAAATGTTGTCCCAAACCAACAGCGGCCGCTGTTGGGCAGGCGGCCTTCTGTCTCAAATGGGCACAGGCCGCGGCGGCGCGGACCGCGAGTCCTGCTCAAGACGAGCAGGAACTGCTGTTGGGCATTGTACCCATTCTTTCCGTACCCATGTCGGTCGTGCAGACGCTGGGCACAAGGGCAAGCGCCGCACTGCCGCACGGCGCCTCTCGGGTTCCACGCCGGTCGGGGGCGAGTTGGGCAGACGCTGAGCTGGCCGACGTGCGACGCAAAACCCAGTCGGCTGACTTCTCTGACATGGGGCCTGGCACTCGCAAGAGAAAGCATTTGTGTGATACTGCTTTTTTGTCCCTCGAGAGAAGGAGCCCAGGGTCCTGAGGCCCGCGGCACTCCAATCGTGGAGCGGCCACGGATATCACCCGCCCTCATCAGACAAGGAACCCTCCAGGGTCTGAAGCCTCCTGGGCGCCTTCCTCCACGGACGTCCCCACCGCACTCCCCAGACCTCTCCTGGGCCGCGCCCAGGCCAGCACTCCCAGGCGACTCCAGCCGTGGCGGCGAGGGCCTCCCAGGGGGACCCCCCCCCCCCCGCAAACTGCCCCCCCCCCCACCGAGGGGCGGGCACGCCGGCGTCTGTGCCTCTCCTTCCCTCGGAGGAGGAGGAGGCGGAGGCGGAGGCGGCGTAGGCGGCGGAGGCGGCGGAGGCGGAGGAGGCGGAGGAGGCGGAGGCGGAGGAGGAGGAGGAGGAGGAGGAGGAGGAGGAGGAGGAGGTGGAGGAGGAGGAGGAGGAGGAGGAGGAGGAGGAGGAGGAGCCTCGAGCACCCGCAGCCTCTCCAACATGCTGGCCTCGAGCGCCGAGGGCCGGGCGGGCTCGGGGCCGGGGCTGCCCGCCGGGGAGGCGGGGCCCGCCGGCGGGGCGGCGCCCCGCAGCCGGCCGCGCTCCTCCGCCACGGCGTCGCGGAAGAGGCGCGCCAGGGACTCGTCGGTGAGGCGCGGGGCCCAGGCGGGGGAGGCGGGCGCGTCCTCTCGGGGCCGCAGCGGGCGGCAGAAAGAGAGCTGCCTTGAGAAGGCGCTCCCTGGGAGCCCCCAGGGGAATCCCTGGGAGCCCTGCCCCGGGGTTCTGGCAGTAGCGATCCCAGTGGAACCAGATAGGGGCGGGGGCGCCCATCACCTCCCTCCTCTCTCTCTCTCTGTGTCCCTCTGTCTGTCTCCCTCCCTCCCTCCCTCCCTTTCTTTTTTTTGTTTCTCTCTCTCTCTCTTTCTCTCTCCCCCTCTGCTTTTTCGTTCGCCAGCGCCGGCGACAAACAGCACCGATCTGCTGCTTCTGATGCGCCCAAGCCACGAACTAACGAGACGATCAGCCGCAACAGCACGTGCCATACAGGGTGCTGCCACACTACTGAGGCTACGAGAAGCGTCGGCTGTCGTTCAGTTCAAGTCCAGCCAACACCAGCCAGCCTGGACAACCAGCCACAACGTCATGGCACGTCCATTAGCTTCAGAAGCGACCGAGAACCCACGCCAAGGACGATGGGCACCTGGTTAGCCCCGTGCCAGCCGTGCGACGCCGCTCAAGCCCTGCGTGCCGCCGTGAACGACACGCACACTGGCCACTAGGCACCCAACTCACCGACGACGTTTCCGAACGGTGTGATGACAAGGGTGACTAGGGACACCTGTCCGACTGCCCCCAGGCCGACCGCCCTCTGGCGAAGGATACGGTGGCAGCGGGACCGAGGGACACCAGCTCTGCAGCCCGCGTCGCTGAACAAGCGGCAAGCGACGACCCTATCCAAGACACTGACAAGGACGCTGGCCCAGCCGACAATCCAATCGAGGATCCTGACGACTGGGGAGGCTTCATGCAGACGCGTGAAACTCAAGGGTTACGCACATGCCGGAAGTGCATGAGACAAACACTATCGAACCGCCAGTGCCAAGACATCCTCGACCGCATTCAAGGCACGGCCGGAATGTGGTCACCGTGGGACAAGGAACAAGATGCTTTCCAAAGCTGGATGGATCAAATAATCGCGCGTTCGACGGGAAAAAATGCGGTAACCCCAGCTACGCCCGTGTCCTCAGAGCCACGCGCAACTAAGATGCGCCTCTCGAGTAGAGACGTCGAGGTGGAGCCTACGACATCTGTCACACGGCGTGGGAAAACAAACATGTGACCAGGGCCTTCAAGCGCAGGGCCTCTGGCAGACTATCGCACGCTGACCGCGGGGCGTACATCATCACCTACATCCGCCACTTCGACGGTGACGCGGCGGCGGCATCGCACCAACAAGTGCAACAGATGTAACAGACCCGACCACAGCAGCAACAGCAATGCAACCACACCTGGGTGAGTGGGTGAGGAACTCAGCAGCGGGGCATCCTCCGCCATCGCACGATGCACCATCACCGCCGCCGCCCCCACCAGGGACCCCATCGAATACCAGCATATCACCTCCACCACCAGCGGCGAAGGCGGCCGCTGCCATCCCGGCGCCCCGAACCCCACCAGGGGAGGCGTCGCGTCGCTGGACAACGACTCCTTCATGGAAGTAGTTACATCCGACGACGATCTCGACTGGCCAACGGGCACGGAGGGCCAGATCGACAGCGGCCACACGCCGCACGGCAACACCGAGACACGAAGCAACGCGTCAGCCGGCACGTGGCTCAGCCTGGCTCCGGCTACGCTCCTCGCGGCGGGCGAAGGGAGCGACCGAAACCGATGCGGGGAAGACCGCGCGCAACCGCGCGGCGACGTCGACCGCAACGGCCCAGGCTGGCGCCTCGGAACGGTGCTCGCCTACTTGACTACCTACCAAACCACCCCAACCCAACCCGAAGACCCGAATTTCGGGTTGGGGGGGGTAAGGGTTCCACACGTGTTTTTTCGATGTGTCCCGACCCCCCCCACTGGAAATCGAGGGTAAATCTGAGCCTTCGGGTTGGGTTGGGGTGGTTTGGTGGGTGGTGACTACTGCCGCGGCGGCGCTCGTGACTCCTGACCTCATCCTCGGAACCTTCACCAGAGCTACCGCTGTCAGGTCCTCCTCCGCGCTCCCCCCCCTCCTCCTCCTCCTCCTCCTCCTCCTCCTCCTCCTCCTCCTCCTCCTCCTCCTCCTCCCCCTCCCCCCCCCTCCCCCCTCCCCTCCTCCTCCCCTCCTCCTCCTCCTCCTCCCCCTCCTCCTCCTCCTCCTCCTCCTCCTCCTCCTCCTCCTCCTCCTCCTCCGCGCTCCCCCCCACCAAGCAGCACCGCGGCCTCGCGGTCTCGCTCGACCCGGGAGCCGCTGGGCACCCGGCCGGCGAGGGGGCGGAAGGCGGCAGTACGCTGCCCGCCTGCGTATCCGACGATCGACTTCGAATCGCAGCCAAGGGGCCCCCCAAGAGCCCCCCAAGAGGCCCCAGGGAGGCCCAATACGCCGCCAAGGGGCCCCAAGGCGCTCCCAGGGAGCCCCCAAGAAGCCCCCAAGACGGCCCCAAGAGGCCCCACATAGCGCTCCAGGGCCGGCGGAACGAGCGAAGCGATTCTAACAGCCAGCCCCAGGAGACCACCTCGAGTGCGCTTGCCGCGCGCGGATGGACAAGGCTGGCACCGTCAGCGACGTCGACAACATCTCCGGCCTGGCCAACCAAGCGGCGCACGCTTTTGCACGCGGAGTTCCGTGGCAGATGCCCGCCGCAGAACAAAACCTTTAGACCCAACTGGGCACGGCAAAACACCGCGAGACCCCGCGCTTCCAGGACGCCTGTGCCACCCCGCTCGCGCACGCTGCACATGGGGCGCCCGGTAGAGCCGCGGTCATTCTCGACAGGCTCTCGCGGCAACCCAGGGCCATCCAGAAAGGAACAGCTTCCCGCCAAGGATACCTAGGCTAGCGTGGCTCCAGCCATCCTGGCCTCTGGGAGCGCGTCAAGCGCACGTGGGCCGCGGCTAAAGCCCGTGCCAAGCGACGCCGACCACCTAGTCTGACGGAGTTCCCGCATGTCGCATGTCTGGGACTGCGACGAACTCCCGACCGACCAACAAGCCGACAACCTGATCGTCTCCACTGGGGCCCAGCTGAAGAGGCGCAGCCACTCCGACGAAACCAACCGCATCAACGTATGGAAGGCTCGAGTGCGAGCCAAAGGCGGAGGCAGGGCAAAAAGCCCGCGGGTCAACGCGGCTGACAATTCCAGCACTGTCTACCTACGCACCCCGCACAACGGTCCCCCGCACGCGCCACCAAACACAAACGGGAGCAAAGCAAGGCAAGACGGTTCTTCGTCGGACGACGTTAACGCCCCCGACGCGCAATCACACTTCAGCGAAGCGCCCGCTACAGCCCTGAGCGACTCCGTCGCAGACAGCGAAGTGATGCCGAAGACTCAGCTCCGATGCCAATCAACCAGAACGCCACCCTTGCCGGCACTGGGGCCATGCCCGCATATATACTCATGACAGACACGTGGGGGCCTGTCCTGGGCAGATAGCGAAACGCAAGGTCCCGCTCGGTCGAGGCCCCTCGACGTAGGAAGAATTCGTGAGACCGAGTGCCACCAGGAACTCCGTGCTCCGGCACCAGCCGAAACGTTTGTCCTGACCGACAAGGACTTGATCCACATTACTCGGCCCCCCTGGTGCCAGGGCTGGGGGCGCGGACGGGTGAAGCACTAGCGACGCCGCTTCGCCCAAGCCCTGGGGGCAATGCAACGCGCGCGGCAAATCCCGGAGCCCCCCCCCCCCTGCACATCCCAAACCCATGCCTTCGGAAAGACAAGCCGAGACAAAACCGAGCTCCGCGCCGTCCGCCGGCCTGACCTCCGCCATGCCCATGTGGATGTACGCCTGGGAAGCGCCAGCTTCACAGCAGCCTTGCCTCCTGGAGATCGCACCGGGCCCACTCAACCAGCTTCGGCGCGCTCCCACGCGCCCAAATAGGGGGTGCCGGCGCGGCCCTTGCGCCCCCGGTCGAGCACGCGCGCCGCTCCCGTGCCTCTCTGGCCGGGGCCGCGCTGGGCGCCCGCCCGGCGTCGCGCAGATCGGGCGACGCCTCCGCGACAGCCGCCGGCAGTGCACTCGCGCGGGGGCAGCCTCCCCTGGGCCCCTGGCGCGCGCGCCAGCGGGCATCTTCAGGGCGCCTCTGCCCCCCTTGACAAGCGGCGGCGCCAGCGCGTGCCTGCCAAGGGGCTCCAACGTCACTCGACGAGACCAGGAAATCTCGTCGAGTGACGAGACCCGTTTAGGGTTTAGGGTTTAGGGTTTAGGGTTTAGTCCTCCTTCCGACGAGACTGCCCTCTTCGACCAGTCGTCGTCTGGCCAGGAAATCGCCCCTGGCAGCGCGGTCGGATGGGCCGCGGGGCCCCCCCCCGTCGGGCGGCCAGCCCCCAGCCTCGCGAACGCCCGCTGCGTGCTCGCCGCCGGGCGACGCGCGCGGGGGGCGGCATCGGCGCGGCACCCGTGGCGGGCGACGCCCGATCGGACCTGGAGGCCGCCGCCGACGCCGCGGTGCGACGAGCCGCTGCAGGCCCGCTCGCACTGAGCGGACCCCGATGGCGCCCAAGCGAGACCTATCCATCAGTCAGCAGGCCCCTCGCTATCCACGTGCGCGCCGCTGGCGCCGACGTCCGAGCGCACGGGTTAGAGAACTAGAAACCTCTTCGACAGCGCGGCTTCCCGCCGCCGTTCGGCCCAAAAGAAGATCCTGGATCTCGCAGTGGGCTTTCTGCGCTCTCGTTGTTTCCAGGCGCGCTATCGGGCTGGGTGCCATCGCGCAAATGGCAGCTTTGCTCGGGGCGATAAGGCAAATGCGAAGAGACGCCAGTCTCGACGCCAAAGCTGCAGAGCTTCGAGACCACGCGCAATCCTTTAAGGAGGGGGCCCAGTGGGCAGCGCGCGGCAAGCCAGTGCCCAACTCGAGCGGGGCAGGCAAACGTGCAGCGCGATGTGCGACGACAAAGGGGGCACCTCCCTGCTATGCATCCACCCGCTAGCGGGGTCGTTCACGCATGCGCCCCGCGTGTCCCAGAGAAGGTCCTTCCCGCGACGCGTCCCGACCGCCGGGCGCGACCTTAGCGCTGTCGCTGCGGTCGAGCAGGGTCTTTGGACTAATTTGCCAACGCGCGGTTACTCCGCGCTAGCAGCAAGGCCAGATGCACCGCGTGGCCACGCGGCCTCCTCTGCCCACTGCAGCTATCTCTGCGGTGGCGACCGCGCCCGGCGGAGGAAAGTCAAGACCGCGGCGCCCGAGACATCTCCTCCACGGATGCAGACGGCGCAACCAAGAGAGAAAGCATGGACACGCCGGCGGGAATGCCACCGAGGGGAATCCGAGAGGACAGCCCTGACGGCGAGGCCCGCCGCCGCGCCAAACGCTGCGGCCGTCCAGAGGAAGACCCCCAGCTCCTCGTCCTCCAAGTCGCCCTCGCCGAGGACGAGCTCCCGCGGCTCGTCCCGCGGTCGACTCAAGAGGGCCCCGACGGCGACGCCCGCGAGGAATGCGCCGACGACGCTGGGGCCTGGCGGGCGCGCGCTGCCACCGACGTGGCCGGCGCCCCCCACCGAGTCCGCCCGCTCCTGCTTTCGGAGTGCACCATGGCCCAGACCGCCAGCTCAACCCCTCTGCGCGGCTTCGCAGTCTGGCGCAGTCCACGCGGAGAGCCGAGACGCTGGCCGCGCTTCATCCCGTCGCCGCGGCTGACCGGCCCGCTAACACTTTCGTCGGCAACCAAGCTGTCGTTGACGGATTCGGGAACCTCCTCAGCGGTAAACCGCGGCCACGCGTGGATGCCC
>CAUYUJ010018800.1:179539-182039 GCA_963575745.1 Prorocentrum cordatum | reverse complement strand
CCCGCTCCCCCGAGCTCAAGCGCCGCGAAGCGCCCTGGAGGAGGGGGTTCCGGAACCGTTGAGCAGGGACCGACCGTCCCGGCATTCCTACAGTCCTACCACGAAATGTCCTCAGAACCCAAAGCTGTTCTAGGATCAAAAGCAATGTTCTTGGAACATAGACCCGATGTGACAAAACAAGACCCAGCCAGAACTGTTCTCAGAACATGTCGTGGGAACCACACAAGGTTCTTAGAACATTGTTTGGTAGGGCTATAGGCGAGCGAGGACGCTTCGCCACTGCTTGAAACCGACTCCACAAAAAGCTGTGTGAGCAAAGCCCGCCCGGCCGCAACGTGTGCACGTCGTGCAGTGCCGCCACCGGGGCGTGACCTGCCCTACACCACGAGGCTGCGCACGGCGAGAGCACGGCCTCGGCCTAGCGTATCCTCAGCCTGTCCTGCGCGCGCTGCAGCTCCTCCGTGGCCGACTGCATGTCGCTTGCCAGTTCCTCAGCCCCCAGCGGCTCCGCGATGGTGTCCACGCAGCGCTTCAGGTCCTTCCAGAAGTCGATGGCGGTCCTGAGGTCCTCTAGAGGCTGCACGCAGCAAGGGAACTTCGCGGCCAGGCCTTGCCGAAAGCTCTCGGGGCTGCCATGGTACGTCAGCAAGTGGACCACGAGGATGCCCATGCAGGCCCTTGACAGCATGAAGGTGGGCAGCACTGCTGGCGTCGCAAGGTGATCGTCCTTCAAGGGCGAGGCGCACATGAAGTTCGCAGGGAGCAGCTTGAGCTTACTGAGGTCCTCCAGCAAGACCGACGCCAAGCACGCCTCCACGATCTGCCTCAGCGTTCGCTTGAGGATGCGCACCAGCGAGTGGAAGGCGGCAAGGTCGAATTCCACGTGGGCGTTCCACATGTCTTTCTTGAGCTTCATCGGCACGAGCGACATGGCTCGGCTGAGCAGCATCACCGATTTCTTCGTCGGGCCCACGCCTGCTGATGGGTACTGCACCTGCCAGGGGAACTGCCCTTCTGGGCCTGCGGCGTTGAAGGGGTCCCCAGAGAGGATGCCGAACTTCATCATCTCCAGGGCGACCAGGCAGGGCTCCTGGAATCGCCTCGGGGTTTTGCTCAGCACGACCTCCAGCATGGTCATGCCCCCGTCCTCGCCCGATATGAGCTCCAGGTGCTCCAAGACCATGAAATGGACCAGCGCTGCCAGCGAATTCAGGTCGTTCGAACACTGCGGGAGGCCCCTTTCCGTAATGCCTCTGACCAGCGGCCCGTCGTGTTCGACAGCATGCCTGTGCCAAGTGACGCAGAACTTGAAATCAACCATGTCGGCCCCTTGCCGCTGCATCTCGGCCTGCACCGCATCCGTCCTGATGTCCCACCGCAAGCCGTTCAAATGACTCCTGGGCCTGATGAGGCGGGCACCGTCGATGAGGTTATTCTCTCCGGGAAGACTTTGCTGGATTGGGTGCGGGTCGTAGAAGGCTTTGCACAGGACCCGCTTCTCCTGAAATTTCTTCGGCAAGTGCCGCGCGATCAAGCCTAGTGCGATCTCGCGGTAATCCGTGAGCTCGACCAGTAAGGTTCGAAACTCCGCGGTGTCCACCAGCGGCTGCGTCTTGTCGGTCCACTCGCCCCTGGCGAGCGCCTGAGGCAACTTGTGCGATATGGTGCCTTGGAGGATGAGCCCGTACAGATTGTTGGGCAACTTTTCGCCCACAATTGCGTGGAAGTCGCGCGGGATGGAAGGCGCTCGGCTGTTGCAAGCGGCGGACCCGAGAGGGCGCACCGAGCCGTCCGACAAGTGAAAGACTGGAGAGTTCTGCACGATGACCTTGCAGATGCAGTACCTCTCGACGTAGTCATTCTTCACGCACTCTGTCGGGAACGCCTCCATCCAGTCGATCAGAGGCGCCTGCTTGATGATCGACACGGCCGCGTCGAAGTTGAATCGCCACGGTTGGTCCAGGAGCTGGCAGTGCGCGTTTCTCAGGTACGGATAGCTGAGGCAGTACTCCGTGCCCGCCAGCATGCAGGCGTCCACAAACTGGTCCTGGCTGATGTTCCACTGCCAGAGCACGTCATCGAGCTCTACCCAGTCGAACGTCTGTGCATGAAAGGCCAGATTGATGGCGACGACCCGGACGCCGTAGAGCAGCAACCCCGGGGGGCCGAACACCGCCTGCACCACGCCCTGCTCGGCGAAGTGGGCCAGCTGCGCCCCCGCGAAGTACGGTGCCTGGAGGCACTCGTAGCCCCTGTGCCTCAAGTGCTGGAAGAGGATCGAGGAACAAGAAACGGCACAGTGCACACACCCTCGGAGCTCCGCGCGGACTTCTCGCGTCGGTGCCAGACCCTGGCGCGCGGAGCGCGCCGGAGGCGCCGCCAGGGGGGCCCAGAGCCGATCCAGGAAAATCCTCCTCCGTGTCCTCCCTCCCTCCCTCACCCCCTCCACCTCCCCTGCCCCCGCCCCCCCCTCCTCCTCCTCCTCCTCCTTCTCCTCCTC
>CAUYUJ010018800.1:99539-174539 GCA_963575745.1 Prorocentrum cordatum | reverse complement strand
CGCGAGCGCGCCGCGCTCGTGCTCTTCTCGATATGTGTCTGTGTCAGTTTGCAAGGATGTGGCCCCCCTGCTAAAGGTTTCTGCCGGGCTGCGACCCCCTGCTAGAGGTTTCTGCAGGGCTGTGACCCTGCTACAAGTTTCCCACCTGCTCGGGGAAGAAGAGGAGACATGAAGGAGGGGCCAGACCCGACTCCAAGGGGACGCGGGGAGGAGGCCCCCGCGAACCCCAGAGGCTGCGGGACCAGACGAGGGGGGAAGAGGCGGGGGGGGGGGGGACAAATTGCCCCCCCCCCCCCCCCCTCCCCGATGGGATACATCCGCGCCCATGCACCTGCAGCGAGAAGACGAACGAGAAGAGTAACCTGACTGCGACAGACAGGACTCTCATTCGCCAACTAAATCATGAGGATGCTCATGGCCCCCGCCGGCTTAGGGGCTACTCTTGACGATTCGGAGCGTAGATGGTGGCAGAGTGCGAGGTCATGGGTCCGCTGCGCCCTATTAAGGCACCTGCTCTGAGTCATGGAATCGTCTGCGAATGCAGAAGACGGCCCCTGCTTCCCTGGCGAGACTTGCACCGCGCGACTTGCATGCGGTCCAAACGGGCAAGGGAGCCCACAACCCGCGCCGTTTCAGCATCTCTGATTCTCGAATCTCTTTTCGAGCCTGGGAGAGGTGACGCATGCATCCTGCATGAGGTCAGCCGCCTGCGAGGGCGAAGTCGTGAGCCGAAATCGGGTAGCAGCTGGCCGGTCTGGGCCCGCACGTCGTTCAACTCTGCCGGGGCGCTGGAGTTCCGCAGCGCGATCACATAAATTCTTGCCGCAAGCAATGCGCGCGTGCTCAGATGCGTCATGACGTCGAGCGATGGCCCGTTCGGCGCGCGCGGCATGCCGCTTAAGGCAGGAACGAGGGGAATAAAGGCACATGAGGGATGGTCACATGGACGGGGGGCAGAGGCATTCTATGGATGGAGATAGCACAAGGACAATGGATGAGTAGGGAACAAGCAAAGTAACCTTCATAATGTGGGGGCAATCGAAATATCTCTTCCGCGCAGGAAACGTTGAATATCGGCGCGTTGATCCACGTGGGCGCGCCCATCGACGCAAAACGGGAGCTGCCCGCGTATGCAACTTCGCCAATTTAGCTTCCTACCGAGACTGTTGACGACGGTC
The DNA here is from genome assembly GCA_963575745.1 of Prorocentrum cordatum. Taxonomy (NCBI): domain Eukaryota; class Dinophyceae; order Prorocentrales; family Prorocentraceae; genus Prorocentrum; species Prorocentrum cordatum. The sequence continues at coordinate 173,361 of CAUYUJ010018800.1, read as the reverse complement.
ACGTGGCCCAGAGGGCCAAGCAAAAGCGGCTGATAACCTGAGAGAGGGATGATCGCGCCAGTGAGCGCATCCGCATATGCCTACCCCCTGGGGGACAGCGCCCGCGCCGTGAGTCGGGATGCCCCCCAAAGACGCGCGCGCCTTCAGGGCAGGGCACAGCGAGGTGAGAGGTAGAGCAATGCAAGTGTTGCCACCAGCCACGCCTGCGCCATCGCACACACCTCGCGCGCGAAGCGCGCCAGGGGCGGCGCTGGGCGCCCACCTGGGGGGGGGGGGCGGGGGGGGCAGCGCGGATGCTCATGGCGTTTTTCGCTTCTTCGAAGGGAGACGCAAGGATCAAGTTCGGGGGGCTCGGGTGGGCCCGACAGGGCCGCCGGGAAAACGGCGAGCCCCAATCTGGAATTTGACGCGAGCTCCCGCTGCAAACGCCCTACCGGTTAAAACCGGACAATCAAGCTCAAAACGGGCGTGCCAAAAGCGTCGGCGAACCTGGGTTCTGGCGAACTCGAATCTTTCCCCCCCCCCGATTTAGGAGCCGCCGGCGGAGGGCGCGCGCGCGGGCCAGGTCCAGGCGCGTGCTTGCCAAGCTCCTTCGCTTTCAGATGAGGGCAAGAAAGCGACGCATTCGGATCAATATAGATCAGGGAACAGGTAACATACTACGGCTGCTTCCCCATGTAACTCTGCAGAGGGCGAGAGGGGCGGCGGCGGGGATCAGCATGGGGCCTTGCTGCGACGGGGGGCTGCTGCCTAGTGCTCGAAGACGAGGGCGACCCTGGGGAGCCCCGAGGGGATGAAGGAGCTGAGGCTGGCGAGGAGCGCGAAGTCGGACCCGAATGCCTCTTCGATTCCCGCGCGGCACGAGCAAGCTCTCGTAGTTGAAGTTGGCGGCGCTGAGCTTCGCGGCGAGGAAGCTTCAATGCCGGCTTCCCTGGTGCGATGAAGCTAAGGGCGAAGCTATAGGAACCACCATTACCTTGCTTGCGGTGCGCGAGCCGAACGTGGCGACGCATTGAAACCGCCACCGACAACAAGAGCGAAAAGAGCATCGCGCCAAAATGCAGGTGCCATTAAAAACAAAGCCCAAACATCACGCGTGCCAGCTCAACGGAGAAGACGACGGTGTCGCGATAGATGCGGCCGCCATACCTGAGTCGCGACCAATGCCGAACGCATAAGAGCAGCCGCACCTTGGACGTGCGCGGAGCGAAACTGAGGTAGACCGAGCTTCCATAACCAAAAGACGCCCGCTGTCGCGACCGTAGAGATGGGCGCGGACAAGAAGCGCGCGACGAAGCGCCTCTGACGTTGCCCCCTAGGACCACGGCGCCAGCGCGAGCTGCATGACAGAGGAGAGCGCGGCGAGGGCGCGTTCAGCATGGGGGCGAGCAGCGACTTCAGCAGGGGCGCCATGCTGACTGATAGCGATGAACCGAGCGCGACGCTTAAGATCTGGAGCCGGCCATTGATCCATCGGCGACGCCGCGGGGCCGATCCAAACGGCCAAGTAGATGCACGTGTCAAGGATATCGCGTGCGGACCATGACACCCACTGCCTTAAGCTCGGAGCGCAGCGCGAGTGCCGCGTCATCGGACAGCGGGGGAAATTATGAAATAGCCTTGCACTTCGTCGGTTTCAGATGCAAGTTGGCCAGCTTCTCTGCTCATTGGAAGGACTCGAGCCAGGCGGCGGAGCGCGCGGCGACGCCAAGCCACCGCGCCAACGTCGTCAGCGCGCGCGCCCACGGCCCCCAACGACGGAGAAGGGGCCTCCCGAGAACCCCCGAGGTCCAGATGGAACGGGCTAACAGCGACAACGAACATGCATCCGCTGAGAGGACACCCCTGGGGCACTCCTCTATCCACGAAGCGCGTGAACGACAAGGCCCGACAACCATGCAGGCAAAGGGCTGCGCCGATTTAGCATAGTCACGTCACGCAGAAACGCCTCGGGGACTCGAAAGCGACGGAGACAGCGCGATGACCGCGACTGCCGTGCAGATGGGAACTCCAGAGCGAGGTCGAGCGCGAACAACGTTGGGATCTCCTGAGGCTTATAAGGGCCGCGTGCTTGCCGACCTCGCGAACGCGTCGAGGGCCGCGACAGAGTCCAGGAAATTTCGACCACGAGCGAAGCCGTTCTGAGACTTCGCAGCAACCTGCTGCACAACCTTTTGGAGACATCATTTGAATGCCGAAAAGATGGCCTTGCTGACCGTGTTCTTCAAGCCGAGGGGCCCAGCGTGCCCGGGGGCTCTCAGGGGCCCGCCCTCGCAAGGCCCGGGGGCGCCATCTCCGGTGGGCTTCGGGGCAAAGGCCGCCAACGGGGCCGATGAGGGCGACTGCGCGGCCCCCCCCAAGACAGAAATTCAGAAGGACCTGCGCGAGAGCCCCGATGCCATCCCCATGTCTCCAAGCCGCGCAGCGGAGTCCATCCGGGCTGGGCGCGGCCCAAGAGGCGCGATCCAGAAGCCTCCCCGACGATGAGCAGTCAACGGGGGCTCGACGTCGCGGCGGCGCGGCGGTTGCCAAGATTGGTCAATCAGGAAGCGCATTGATGGGCGCTGGGCGGAAAGGGGCGGCCGAGCCGAACGCGGGGGCCCACTGCTCAGACGTGGGTTCGACAAGTGCGGCCTCTGAATCGACGGGCGGGGCTGCGGACTCGGAGCCGGCGCTGCCACGCAAGTGCTTGCGCCTGGCGAGACTTCTGCGCCTGAGCGGGGGCCGCGCCAAAGGCTGTCTCGGTATCTTTGCGACGGACAGCAGCTCCACATCATTGAATGTGCGCGTGTAAACCATAAAACCTAAAGTCGATGAAAGAGACAGCTCCCAGTTCAACTTTCATCTAGCGCCGACGCCACGCGTCGCGACAGATAACATAATTGGCAAGACGAGCGTCTCGACGCCATGCTGCGCGGCGCATAGGGCGAGACAGCGCAACCGGAGACGCCATCGATCTGGGAGAGCGATGCAGGGGGGGGGTCTCGCACAAAAGCAGCAGCATCCTGTCGGCGAGGGTTAACTTGATCGAGCGGCCTGGGAGGGCACCGCTCCGGCTGGTCCAGTCGCGCGATCTCCCCGCATTATTCTATGAAGGCGGGGAAGAGCGGGACTCTGCAGATCGCGCGGGGTAGGGGCGAGGGCAAGTCTGAGAATGCGATGGCCGTGGTCCCTATATGACAATGGCGGGCGAACGGTCAGATAGCCGCCGCCGGAAGCTTTCCTCGGGCACGTCGTGCATGGCGCTGCTCTGGAAGGTCGGGCAGAGGAGCCAGCGCGCCGATCCAGCAAAAACTCTGTCACTTCTTGATGCCGACGCAGTTCCCTTATGCCGGTGGGTCGGGGCGTCGCCTGCCAGCTCCGCGAAGCCGCGCCGCGCGCGCCGCCGCTGACGTTCACCGCGGCGAAGGGCGCGCCATCGCGTAGCGCGAGCGTCCGCGCGACGGCCTTCAGCACTATAACCGCGAGCAGTTCGGAGTCGGAGCTGCGCGTGCCGTTTTCGATGTTGACCATGAGAGCTGAACGCCTTCGCCTTTTCACTGCCTTCATCCGCGAAGATGACGCCCCCGACCCACGCGGCGGCGGCGCTCATTGGCGACGCGCGAGCTTCATCGGGCTAAACGCGAGGGCGGGGGCATATCTCCAGGACCATCTCGGACGTCAAGTCATGGTTGTGAACTTTCCCATGGTGAACTGCGCAGTTGCGTGGCCTGCTGGGGATGCGACAGTGTAATGCGCGATCAAGAAAGGGCGTGACAGCCTCCACATTTGCGCCCCCAGTGCGCGGCGCCAGCGCGATCGCGCCACCAGACCTGAGGCCATTGGGGGCGAAAGAAGAGTTGGGGACATGCTGCGCGCGAATTCGCTGAGGAGCTTCCACTGCCGCCTGATGGGAGCCGCGAACTCCCCGCGCAGACACAATCGCATCCTGCGAGGCGAGACGTTACAAATAACAGAGCCTGCGAGATTGAACGGCCGACTGCTAGCGGAGAAGGGGGCGCGCGTTCCACGCGGCATATTTCGCCCGAGAGGCTGGCCGAAGAGCGCGCTGCCACTCATGCTGCGCGGCGCGCGCAGAGAAGTCGCGCCCCGCCAGCCGAACAGCGGCGGCCTCGAGGATCGCGACGTCGCCGCGGGCGCGCGCACCCCGTTCGACGACGGGGGGCGCGCGTGGAGAAGACGAGAGACGCGCCGGCGGATCCCGGCGCGAAAGGAGCTGGCCCCCCTCGCGATCGACGAAGGTCCTGATCGACGTCTCATCCTCCGGCGCCTTCTTGAACCCTGCGCGCGCCATTTCCACTGCGACTGCCTCGCGACTCTCGTCGACGCCGGCGCGGGCGGGGGCCCGCCGAATGGAGTGGCCGACGGGGGGGATGTTGCGCCAGTCAGAGGTCGTCTCGAGGCCATCTTGGGCACGGCGACGCCTGCCTTCCTTTGCGGCCGAGAGGGGGCCGAGGAAAGAGATCGAGAAGTCCCTGGACATGTCCCCGCCGATGATCGTGTATTCCCCGTTGAAAATGTAGCCGCCGTCCTGCGTCCACTGGGCGATTGCGTCCACCGGGGCGGCTGCGCCAGTGGGCCTGGGAGATCGAGCAACCAAAATAGCGCGATCAGGGTCGCGACTCCGCTCGGAAGTGCGAGCCGGTTCCAGCGGAGGGCGCGGGCTGGCCAGGTCGAGCTCCTGTTCCGGCTCCTAGAGGCGGCGCTCGGGGGCAGCGACGACTCCTTCGTTTGGAGACATGCCGCCTTGGACGGAACAGCGGGAAGGTCTAATTAAGGCTAGCCATAACCGCCTCGGTGAAACCCTTGACTGCCGCAGCCGCGAACTCCTCGATGGCGCGTTGAATCCGCGGGCCCGCGTTGCCAGCTCCCGTCGGGGCCGCGGGCGCGCCGCCAGCGCTGGGGGCAAGATGATGGGCGCGAAGTACCCGATCCGCACGTTGAGGTTGCACGGCGCGAAGGTCTCCGTCGATGGCAGCAGCGGCGTCGGAAGTCGGTGGCCCGTGAACTTCGTCGTTTGGAAGTGCGTTGGCGTAGTCCAGCTCCGCGAAGATAATCTCGCCGCCCCTGTCGTCGCAAGTGACAGATGCAGCGGGCCGAGAACGCCGAGCATCACTGCGACGGGAACCGCGCGCCGCAGACGCGCGACGGGTCGAAGGAGACGCGGATCTCGGAGGCGCACGCGATGCCGAATCAGCTGAGGACTCGGCATCCCCTTTCTTCTGCGCTTTCGCCGGGGTAGAGAACGCGTCCATGCCGTCTGTCTCGCCCGTTCTGGCCTCCTCCAGTCGGTCGGGCATCCGCCCCGTCGGGCGAAGGAACTGGATGCTCTGCAGTCTGCCCCCGTCTGATCCAGGCCTGGGCGAACGAACCGAAAGACGAGGTCTGGCCGCGGAGTAACGGCATCCACGTGTCCCCCTGTGAAACAGCTCATATCGAGCCAAAGTGACCACGGCGGGGCAGGAGAAGCACGGCGAAGAGGACGAGGGGGGGGGGAGGGGCAAGAGGGGGGGGGGGGGGACGAAGACGAGGACGAGGAGGAAAAGGAAGAGGAGGAGGACTAGGAGGAGGCGCCATTCCATCGGGGGGTTCGTCTGCCCCGCCGCCACAGCTACTGCCGCCGCTGCTGTCGCATCCCCCCGCCGACCCCTCGAAGTGCTCAGCAAGTCAGACTTAGAGAGATGAAAGGGAACACCGTTCACAAAGCCAGAAGGGGTCTCCAGAGGCCCGGGGGGGGGGGGGGGGCGGCGTAGGCGCGAGGCCGTTCGCGACTTGCTGAAAGCGAGGGCAGCGCGCGCAACGCTTCGCAGCCCCTGCCAACCAGACCACAACCCAAGCGGCGCGGAACGGCGCCTGCACAGTAATGGGCGGTTGCGTTCCAAGCGTCAAGGTACGTTTCGAGGAGAGGCGTGAGCATGTGGGGAAGGGCGCGCTTGGTGCGCACATCGAGGCGAACGACCGTCAAATCGGCGACTGCCTGTCCGTAGGCACTGCGCCATTCACGGAGCTGGGGGAGGGCTGCCCAGAGTGCTCAGCGGCGAGTTTTCGCCTGCAGCTGATACAAATGCCCCTGGGGGATTGCAGGCAAAGAAGAGACCTCAGCGCATATGTCATTCAAACACTTGAAAATCGATGAGCGATGCAATGTTTGATATTTATCTGCCACGATGAAATGACCTTAGATATCCTCAAAATACAAATAATCACCTGCCCGGCCCTTCGATGCACTTCGCCGCGTAGACATAAACGATGCGCAGCAGCTTCGCGATGAAGCGCAATATTCCGAGGCCCCATGTCTAAGCCGAAATCTTCGAAACAACGAAGCAGCGAACGTCGGGGGCCTTGTGGGGGTCGCGGACGCGGCCCTGCAGACAATGGAACTCCGCTCTCAACGCCGCCTTCGATAGGGGGGCGGACCTGGCGCGCGCGGCCAAACTGAGCAGCAAACGCGTTCTGCATCAATATTCTGGCTAGACGAGAAGGCGAGCGCTCTGAGATGCGCGCGGCGGGCCCCGAGAACGGCAGTGGGGGCCTGTCGGGACCTAGCGGGGGCGCCCGGCCCAACCGCGATCGCGAGGTACTTCCCGCGCGTGGAGATCTTAAACATCTCGGTCTTGAGTCCGCGCTGCTTAAGCTCGTGGCTGATCCAGCGCAAGTCAATCACAATCAGGGCGGGGCGGGTTGCAAGCCCAGTGCCTGGCGCGCGCTCCAAAAGACAACGGATAATCTGTAGCGAGGAGGAAAAGATGTCGACGCAGAAGACCGCGAGGTCGCCGCGCACCCATGGAGCGAGCACCGCGGGCCAGCGCTGGGGCCGGCTCGCGCGAACAGCGGCCGATGCACAGGATCAATACATTGTGCGAATGAAACTGCACTAAGAGGGCACCCCTGTCGAATGCCACGACCCATAATGTAGTGGTGCTGAGTGGACCCTCTGAAGTGAATAACTATCTTGACATCCCCATAAAGCAGGATCAGAGCATGCCGCGCGAAATCAGGGATGCCCGCGCGCGCCGCCGCGCGGGCCGTAGCCCGGGCCAGAAACGCGATCAAGCTCTTGGCGGCCAGGGAGAAAACCTGCCCGGGCCTCCGAGCAAACCTTCGTTGCGAGCCGGGTCAGCGGGCGGCGCGCCGCGGAAGCGATGGGCCTGTTGTCGGCGCTGCTCAGCGCGAGCGGCCTCGTGCACTGCCATGCGAAATTGCCCCGCCCACCAGCTCTTTCCTTTCCCTTTGGCAGGCGCGCGGGCGGCCCACGGCGAAAACCGAGCGCGGGCGATCCAAAGTTCAGCAACTGCAGATACCGGCGATAGAGCGCGCTCGCAAATGGGCCTCCGGCGCGCCAATCAGACTCAGGAGCGCCATCCAAGCCTGGTGCCGAATCTTTAGATATCCGAACAAGCCCCACGAACTCCTCCTCCGATGACGTCCGAACCTCCCCCCCCGAAGCACGTTGGATGTAAGGGTCCAGGAGAGCGCAGCGGGATTCCGAAACCTCGCAGCACTCCCCAATCTCCCCCCCCCCCAAGTGAGCTGCAAGCGCCTGGGCAGACGCGTCGCGAGTGGGGCAAGGCGCCCCGTGCTTATCCGTGACAGAGCGCAAGTAAACATGACAGTGCTTGTGGCGCCATGCAGCTGACAGCTCTCGAAGCCGAGTGGGTTTGGATGATGTGGTAGAGGGTGCGTAGCGGTATCCATTGCGGCGTCAGCCTCGCGGCGCTGCAGCTGAGCGCGAGTCGTAGCGGCAAAGTCGCAGTGCAACTTGCGAGGATCGTGCTACTGCGCGGTCACTGAGCCGTAGAAGTCCAGAAGCATGGGGCATGACCTGCATGCGCTCGATGCAATGTCCTGCCTGCCTGCACGATGGGCCTTGTTCAGGGCCAGCATCCAAGAGCAGTCTTCCTCTGGGAGCCTAGGGGCCTTGATTTCTTCAGCGCGAAACCGAACTCTCCGAGAAACCTCGTGCATCGTATCTTTCAGGTCCAGGACGCGCTGCGCAGGACCAGGATCGGCATCTATCGCGCCATGCAAGTTGCGGAGCTCGAGGGCGAGACCCCGCGCCCCTGGAGACCCACTTCGGAATCGATGGAGGCGTTCCGCTGCGCGCGGGCGGCGACGGCCTGGCAGAGACGGCGGCAGGGGCGCTTGGAAGCTCGCCGCTAAGGGCGTGCCAGACAACGCCAGATATCGGTTAAAGTCCATCGAGCCCATGCTGGGGACAATTAAAAATATGCGGTCCCAGCGACCGGACGAGGGGATAGCAACATATTTCACAATCTTGTGAGTCGCGTCCTCCTGTTGAACCTCGGCCAGGCCTGGTCATTGCGAATAGAAGTAGCAAGCGATATGGCCGGCAGCGAGACGAACGTGCCCATCTGCAACCCTACGACGACCCTTCCCTCCTCATGGAAACTGAAATCATCACTCACAATCCATATTGTCTCTGAAAAGTTCGGACGGGAAGCGCCCAGGATACGAGTGGCCCCCTTTAATTAGACCGGGGAAAGGAAGGATCATGATGAGCAGTAGCGACGACCAAAGTGCTGGCACGTCTAGCACAATGAACGGAGAGAGTGCGGCCAGGAGTAATGCGGGCAGGAGTGAACGTGCTGACATGTTGAACAAGCCGACCATGGATAAACATGAACGCACCACCAGCAGCCTTACAGTCCGGGAAGGAGCCGTAGATTTTGACGGAAGGCTAACGCATTCGAAATTCCCCAAAATCACCCCCATAACCGTAGCACTCGTGAATCATCATAATCCCACGGCGGCGCAGTAGATACTTCAAGGACGAAAGTTTACGACCGTCAGTAGAGTGATAGGCCCATCTACTTCCGCATCGCGTATGAGAGTTCCAAGTGTATGCTGCAAAGGCACACGTCGAAGCCTGGAACGGAACCTCAGGAAATCCACTCGATAACGAAGACACCGAGGAGGAAGAGGACGAAGAGGAGGAGGAGGGAGGGGCCCCTGAACATCTCCTGGGCCTGGACCACTGGTAACGCTCATTTTGCAAAAAAAAAAAAATGCTAACGGAGTTCCCCACATAAAGAGATTAACGGGCTCGTGGGACCCATTTTCTTGATGCCCTCCTCGCTTTGGCGGGGCCCCGCTGGAAGGGGGGAGGGCTACGAAACCTGGTTTTCGGATACCCTCCTCGCTCAGGCGGGGCTTCCCTGCAGGGGTGGGAGGGGCACGAAACCATGTAAATAGTATGGTTTTCGGATACCCTCCTCGCTCAGGCGGGGCCTCCCTGGAGAGGTGGGAGGGGCACGAAACCATGTAAATAGTATGGTTTTCGGATACCCTCCTCGCTCAGGCGGGGCCTCCCTGGAGGTGTGGGAGGGGCACGAAACCATGTAAATAGTATGGTGTTGCCTCCCTGGAGAGGTGGGATGGGGCACGAAACCATGTAAATAGTATGGTTTTCGGATACCCTCCTCGCTCAGGCGGGGCCTCCCTGCAGGGGTGGGAGGGGCACGAAACCAGGTAAATAGTATGGTATTCCGATACCCTCCTCGCTCAGGCGGGGCCTCCCTGGAGGGGTGGGAGGGGCACGAAACCATGTAAATAGTATGGTTTCGGATACCCTCCTCGCTCAGGCGGGGCCTCCCTGGAGGTGTGGGAGGGGCACGAAACATGGTATGGGGGCCTCCCTGGAGGGGTGGGAGGGGCACGAAACCATGTAAATAGTATGGTTTTCCGATACCCTCCTCGCTCAGGCGGGGCCTCCCTGGAGGGGTGGGAGGGGCACGAAACCATGTAAATAGTATGGTATTCCGATACCCTCCTCGCTCAGGCGGGGCCTCCCTGGAGGGGTGGGAGGGGCACGAAACCATGTAAATAGTATGGTTTCGGATACCCTCCTCGCTCAGGCGGGGCCTCCCTGGAGGGTGGGAGGGGCACGAACCATGTAAATAGTATGGTTTCCGATACCCTCCTCGCTCAGGCGGGGCCTCCCTGGAGGGTGGGAGGGGCACGAAACCATGTAAATAGTATGGTTTTCCGATACCCTCCTCGCTCAGGCGGGGCCTCCCTGGAGGGGTGGGAGGGGCACGAAACCATGTAAATAGTATGGTATTCCGATACCCTCCTCGCTCAGGCGGGGCCTCCCTGGAGGGGTGGGAGGGGCACGAAACCATGTAAATAGTATGGTATTCCGATACCCTCCTCGCTCAGGCGGGGCCTCCCTGGAGGGTGGGAGGGGCACGAAACCATGTAAATAGTATGGTCCGATACCCTCCTCGCTCAGGCGGGGCCTCCCTGGAGGGGTGGGAGGGGCACGAAACCATGTAAATAGTATGGTTTTCCGATACCCTCCTCGCTCAGGCGGGGCCTCCCTGGAGGGGTGGGAGGGGCACGAAACCATGTAAATAGTATGGTTTCCGATACCCTCCTCGCTCAGGCGGGGCCTCCCTGGAGGGGTGGGAGGGGCACGAAACCATGTAAATAGTATGGTTTTCCGATACCCTCCTCGCTCAGGCGGGGCCTCCCTGGAGGGGTGGGAGGGGCACGAAACCATGTAAATAGTATGGTTTCCGATACCCTCCTCGCTCAGGCGGGGCCTCCCTGGAGGGGTGGGAGGGGCACGAAACCATGTAAATAGTATGGTATTCCGATACCCTCCTCGCTCAGGCGGGGCCTCCCTGGAGGGGTGGGAGGGGCACGAAACCATGTAAGTAGTATGGTTTTCGGTATGGAGTGGTATGGAATGGTATGGTAGGTATGGTATGGTACGGTATGGTATGATATGGTATGGTATGGTACTGGAGGTATGGTATGGTATGGTACGGTGTGGCGTTGGTGTGATATGGTATGGTATGCTATGGTACGCCATGGTATGGTATGGTACGGTATGGTACGTATGGTGTGGTATGGTATGGTATGGTATGGTATGTGTGGTAGGAACTATGGTATGGTATGGTGTGTGGTAGGAATGATATTGTGCGGTATGGAAGATGGAGCGGGAGGTGGGTGGGAAGGAGAGGGTGTTCTGGGAAAACAAGAACCCCACTCAGGATGTGGGGAAAAACACTTCTCGAATTAGCCTGAGACCCTGATGGCTCTGACCTACGCGTAGAGCAGCTGTCTTGCACCCACAGGCCACGCGTGCAGTGGGAATCGGGCCCGCTGCTCTCCCCAGGCCGGCAGTCTGGCGGACGCCTGACTTCGCAAGCTGAGCCATGTTTCCATAGACGAGCCTCCTAGTGCTTGATCTTGCTGATGCGCTCCAGCATGTTGTGCAAGTCCCTCGCCTTCTCCCTCCAGTCCTGAGGTTGTCCAGCACGGACTCGTACGTGCACCCATGGACGCGGCAGCCTCGAATCCCAGGCAGCTCATGCATTTCATCTGCAGAGCTGAAGTGCACGAGCCCCTGATATTCATTGACTCCTAGTTTGTAGCCAGCCATGTCCTGTTGGCCACCACGTAGCAGCTCAAGAGTACCTTGCCAAACTAGGGAAGCAGCACGTTGGAGAGCACGCTCGTCGATGGGCAGGTCGCCACGAGCACGGATCTCGTGGAAGCGACCCGTCCGCGGGTCCTGCCAGGAAATGTCAATGCCCTTGATGATGTTGCTGACGTTCTCCGCGGGCTGCTCTGAGTCGAAGTCCACCGGGTAGCTTTTGCCCACCCATGCAATAGATACTATCGCGGCCTGCTGTAACTGAGTAGAAAGCCACGGGAGGACGGTGCTGTCCCAGTGTTGCTGCCGTTGTGCACCTGTCAGCGTCCGAAGAAATGTGCTGATCCACCGCCTCGTCCTGACCATCCTCGGACTGTTGCCACTCAACGAGCTAGTGGCTGTGCTACCCGGCCCTCTGCCACCAGTCGCAGAGCGCGGTGATGGCCGTTGATTTTTCAGCTCGGTGACGGCCTGGTCCAAGTCCGCCATTGCCTCCTTGACCTTCGCGTCGGTAGCGGCGGCCATTGCACGTCCCATTGAGCCAGCAGCCTGCGCCTCGAGCTTCTTCGTGCGATCCGCGAGGGTGTCGAGGGCCTTCCACTGCGAGGTGAGACTCTCGTTGGCTCCGGTGAAATCAAATCAGACTTCGAGGTGCCGTCCAGGTCCGCAACACGCGTGTTTGTGGTGCCGATGCTTTTCATCAGGTCTTTCATGGCACCTCTGATGGGGCCACACCCTGTGGTCGACCATGATCAGCATCACCTCGCCGGCGGTCACGGTGATTGGCCCGAGCTGCTGAGCGGGAACGGCTACGTTTCTTTTCCTTTCTCTCCTTCTTATGCCGACGCTGGTCACGTTGGCCATCCACGAATCCTTCATCAGAGCTGCCCATCCCATCGTGCGCCATGGCGGCAGGAGATGCTGGCGTGATCCTCGTGATGGCGGAACGTTGCGCGTGAGCAGCGAAACATGCTGCTAGGCCTGTCCCAAAAGGCGGACGCTGAGCCTTCCCCTTGGCTGCGTCCAAGCTTGAGCCAAAATGGCTTGAGCCAAAATTGCGACGGAAAGGAAGACGACGAGGAGCAGGAGGAGGAGGTGGAGGAGGAGGAGGAGGAGGAGGAGATGGAAGAGCGAGTTGGGCCCTGGCGGGCTCCAAGCGTCCTCCACCGCCCGCCGCTCCTCATGCGGGCTGCCCGGCTCCGCCCCCGCGCCCGTTCCGGCCGGTGCCTCTCGCACCTCCTCCTGCAGCCTCTGTAGCTCCGCCTGAGCAACCACTCCCTCTTCATCCTCCTCGTCCTCCTTTTCCTCCTCTCTCCTTCCCTTTCCTTCTCTCTCCTCCTCCTCCTCCTCTCTCCTTATCTCTCCTTCTCTCACCTTCTCTCTCCTCCTCCCCCTCGTCCTCCTCCCCTTCGTCGTCCTCCTCTTTTTCCTCTTCCTCCTCTTCCTCCTCCTCTTCCTCCTCCTCCTCCTCCTCCTCCTCCTCCTCCTCTTCGTCCTCCTCCTCGACCTCGTCCTCCTCATCCTCCTCCTCCTCCTCCTCCTTATCCTCCTGTTCTTCCTTCTCCTCCTCCTCTTCCTCCTCCTCAGCATCAGCATCATCAGCATCATCAGCATCATCAGCATCATCAGCATCAGCATCAGCATCATCATCAGCATCAGCATCAGCATCAGCATCAGCATCATCATCATCATCATCATCATCATCATCATCATCATCATCATCAGCAGCAGCAGCAGCAGCACCATCAGCAACATCAGCACCATCAACACCATCAGCACCATCAGCACCATCAGAACCAGCAGCATCATGATCATCAACATCAACATCATCGTCAGCAGCATCAGCATCAGCATCAGCATCAGCATCCGCATCAGCATCAGCATCAGCATCAGCATCCGCATCCGCATCAGCATCAGCATCAGCATCAGCATGATCATCGGCATCCTCCTCCTCCTCCTCCTCATCATCATCAACAACACCATCATCATCATCAGCAGCAGAGCAGCAGCAGCATCAGCATCGTCATCGTCATCGTCATCGTCATCGTCATCGTCGTCATCTACATCCTCATCCTCATCCCAATCCTCATCCTCATCATCATCGTCTTCCTCATCCTCATCCTCATCCTCATGCTCGCCCTCCTCCTGCTCCTCCTCCTCCTCCTCCTCTCTCCTCCTCTCTCCTCCTCCCTCCTTCGTTTTCCTTCTCCCTCCTCCTCTCTCCACCTCTCTCCTCCTCTCTCCTCCTGTCTCCTCCTCGTCCTTCTCCTCCTCCTGTTCCTCCTCCTCCTCCCCCTCCTCCTCCTCCTCCTCCTTCCTCCTGTCTCGTCCTCTCTCCTCCTCTCTCCTCCTCTCTCCCCATCTCTCCTCCTCTCACCTCCTCCTCATCCTCCTCCTCCTCGTCCTCCTCCTCCTATTGCTCCTCCTCCTCCTCCTCCTCTTTCTCCTCCTTTTCCTCCTCGTCCTCCTCCTCCCCGTCCCCCTTTCAAACTGCCTTTCTGGCTTGAGGCATTCGGCCCACAAGGGGATTCGGCGTTTGGTTGTTTTTGTTATCCGGTCGCTCCCCCTCAGCACCACAGCCAGACAGCGCCTCACCTCCACGTAGTGCTTGAGGGACCCCCGCCTCGCGATCACTCTGGCCGTGCAGTCAGGGCGACGAAGAAGGCACAATAGGTAAGAGGAAGAATCCCAAGCAATTGCCGTATCATTGCGAAGCATCTCCTCTTTGGACAAAGCGCATGAAGTGCGGCAAGTGTGGAATGGAACGGCATCCTACAGTCGATGGGGGTACAGGTGCAGATGTGGTGCACAGAGCGAGCTGGATCGTCCTGGCCCGAAGCAGGGACAAGAGGGCCGATGCGCACGAGCGGAGCAGCACCTGCATCCAGCGCTCCGCCGTCGACGCTGGCAACTTAACAGCAGGCGCTGGCGACCCCGCGATCCGCCAAGATCCTCGAGACCCAGGTGAGCAAGTGCCCGCAGGCCGACCCCGCGGATGCCAACGCGATCCTTGAGGCTTCGCGGCAGGAGGCCACGGTTGCGGCAAGTGATGCTACTGCCAAGCATGATCGAGCCACTGCGGCCCTTCTCAAGGCCGAGCAGGCCTACGAGAGAGTCTGGAAGCGCGAGGAGGCAACCATCACCCTCGCCATGGCGGAGCAGACTAGGCGGTCCGCTCCCCGCGTGCTGGCCACCCAGGGCAGGTCGTCGCAGGAGCCATCTTCGACTACCCAGAGGAAGCTTGACGATCTTGTTTTGTCAAGGTTTCGTGGGGCGAGGCGCTCTTCGACTCGATCGAACCCCATCTAGAATCTAGCGAGGGCCGCAGGAACGCGACATCCTCGCCAAGCTACAGGCGGACCTCGAGGCGGCGAGGGGTCACCCCAGCTCCGAGCTCGACGAGGGGAAGGAAGAACTGGCCCGTCGAGCTCAAGCGCGCCCAGGAAGCCATCCAGACGCGCCTCTCCCAGAAGCGCATGGGCGACGGCCAGGCGACCCCCAGCGGCGGCGGCGGAGAGGGCGGCGCGCCATCTCCCGCCGCTGCCGGCAGCGCCGCCCCCGCAGGCAGCGCGGGCGTCAGTCGCGGAACTTCGCTGCCAGCAGCGGGCGCGGCGCGGGATGGCGCCGCGGAGGCGGCCGATATCGAGCAGGGCGCCAAGCGCATCTCCGACGATGAGAAGGCAGCAGCAGCAGCCGCGGCAGCCGCGCGTGGCGGCAAAAGCGCAGGCCAGGGCGCCAGCAGCGGTATGTGACGTTCGACCGCGATGGCCCGCGCTCGGCAGCATCTCGGGGCCACGCCGAGGCGATCACCCTCGCCGCAGACTGAGACGGCGACGGCGACGGCTACTTCCCATGAGACACGCGTCTGTTTTCAGCCATTATCGCTACCAGAAAGCCAAGCGCTTTTTGTGGTTGGCTGGTCCTCGTTCTCAGTCGTCTCAATGCTTTGCCATCTTCGAAACGCGCGTTGACACTCGCGAGTCTTTAGTCCCCTAGCTGGGCACAACCAACAGAGCACGACTTCAACTTTTGTTCCAACCCGGTCCGAGGCACAGGCAAAGCCGCTACTGTGAGCTGGCGGACCGCATCGATTATGTTGTTGTTCGTGTTTCGTTTGTGCCTTGCGTCATCCAGGTTGTTGGTGCTCTTGATGTCCCGTGGCGCCTCGTTGTGGCTTGCTCGTTCGGCTGCGATCGCCTGCCCACTGGCTGCTCTGCCGTAAGCTTCGCACTGCAGAGAAGCTGCCCCAGGTCCCATGACCCGAGGCTCTTCCGCATGTAGAAATCTGGCATGGGCATGGCTGCCACTGGCGACGGGCGGCTCTAGGCGCAGAGTTTTGCCGAGGAGCAGTGCGATGAGCTTTGTGGTGACTTGCTAGAGCGGCCTCGCAGTGGCCAGGCATCGGCCGCTCGTCAGTCTGCCACCCAGCGGAGCAGCACATGGTGACGACGACGTAGAGAGCTTTGGTGATCCCCTCGCGTTGCCCCCCCTCCTCGGCCCTCCCCCCCAGGCCATGGGTCCGTCTAGCCGGCGCGCTCAGCCTTCTGCTGTCGCACCTGTCGCCGCGGCAAAAGATGACGACTCAGCCCCCCCCCCCCCCCGTGGGGGGTGCGGATAGCGAGCTTGAGGGCCCTCCCATGGGCCTCCAGGAGCCCCGAGGGCCCTCGAGGCCCTCTCGCCCCGTCGTCCGCTTCTGTCTCGCTCGGGGCCCTGGCCCCCGTGACGCTGACCGTTGCGCCCCCCCCCGGGGCGTCAGATCCCCCCTGTCTCGATCTCCCCGCCCCCCCGCCTGGCTTCCGCGCCCCGCGAGAGACCTGGGCGACGGCCAAGTTCGAGGTCGGGCACGCCCCAGTAGTTCGAGGGCACGATGAAGCGCGGCCTGTCGTTCGGGACTCTGTGGCGCTCGCCGTCGGAAGAGCGCGCGGAACGAGCGGCGGGCTTCGGTCCTGGAACGCACTAGATCATCGCGCCACGGCGCAGACTTGTCCGGGCGATCCAGGGGCTGGGGACCTCACTTTCTTCTTTGGTCGCGGCCACGAGACAAGGGTCAGGCGGCGAAGGCAACGCCCGGGCCACGGGCGAGGCTAATTGGCTAGGACAGGCGCGCCGGCCGGCCCCCTCAAGGGACCTCGCTTACACGAAATTGCCAGAATGTTCTGGGTAAAATCCGCCAGACACCCTCCGAGGCATCGCTGCGCGCCGGCGGGGTCGCGCGCGCGCCGTTCTCTGCCGCGCGCGCCATCGTCGGACCAAGCCCAGAAAGGGGGGCCCCAGCGACGGAGACTCGAGGCAGCCCGCGCGGCTTCTGCCCAAACTCTCCCCGCCGGCGCGCGTTGGCCTCTCGCCGGCCTGGGCCCGCCAGATGGGGCGCGGTCTCTTCTGCAGGCCTATCTCACGTGCCTCGACAAGGCGTCGACGGAGAAGACCTTGTTTCAATGGCTAAGCGCGTTGCAGGCCGCGCCAGGCGTTGGGAGCTTTAATCTTCCCTGGAGGAGCTTAGATCCTGAACTGTCACCGCCCCCGCTGTGGGCGTCCTGTATAAATCTCCGCGCAACCCCCCCGCCCCCCGCCCCCTTGAGCTTTCTTGGCGGAGGGGGGGGGGTGTTTTTCACCCTGCGGATGCCCTGGGCCGATGCCCTGTCTACAAGCCACGGGATGGCATGAGCTTTGGAGCCCTTCTGAAGTCAATCCTTGCGAAGTCTGCGCGCTTTTTGCTGGGGCCCAGGCCGCGCGCGAGGACGGGCGGCTCTCGGATCTCGCGCCAGCTCGAATCCTCAGAGCAGCCAGGCCAATGACGGCTCGAGCTGGCAAGGGCACTGGTCGGACGTCGCGCGCGGGCATCCAGCGGCCCCCCGGCGCCGGGATTTAGCAGCTCGCGCCCTTGTGCAATGCGCGCGAATCGCAGATGACGCGGCCGCGGCGAGCACTGCTAGTCCCAGGCCGGCTTCTGGCGAAAATGTCCCGGGGCGACAGGGCGATCGGGCTACTCGCCACGCTGGCCAGAGCGTGGTCGCAAGCTCGCGAAGAAGGCGTTCGCTTCCGGGCCTCGTCGGCAGAGCCAGACTGGGGCGCGGCCGCCCAGCGCAACAGAGCACCCCGCGAAGCCTCTCTCTTCGAATGCTTCCTGGCGAAGCAGAGCTGAACTCGACATCGAGAACGGGCGCGGGCTCGACGATGTCGAAGCGTCCTGTGACTCGATGCCCCAGGTGGTCCTGGTCCGCACAGCGTTGCGGTGAAGCGCCCCGCCCGCGACTTTGGCTTTGGAGGTTCAGAAGTGCGCGTGCCCGAAGACCCCTGCCCATGGCGGCTGCTGTTCTGCAGCCTCTCAGACGGCGCAGAGTATGGCGCGAGGCCTCCGAAGGGGGCGCCCGCTTCACTCGATGCACGGCTTCTTGTTATTCTGTCTCGCCTTGCTGCCGCACATGTCGAGATGTCTCATGAGAATCTGGATCGATGGCTCATCGCGAAAAATCCGCAGGTCTCGTCGCGCGATCAGGGCGAAGCTATCTCAAGTCCTGCTGGGCACATGCAATCATTTGAAGAGGGTCGGCCTCGCGACCTCTCCCACGTGCGCGCGGATCGGTTCGCGTCCTGCCGATGGGCGATATGTCTAGCACCAGCGTACGCGCGCTAGCATTTCAATATCTGCAGCTCGGCAAACCCCATGCATCGGCGTGGACCTTGGCAACGGGCAGCCCGCTCGCAAGCTCCGTTGCAAGAGAGCATCCAAGGCCCGGGGTATTAAGGGTAAGATCATTCAGTTCGCGCGCGCTTTCGAACCAGCATCTTGTGCAGGGGCGTCTTGAGCGAGCGGGGCCCCAAGCTGCAAGCTCTTATCGGCATCGAGTTTACGCAACTGTCGGAGCTTTTCGGCCGTGGTTTTGGCTATGGGCTTCGCTTGGAGCTAGGGCCAAAAGCAGATGCCTCACCGCTGTCCGCGACCTCGAGGCCCCTGGCCAGGATTCTGGAGCGAAGTTCCCGCGTGAGGCTCTTCGGCCATGGCTCTCCTGCTGATTCAGCATCGCAGATCTGGGACCCGTGAATCGACGCATTTGGCCTCGTACAGTTGCGCAACTTATCGGTGTTAAACATACATCAGATTTCTCGTCACGCTGGAGGGCCCACCGCAGCATTCAGTGGGTATCGTTTGGAGGTTGGCTGGGCACCTAGAGCGCCGATGGATATGTGTTCCGCATCGAGTGCGATGTTCAATCTGCCTTTTTTTCAAGATAGGTGTTGGTATCCGGCCTCGTCTCACTATGGCTAGTGCGTGTCCATCTAGGGTTTCCGCACATGTAGTTAGCCGACGTTCTGGTCAATCCTTCCACAGGAGGGCTTTGGTCTAGGCAACGAGTTGTTGACGGCACCAAAGTTCCGACCAGCACTGATTTCTCATTCTGGAGCTGCGACCGCAGTTCACAAGATGCGGGCCTGCTCTTGCAACGAAGGCGCGAAGGCCTACGCTGGTTCTGACTACCTTGTGCCGCGAGTTTTGGTAGGGCACGCGATGGAACCCTGCTAGCGGCTCCGCGGGTCCATCTCGAAGAGCTGGACAGCCACCCAGTGCCCAGGCGACCACCCTGCTTGAAAGTTTGTTTCGCAAGTTGGCGATCAGCAGCAGTTGCATGTTTCTTTTTGTTCTGGGACTGGTGCTCTGGAGAGCCCCGTGGTCGTTTTTGGGGACGCTCGCGAGGGCCCTGCTGCACGTGAACCTCGTTCCAGTCGTGCCGGGGTCGCTGGGAGTACCACGGTTTCCGCCAGTCCACCTACGGCTGGCGCTGCTGTTTCGGGGCCCCTCCCTGGACGTAGGCAGACCATCCCTGGGGGCGAATTGTGTGGGTTCCCCATGGCGATTTCTTCTTATACGGATTTCAGAATCTGTGTCACTGACAACTCTAGAGTCTCCGACGGTTGGTCTGCTGGGAAGTATCTCGATCCGTCGGGGGGCAACATTGGAATCTGGGGGTTGATTCAGGTGCAACTTCGGGGTTCGCGACGTGATGCGTCACATGCTCTCGTTATCCAAGTTGCTTCTCACCAGCCGGCCGAGGAGGTCCACAGAAGGAGAGTACGTGAGTTTCTTGTCATCGGTAACACTGTTGCCGACGAGCTTGCAGGTCACGCCGCTCAGACAGCGCGGCTGGAGGAAGGAGTTCGGAACAGGATCTGGCAGGTGGGAAAGGACGCGCTCTTCCTTCGGAAGTTTCTCCTCCGAGCCAGCCTCGGCCAGTCGTCGTGGAGTTCGTCACAGGCGGGGCCCCCTCCTCATCCCCTTCCTCCTCGCCTCCATGAGCGTGCTGCCACGATTGTTGAGACCGCTCGCGTTTTCGATGAGAGCGGCGCGAAGTGTCTCAGATGTAGGGGTTCTGCCACCGAGGCCCACGCTCGTCGAGTGGCGTCGGTCTCCCTGTTTCGAGCCCACCCTCAGGGATGCACCCGTGTCACACTTGTCTGTCAGGCAGCGCTTACATACAGGTGGGGGGCAGGGCTCATGACAGAAATAGCATGGCATGCCATTGCACTCTCGGTACATGGTTCTGCTGTAGTTGCAGGTGCTATAATAATGAAACGCTCCCTTCTGTTATCCATGGCCCTTGTAATTCATCCTTCCCAGGATTCCGCCACGAGGCAAGAATCTGGCCAAAGGCCCTCACTCGCACCCAGCAGGCAGCTCGGACGTCGAGATAATTCAGCTAGATCACAATGTGATGACACATTAATATTGGCTTTCTTCTCTTGCAACTCCTTCTCCTCCTCCCCCTCCTCCTCCTCCTCCTCCTCCTCCTCCTCCTCCTCTCTCTTTATCCTCCTCCTCCTCCTCCTCCTCCTGCTCCTGCTCCTCTACCTCCTCCTCCTCCTCCTTCTCTTCCTCGCCCTCCTCCACCTCATCGTTTCCCTCCTCATCTTCCTCCTCCTCCTCCTCGTCCTCCTCCTCCTCCTGCTCCTCCTGCTCGTCTTCCTCCTTCTGCTCCGCCTCCTCCTCCTCCTCCTCCTCCTCGTGCTCCTCCTCCTCCTCGTGCTCAGCCTCCTCCTCCGCCTCCTCTTCCTCCTCCCCCTCCTCGCCGCCTGAGCGGCCACCCCGCGCGCCAGGCGCTGGATCGCCTCGGCCCAAGATCTCCGACGATCTGTTTTTTTCTGTCCTGGCTACTTTTTCCTGGACGTCGGCCCTCAGGGGGCAGTTTTTTTCGGACCCCGTGGCCATCCACGACGGAGCCGAGACGAAAAACTATTCCTCGGGAAAGCGGACGGAAAAAATCACATCGCTGGGTCGCTGGGTCGCCTCCGCCGCGCACGCCCTGGCCTCCTCTGCTGCTCTGGCCTCCTCTCGGAGCCTCCGGACTTCCACTCGAGCAGCAGCCCCGCGCACGAAGCGCTGGACTGCCTCGGCCGCGCGAGCCCTGCGCCGCAGCTGCGCCTCCAGCGCCAGCCTGTCTTCCCGCAGGCCCTGGCAGATGGCCCGTGCGGCGCGGCCCCGAAGTCCGCTCTGGATCCGGACTGCTGCGCGCTCCCTGCGCTCCTCCAGCGCGGCACGCTCGGCACTGATTCGGGCCTCCTCTGCTGCTCTGGCTTCCTGTCGGAGCCTCTGGACTTCCACTCGAGCAGCAGCCCCGCGCACGAAGCGCTGGACTGCCTCGGCCGCGCGAGTCCTGCGCCGCAGCTGTGCCTCCAGCGCCAGCCTGTCTTCCCGCAGGCCCTTGCAAATGGCCCGTGCGGCGCGGCCTCGCAGTCCGCTCTGGATCCGGACTGCTGCGCGCTCCCTGCGCTCCTCCAGCGCGGCACGCTCGGCACTGATTCGGGCCTCCTCTGCTGCTCTGGCCTCCTCTCGGAGCCTCCGGACTTCCACTCGAGCAGCAGCCCCGCGCACGAAGCGCTGGACTGCCTCGGCCGCGCGAGCCCTGCGCCGCAGCTGCGCCTCCAGCGCCAGCCTGTCTTCCCGCAGGCCCTGGCAGATGGCCCGTGCCGCACGGCCTCGCAGTCCGCCCTGGATCCGCACTGCTGCGCGCTCCCTGCGCTCCTCCAGCGCGGCACGCTCGGCTCGAATCCGGGCCTCCTCTGCTGCTCTGGCCTCCTCTCGCAGTCGTTGGGCCTCTGCCCGAGCGGCGCCCCCCCGTGCGAGCCGCTGGATCGCCTCGGCCGCGGACGCCCGGCGCCGCCCCAGCAGCTCCGCTCGCCGCCGCCCTCGCGCTGCGGCGCAGACGGCCCGGGCCGCGCGGCCACGCACCACGCTCTGGATCTGGACGGCCGCACGCCACCGGCGCTCCTGGAGCTTCCGCGCCGCCAGCGCGACCCTGGCGCGGGCCTCTGCTGCTGCCGCTGCCTCCTCTCGGAGCCTTCGGGCCTCTGCCCGGGCGATGCGGCCCCTCGCCAGGCGCTGGATTGCCTCGGCCGCGCACGCCCTGCGCCGGCGATCCTCCATGGCAGCCCGCTCAGCCCTGGTGGTGGACGCCTCCTCCGCTGCTCTGGCCTCCTGTCGGAGCCTCCGGACTGCCCCTCGAGCAGCCATGCCTCGTGCAAGGCCCTGGATCGCCTCGGCCGCGCGCTTCCTGCGCTCCAGCTGCGCCTCCAGCGCCAGCCTGTCCTCGCGCAGGCCCTGGCAGATGGCCCGTGCGGCGCGACCCCGAAGTCCGCTCTGGATCCGGACTGCCGCGCCCTGCCTGCGCCCCGCCAGCGCGGAGCGCTCGGCTCTGCTGCGGGCCTCCGCTGCCGCTCCGGCCTCCTCTCGCGGCCCGCGGGCCTCCTCCGTGGCCGCGCGCCCGCGTGCCAGGCGCTGCATCGCCTCGGCCGCGCTCGAGCTGCGCCGGCGTTGCTCCCGCGCGGCCTCGCAGGTGTCCTGAGCAGCGCGGCCACGAGCCAGACCTCGGCTCTGGACGGCTGCGCGCTGCCTGCGCTCCTCCGCCACGAGAAGCTCGGCTCTGGCGCGGGCCTCCTCTGACCCCCGTGCCTCCTCCTGCAGTTTTCGGATCTCTGCCTGGGCCGCGCCCCCACGTGCCAGCAGGCTCTCCAGGCGCTGGATCGCAGCGGCCGCGTGCGTGAGGTCCAGCTGCTCTCCCTGCTCTCCGACGACGACGACGTCGACGGCGTCGGCGTCGGCCTCGGCGTCGGCGTCGGCGTCGGCGTCGGCGTCGTCGGCGTCGGCGTCGGCGTCGGCGTCGGCGTCGGCGTCGGCGGCGGCCGCGGCGGCGGCGGCGGCGGCGGCGGCGCGGGCGGCGGCGGCGACGGCGTCGTCGTCGTCGTCGTCGTCGTCGTCGTCGTCGTCGTCGTCGTCGTCGTCGTCGTCGTCGTCGTCATCGTCGTCGTCGTCGTCGTCGTCGTCGTCGGTCGTCGTCGTCGTCGTCGTCGTCGTCGTCGTCGTCGTCGTCGTCGTCGTCGTCGTCGTCGTCGTCGTCGTCGTCGTCGTCGTCTCGCGCTGCCTCGCAGATGCCTCCGGTCGCATGGCCACGGTCACTGCCCTGGGCCTGGACGGGCGCGCGCTGCCCAAGCTCCTGGGGCAACGACAACAGGCATCAAGACCGCTCTGCTCCTCGGATCTCTCCCGGAGCGCGCTCTGACCAGGACTCGGGGCGAACCCAGCTGTGGCGACGAGGAGTGGGTTGGAGGGGGATGAAGCGGGGACCATGACCAAGACCGAGCGTGGAAACGTCGCGTCGATCTTGGTCACGTGGATCTTGGTCAGCGTCAATTCGTGGAGCGTCCTCGCGAACACAGCTGTGGAGACAAGGATGAGGCGGCAAGACGGGATGCCGTGGACACCCTGACGAGGCATGGAAGGGCACGGCCAAAAAGAGGAGGAGAAGGCTGGGGAGGAGGAGGAGGAGGAGGAGGAGGAGAAGAGGAGGAGGCGGCACCAGAGGAGACGAGGAGGACACAGGCGTAGCAGAAGCTCCTCCAACAAGGCTAACAAAAGGGAGTCCAGAGTGCGGCCCCCGCGAAGGGCCGTCGGTAGCGTTCTTGGTATCGTTTCCTCCTCTCGCTTCAATGGCTTTGGCGTCATAACTCAGCTCTCTGGTGGCCGTTCGGGACGATCCGCTCTCGGCGAGGCGCAGCCGCTGGAACGTACCCCGAGGCAAGACAACAACTGAGAACCAGCGAAAACACGAACGATTAAAACCTCCAACCGGAATTTCGAACCTCAGCGCGCCGCCGAGTGAAATTCTCGATCCGCTTCTTCCCAGGACGCTACCCCCACGCTGCTCGCCAACTCCTGGTGCGGGCTTCCTCCCGGACTGGTCAGCATCGCATCGGGAAATCGTACCGATTCGGAGTGTGCGCCGGATCGGGCTGCATCGGCACGGAGTCGAAATCGAATGGGGTAGGCTGCACCAGGATGCACAACGACGCCACGCAAACGCCGGGCCGCATCGGATCGCCGGGAGCTCGAAATCGAATTGGACCGGAGTGGCCAAAACCTATGCCGAATGCTCTGTCCTATGCTGCTCGTCCCTCTGGAACCCTAGGCCTAATCTTTCCGCGCCATTTTTCGAGCCAGATCGATGTGTGATGGTCCCGGGGCCCGAAACCCAGCGAAAGCGCCCGGTGTGAAATTATCTGGGCGGAGGAGCCGATCACATGCCTGTGTGACTACCGCAGACTTCGATTCCCCATCGAAAACCGAAGGAACAACCTAAGGTAGACTGTGCAACAACTGAGGAACACGGAGCCCCTCCCAAACGAAAAGGGTTCCTTATTCTTACCAGCCTGGAACGTATCCCTATCCCTATGCTGGGCACCTCCTCATCACGATGCCAGTCTCAGGGACTCCCTTATTTTTTGAGGGCGACTCCCTAAGATTGTCATCGCCGTTTGGCGTGTCAATGTTAGAGATAGGGGTACGTTCGAGGCTGGTAGTATTGGGCGCCCCGACGGCACGTCGCCGATAGATCGGCGACGGCCCCCCCTGGCGAGACAGCACGGCCTTGGGCGGGGTGGGCCGTCGGGCCCCCCTCGGCGAGGACCTGGGCGCTCTGGGGCCCATGCGCTTCCCCCGGAGCCTGCTCGCCCTTCGGCCCTCGGGTCCGAACTCCCCTTGCTGGCGGCGGTTCGGGACGATCTGGGATCCCCCAACCCCCTCGCGCTGTGAAAAAATCACGACGGGAGATTTTTCGCTATTTTCGGCCTCCAGGGGCCCTTACGAGGCCTCGGGACCGTCAAAAAACGACTCAGAACGAAAAACCGGTCCCAGGGAAGGGGTCCAGACCTCTGGGGGTCGCATCATGAAAAAATCATGACGTCGGGAGTCTGGGTCTCCAGAACGCCGTCGGCGAGGCGAAGCTGCTGGGTGGGCAAGCAGCCCGAGGCTGGGAAAGCCTCCGAGCACCCGCGAGGCGCCCGCAGGCCTGGAGCCCCACCCGAAGACCTGGAGCCCACCGAGGCACCCCAGGGCGAGCGAGCACCCGCGAGGCGCCCGAAGGTCTGGAGCCCTACCCGACGCCGCCCCCGCCGCTGCCCTCGGGGCCTCCTCTGCTGCTCGCGCCTCCTGCCGCAGCCTCCGGAGCTCGGCGACGCCGCGGGACAGGCACCGGATCGCCTCCTCCGCGCCCGCGGCTGCCTCGGCCGGGGGAGCTCGCGGCCGCAGGAGCGGCGCCTCCCGTCGGGCCGCGCCGCCGCGGGCGAAGCTCTGCAGCCTCAGCGCCGCGGCAGGCTCCGGAGGCGCCTCCTGTCAGGGCCACCCCGAACTCGGCGGTGGACAGACCTCGCTTCAGTAAACCTCCCCTCGGCGAAAACGGCCTGGGACCGAAACCGACGGACCTGAATATCCGCAAGAATGACGGCCGCGACGCCCTCTCGCGAACCGAGAACGGCCGATTCCTTAATCGACGTGTCAGGGTAGGCGGTCTATCCACCTCCGACAACCCCAAACCAGGACACGGCAAGCCAAGACTGCGAATCTTCCCCCCGGAGAGGCCGACGAATGGGCCATGCTTCGACCCCTCGGCTGCAGCCTTCTCGGGCGCGCCGGCGTCCTGGCATATAAGAAGTCCCCGAGGAGGGTTAAGTCGGGCCTGTCCCCCCACAGGGGGATTTGGGCGAAAAATTAGAAATACCCTAAAGATATTCCCAAAACATGGTAAACAAATAAAAAGAAGAAGTCCCCGAGTAGGGTTAGGTCGGGCCTATCCCCCTACAGGGGGATTTGGGCGAAAACATAGAAAGACCCTGCAAATATTCCAGAAACATTCTCAACAAATAATTAGAACATCGTCCCCAGACTATTTTGTGACTCTTTTTGAGTGTTCCTCCTGTAGAGGGACAGGCTCGACTGAAGTGTAGGGTGCCCAGATCCTGAAGCTCCATCCGCGTCTCGGAAAGCTCCGCGTAACCGGCTTGCCTGTCGGCCAAGCGCAGAAGCCTCGCGGCCACAGCAACCTGGGGCAGGTCACATACACGTCGATCAGTTCGAATCGTGCTCATTTCTAATAGTGCTCGTTTCTAATTGTTCCTGGCCCCCTTGTGGCCAGGAAGGCCCAGGACAGAACAATTAGAAATGAAAGGATCTTGGCCCCCCCAAAATCAAAGAACTCTCGAATCACTAGACATGAACAGTGTGTGCACAATGAACTGCAACCTTGCGAGGGGGTCGCCATTTCTCGTGGGTTCCCCGGGACCCCATATCCCCACACCCTGACATCCGCCCAAATGATGCTGTCCAGTCCGCGGCCCCAGAGAGCTCCCGACCGCTTCCCCGGGAGCAGTCTCCCGTGCCAGATCCGCTGCTGCTGCTCCCCGGGGCCCGAGAAGTGCCCCCGAGAGCCGACATCGACGAAACACCGCCGGCACAACAAAACACACCGTCCGAGATCGGGGTACACCATGCGAAATGCTTTAGAAATCATGGGTTAAGAAATTCATAGTCTCAGAACTTGAGTAAAACCCAGAACTTCAATCAAAATCTTGGGATTTACATTGAAAAATTAAGAATAATCGAGACTCTGGCCGAAAACTTGGGTTTTCTTAAGCATCGCCTAAGGTGTAATGTTAAGTCGGGCGTGTCCCCCTACAGGGGGATTTTCGACGAAAGATAAACAAAAAACAAACATACCGCACAAAGGCCAACAAATACGCCAAAAGTAGTCCCCGGACTATTGATTTTTGCTTATTTTTGGGCCATTTTTCCTTCCTCGTCGAAAATCCCCCTATATAGGGGGACGCGCCCGACTCCAACCGACATCGACGAAACACCGCCGGCACCACAAAACACACCGTCCGAGATCGGGGATCAGCGTGTCTCTGCCCCCCGGCGGCCTGCCCCTCCGCCAGCTCCTGCAGCTCGCCGGCACGGCGCTGCGCCGCTCGCTCGTGGATGCCGGCTGCGCGCAGGGAGCGACCCTCCGTGCGCTGCGACGCCCCCACGTGTCGGTTGACGCGCTCGTGGCCAGAGCGCGAGAGGGGGCGGAATCACGGCGTCGGGGGGGCCGAGGGCAGGAGAGCCCGGAAGGCAAATGGACGAGTCGGAGCGGAGGCCGACGCGAGTCGGCTCGACGGCACGGTGATGCGCCGCTCGCTCGCGGGTGCAGGCTGCGCGCAGGGAGCGACCCTCCAGGCGCAGACTGGGTTTAAGTCGGGCCTGTCCCCCTAGAGGGGGATTTTCGACGAAAAATGAAACATACTCTCAAAATGCACCAAAAAGGCAAACAAAAATTCAAAAAATAGTCCCCAGGCTATTTTTGGACTATTTTTGGAATATTTTTAAGGTATTTTCTATCTTTCGTCGAAAATCCCCGTGTAGGGGGACAGGCCCGACTAAAGACTGGGTGGCCCACCGGTCGCTGCACGCCATGCGACGGTAGCAGCCTGCGTGCTGGGGCATGCCCCCCCCCCCGCCCAGAATGGAAGTACTGCTGATCCGAACACCGTCGGTGAGCCGTGGAATGGATGATCGAATATTGACTGCACTTGCACATGAGAAAACCCCAATCAGTGGATGACTTGAAAATTACTCATATGGATCTTGAGATCGGTTGTGAGATCGATAGTATCATCGATAGAGGACGATTGTAAGGTCGATCGTGAGACCGAGAGTGAATTCGATTCAATGAACCCGGAACCGGAACCCGGGAACCCGGAACCGGGAACCCGGGAACCCAGCGTGCGACCAAAATCGGCGGGAAACTTTCGCCAAATCCTTCGACCTCCGCTAGGACCTCTTCAGTGCAATCACTGTTTGGGGAATATCTGTGTCGATTTGTGTTGCGTGTGGCGGGTGCTCCATCGGTATCATTGAACACACTTTGGGCCCCCGCCCCAAGCCCGTGCCCGAGCCTCAAAGCCCAGGCCGCCGGCCCCAGGGCCCAGGCCCCGAAGCCCCGGTCCGAGGGCCCAAACCCGAGCGCCCCGGCCCCGGGGCCTAAACCCCCGCGCCCAGGCCCCAGCCCCCCTGAACATCGTTGAGCCGATCCCTATCCCTCGATCTGCATCTTCCGTACCTTCCGCGCGGCAGGCGCCTCGCTGCCGCGGCCGCCGCCGCGGCCGCATCGCGGCGGCACCTTCCGCGCGGAAGGCGCAGGTCGAGGGATCCCCACTGGCCGAGTTGCCCCCTAGATCGAGACGTGGGCGGTTCCATTGGGGGTTCGAAGGGCCTGACCCCGCGAAGCCCCATGGAAGGAGGGAGGAAAAGGGAGAAGGAGGAGGAAAAGGGCGACGACGATGACGACGTCGCAGTGAGGAGGACGGGGAAGGAGGGAGGGAGGGAGGAGGCGGAGGAAGAGGGAGGGGGGGGGAGGAGGGGGGGAGGAGGGAGGAGAAGGAGGGAGATACGGAGGACTGGTGCGAGGTGGGGCTTCCCGGTGGGGCCGAGATGCCCTGGCCCGGCGGGCAGCCGGGGCTCACCGGGCCGCCCGCGCCCCCCGAAAGCCGCGGGAGCCTCCCTGATTCCTCGACGTCGTGAGATGTTTCAAGACGTCGACCCCTCCTCCTCCTCCTCCTCCTCCTCCTCCTCCTCCTCCTCCTCCTCCTCCTCCCCTCCTCCTCCCCCTCCTCCTCCTCCTCTCCTCCTCCTCCTCCTCCTCCTCCTCCTCCTCCTCCTCCCTCTCCTCCTCCTCCTCCTCCTCCTCCTCCTCCTCCTCCTCCTCCTCCTCCTCCTCCTCCTCCTCCTCCTCCTCCTCCCCCTCCTCCTCCTCCTGGGTGGGGGGGGGGCGCTGCGGGGCCCACCGAAAGCCGGGCGGGGCGGGCGGCGGGGCCCCTGCGCGCGCGGAGCTCCTGCCGGGTCGCCGCCTCCCCAGATCGAAGAAAGGGACGTGTGCACTTTTCGGTCGGCGGCGCAGAGGAGCCTCAGGCGCGGTCGGCAGCCCCCGCCCTCCACCTTCCGCACCTTCCGCGCGGCAGGTGCCGCGCCGCGGCGGACGCCGCCGCCGCCGAAACCCCTGCTGCGGCCTCGGCGGCGGCCGCCGCGGCGTGGAACCTGCCGCGCGGAAGGTGCGGAAGGTGGAGGGTGAGGGAGGTGGAGGTGCCAAGTGCGAACGAACTCAGTCGAACGCGCCGCGATGAAAGATCCAGCCACGGCCATACATATTGGTGGTGGTGAAAAACTGAGGCGCCGTGAAGCTAACGTGCAACGGCCAGGTACCCCGAAAGGGAGCTGTGCACGTACACCGATTCTGGCCAGGCCCATCCTGAGCCCAGGATCGCGGTGCGTACGGCAGCTTCGTGTCGTGAAAATCCTGGCGTTGATTTCTGACACACCGTCGATCGTTCAACCTTGAAAGATCGGCGGCTCTCCGATCGCCCGACCCTTCCAAGCAGGCCGATTCTGGGCCACTGGCGGCGGTCAACCTTGAACGCCCGCAGCGGGGTCGCCGCCGGTCGACACGACGCGAACCTGCCGTGCGCCTTCGTGGCTTGGCTAGGGAAGCATATACCACGACCCTGGGTCCAGGATCGGTGTGTGTGTGTGTGTGTATCAGCATAGTTCTCCCCGCCCGCCCCAGTGGTCTCGACCCATTCCCCAGGACCACGTTCTCATGCTGAGCTGACTCTTGACGTTCTCGGGGCCCGGCACGAGCCCCGCCCCAGGGGCCGAACACGGCAGCGAGCCCTCCATCTCCACTCTCTCACGACGCGAGGGCGTCTGGGCAACGAGGCCCCTCCAACGAAGGGCGAAAGCCGGCGGCGCGCAGAGGGGTAGGGGGAAGGGGGGGTGGGGCTTCTCAGAAGGAGCCTGCCTCCCAGAAGGCGCGGCCCTCACCCCCTGAGAAGAAGCAGCGGTGCTTCTAAGAAGCCCCACCCCTGGCTAATTTTACCCCTGGCCCCCCCCCCCTCCCCAAACATCCGACGTCCTGATTCTTTTAATACGCGGTCCCCGGAAGTCTCGACCCATTCCCGAGCACCGGATTTTCATCCTGAGTCGTTTTTTGACGGTCCCGAGGCCCGGTAAGGGCCCCTAGGGGCCGAAATGTACGAAAACCCTCCGTCGTATGTGTTTTTTCCAATTCGCTGGATCCCTGGGTCTGCGCGCGGCCGAGGAAGGGCGACCCCTGCGCGCAGCCGCCGCTGGCCGCCGCCACGGCCCCGGGCACGCTGGGCTGCCCGCGCGCCAGGGAGTCGCGGGCGGCCGCCCCGGGCGCGGCGGTGGCAGCGCCGGCCCCACGGTGGCCTCCAGCGTCCTCCAGGCGGCGGGGGAGGAGGGAGAGGAGGAGGTGACGCATGAGCAGGAGGAGGAGCAGGAGGAACACCCAGAGATCCAGCGCATTGAAAAAAACACGACGGAGGTTTTTCGAACATTTCAGCCCCTAGGGGCCCTTACCGGGCCTCGGGGCCGTCAAAAAACGACTCAAGATGAAAATCCGGTGCTGGGGAATGGGTCGAGACTTCTGGAGACCCCGTATGGAACAAATCACGACGTCGGATCTCTGGGCAGGAGGAGCGTGGAAAGGGGGGGACGAGGACGAGCAGTAGCGGCATGAGCTGGAATGGAAGGAGCGGGAGGGACAGGAGGACCAGGAGAAGGCTGAGGAGGGAAACTGAAGGGGGCGACAACAATGAAAAGAACATCGGATCCACAAAAGTGGCCTGCGCTGATGCGAGAGCGCCAATGTGAACGACGGGAGCAAAGCGTCGATCCAAACATGAGGCCCACGCAACAGATGGAGGACCATTTTGAAACAGCGAAACCAATCGGATTGCAAGAGCCCGACGAGCCCCAAGTCCTGGATTTTCCCCGAGCAGTGCTCGCACCTGAGCGACGAGGAGGAAGCGGGTCTTACGCACGATGACACCTAGCGACCTGGCCCGGCGGCGCACGCGGGCCGCCGACGCGGCACACCACCTTGGAGACGAGGGCGCTTGCGCACGACCTCCTCAGCGGGCAGCTTGCGCGCCAAGGTCGGCGCAAACGACCCCGTTTCCTTGTGCCGCTCACTTGGGGGCTCCGGTTGAGCAGGGACCGACCGTCCCAGCATTCCTACAGTCCTACCAACAAACTTTCTTAGAACCCAAACATGCTCAAAAAACAAAAACGGTGTTCTTAGAACATAAACCCGGCGTGTTCAAACATTAACCAGACAGGTTCTAAGAACATGCCGTGGAAACCACAAGAGGTTCTTAGAGCATTGCTTGGTACACCCTGCGAAATGCTTTAGAAATCATGGGTTAAGAAATTCATAGTCTCAGAATTTTAATAAAAACCCTACATTTCCATTAAAATCTTAGGATTTACATCGAAACATTAAGAATAATCGAGACTCTGGCCGAAAACTTGGGTTTTCTTAAGCATCGCATGAGGTGTAGGGCTATAGGCGAGCCAGGGCGCTTCGCCACTGCTTGGTCTGACCTCTCTGATGACGAGCTGGGCCTGTGCGCCGCTCTGGCCGGCTCGTGGCCGCCCGTCGCCGCCGCCCGTGGCCGCACCGCGGCGGCCACGGCCTCGACTGCGCGGGGCTCGCAGGCGTGACCGCGCGGGGGGGGCGTCGGCTGCCATAGGTGCGGCTTCTGCTGAGGGCGCGGTTTGCCCAAACCTACCCCGCTTTTGACCACCCTCGCTTCCAAGAAGTACCACACGATACCAGACTACGGCCTGTACTGGTCAGGCCGCTTGACGAGGAGGCGCGTGGTGTGACTTGGTTTTGCCTGGAAGCGAAAGCGGGGTAGGTAATTCACGCTCTGAGTGCCTCCCGTCATATCTGCCCCTCCCGCCCCCGGGAAACGGACGACACTGTCACTGGCTCAAGGCCCCGGAAAAGCCGCCACAAAGCACATCGCAAACCGCAAACCCCGGCGTAACCGCACGGACTGTAGTCGCCGAGAGGGGCGTCTTGAGCTCGGATCCGCCGCGCTCCGGGGCACCTTCTGGTTCGAAGTTGTGTCGGAGCTGCGCCCACTACGGTGCGAAAGCGTAGGGCCGGGGAGTTGTTCTCGAGCGCAAGAGATACCCCTGACACAGACCAGGGCATGCCGCTGCAATCACACAACCAGCCGTTCGGCGTGTCGCTGCGCCCTGACGCGCGGATGCTGAATCAGCGCGCGCGGCAGACTGATCGGGCGCAGTGGCAAGCGCCCAATCCAGTGGGCGGCCCTTTTCACCCAGGCCGACCCTGGGTGAGGGTATGTTTCGGACCACTGCTTTGTGCTTCGGAAGACCCAGACCCCCGACGTCATGATTTTTTCATGGCGCGACCCCGAGAGGTCCCGACCCGTTCCCCAGGACCGGTTTTTCGTCCCGAGTCGCTTTTTGACGCTCCCGAGGCCCGGCGAGGGCCCCCGGAGGCCGAAAATGGCGAAAAACCTCCCGTCGTGATTTTTTCACGACGCGAGGAGGTCTGGGGAGTAGGGCGGACATTGACGCGCAGCTGCGGCCGAAGCGGCGCCGGCGCCGCGGCAGCCTCCGTCGCCACCGGGCCGCGGTCCGGCGCCGGCCGCCCCGGGCCCCCGCGCGTCATGGAATCATCGCCACGGGAATGTGCTCCATCTCTTCGGCCTCCCCAGACCCCCTCGAGTCATGAAAAAATCACGACGGGAAGTTTTTCGCCATTTTCGGCCTCTGGGGGGCCTTACCGGCCCTCGGGACCGTCGAAAAACGACTCAGGACGAAAAACCGGTCCCGGGGGATGGGTCCAGACCGCTGGGGGTCGACGTCATGAAAAATTCATGACGTCGGGGGTCTGGGTCTAGGGGGCCTCGAGACCGTCCGAGCACGGCTCGTCGGGACGAAAGGCCGGTCCATGGCAACGGGCCCAGACCGCTGGGGTCACACGCAACGAAGGAGTCACGACTTCGGCGAGAGCATGCTGGCACGCGCGACAGGGATGCCGAGGAGACACATCAAGGATGAGGCTGTGATGCTATGCTGCCTCTTTCGATTTTGAGCTGGCTATGATGCCCACTCGTGCCCACCCCAGCCCGTCCTCGGGGACCTCGCATCCCCCTATGATGGTGGGATGGGACGGCGAGCCACCACCCCTGGCACTGCACGTAGGGTGCACGTGCGGTGCCGGGGGGGAGGGCCTCCAGCGAGCCCCCTCCCCGTGGGCTCCCGGGGCCCTTCGCCGCGGGGTGCTGGCAGGGCCTGTATGCCCGCGAGAGGGGGCCCGCAGTGGTCCCTCCCGGCCCGCGCCCCCCCCCCCCGAGCCGCGCCAGGCTCCCACTCCGTGCACCTCCCGCTGTCGCGACGCCGTGTGGCAAACACGTGGGCAACCCTGGCAAGCTGGCACGGTGCACGGCACCTCCGCGCAGCCGCCTTCTGGTTGCTGCTTCCGACCGTCTTCCCTGGCCCTCCGACGCCCTGGAGGCACCGCGACGTCAGGAGCCCAAAGCTCCCGACCGCTCTGGAGGTCACGCGGCACCGCCAGGGGGGCATCTGAATCCATCACTTCTCGTGACCCGCCCCGAGCCTGTGGGGAACGGTGGACGTGGATGTCCTCCCGCCAGCAGAACTAGCCAGACGCCCTCATCCACCACTCCCCAGCACCCCCCAGGGGCCGCGACGCCCGCAGCTGCGGACCACATGAATGCACGAGGGTGTCACGGCGGTTCCCCAGAGGTCTGGCCCTCGTCTCCAGGAGCCCCAGGACCGTCTTATCTACGAAGACATGGGAGCCAATAGGATGTAAACCGAAGGTTCGAGTGGTGGATTAGACCACGAGTGCTGAGACTGTGGGGCGCCCCGCGCACAACACCGTAGCCCTGCACACGACGCGCCCATGGTGGTGGGCACAAAATACTCGTCGCTGCAGTCGTTACCGCAAGACGCCTGATGGCCTAGCGCTGCGCGGTGCTGCTTTCTTGGACGGCCCGGGGGCCTGGAGAGGCCCCTTCCCCCCGGCGGCCCCCAACGGCCAGCGACAGCCGCGCATCGCGAGCTGTGCCGCAAGGCGAGGAGGTCTGGGACACTGCCCCTTTGTGCTCTCTTCGCGGCGCGGCGCGGGGGCGCGGGCAAGGTCTGCCCCTCGGGGGCACCGCCGCCCACGCGGGGCGCGACTCTGGAGCTGCGGGAGGAGGAGGAGGAGGAGGAGGAGGAGGAGGAGGAGGAGGAGGAGGAGGAGGAGGAGGGGGAGGCGGAGGCGGAGGCGGAGGGGCGGGCCCCAGCTGCCCGGGACCCAGCAAGGCCGGCATCCCTTGGGAGGGCAGCGCCAAAAACTCCGCCCTCCTCCCGCTGGCGGAAGATTGCAAAGAAAACCGAAGGATTGCAAAAAAACCTTCGTTTTTTGCAATCCTTCGTTTTTTGCAAATCCTTTTTTGCAATCCTACGTTTGTGGCCTCGCTCCACCTCCGCCGCCGTGCGCCGAGGGCGAGAGGCCAACCCCCTGCGACCCTCGAGGGCGAGAGGCCCCTCGTGGAAGGCCCCCCTGCATGGAGGCGTGCTGTCGGCGGGGTGGAAGCCCAGACATGCGATGTCCTTCTCTCAGCGCCCCTCAAACGGGGACTCCACTAACGGGTACTTTGGCCAGTGACCCAGCGAACCCAACCCTTCCCGATGTGGGCAAAGCTGCAATGCAAGAAAAAGGCCCTAAAAAGGCAACTTTCGGCAAAATTTCAAAGTACCCGTTAGGAAGTACCCGTTACGGTGCCGTTGATTCTCCTTCCAATACGCGATCCCGGGAAGTCCCGACCCCTTCCCCAAGGCTGATTTCTCATACCGAGTCGGTCTCGGGGCCCGGCCCAGGCCCCCGGATGCCGAAAACTGAAAAAGCCTTCGTCCGGATTGTTTCAGGACGTTGTATGCCTGGGAGACTGCCGCGTGGTTGCGTGGTGACCGACCCCTGACCAACAGAAACATGCTTATACCCATGGAGGACACACACTGACAACCCTCTGTCGCTACATGTGGCTAATTATGATCCCCGTCTACATCATGGCTCCCAACTTCGCGCTTCGCGCTGCGCGAAGCGCGAATAACTTCGCGCTCTCGCGCCGCCCTCCCAAAGGGAGAATAGGAGGACGAGGAGGAGGGGGAGAAGGAACGAGGACCGCGAAGCGCGAAGCGCGAATAACTTCGCGCCCTCGAGGGAGCCCTTGACATCGCAGAGCGGGGGGAGGGGCTGGGAGCTGGGAGCGTGAATGCCCCTCCCTGACAACAGCCTTGCCCCGATTCGTGGCCGCCACGGTCGGCGCGGCGACCTCCCAAACCGACGCAGGGGTTCGGTTCGGGGTCGGGTGTCGCGCAACAGTCGTGCCCTCTTCGTGCCGTCCTGCTCTTGTCCAGGACACTGCATGTCTGGGAGGAGGTGCCGTTTCAGCGGGAATAGTGGGCCTGGCGCAGAGAGAGAACTCCGCCGGAAGAGGTGCAAGACTACAATTGCCATAGTTGGCGCCTGGATGCGACAGTCTGCGCGCATGATGCAGCGCTTGCGCCTGGATGCAGTGGTGTTAGGAGGCAACTACTGGGAGGATTTCGTTGGAAAGGGTACGAAAGATTAAGCCCCATTGGGGGGCTGTTACGCCTGAGTGGGCCTCGGATTAAGCCGGATCCAGCGGGATTAAGCCGAATCAAGCGGGATTAAGCGGGATGAAGCCTGATTTCGGACCAGGGCAAAATCAGAATTTGACCTCCCAGGCGTTGCATCCGAAGTGGTGCAGCTGCGTCACACGCACTAGTTCTCGCCCGCACGCTCGTCCACGCCCTCCCCCCCCCCGCAAGTTAGCTGCGCACGGTTGTTGCACGCAGCAGTACACGACCCATGGACGCCGGCCACTCCCGCCGCCGACCCACCTACGCCAGACCCCACTACTCCACCCTAGAACACACAAATAACTACACACAAAGACACACCTCCCAGGAGTTGCATCCGAACTCCAGCGTGGACTGCCTGGGGGAGCACGGCCTCTGCTGCCCCGGCCCCAGGCGTCCGCTCCAGACCCCCGACGCCTCGAATTTCTTTCGCCACGGCGACCCCAGACGTCGCGGCCCGTTCCCCAGTGCTGGCTTCTCCTCCGGAGCCGCCTTTTGACAGTCCCGAGGTCTGGCAAGGTCCCCAGAGGGCCCTGAGTAGCAAACAAAAAACGTCCGTCGCGATGTGCCAATGACTCGAGGTGTCTGTCTGGACGCCCGAAAGGAGGAGGAGGAGGAGGAGGAGGAGGAGGAGGAGGAGGAGGAGGAGGAGAATGCGTCAATCTGCACTCGCACGCTGTCGGCGGGCACTCTGAGAACACCAGGGCTGGCCAGGCTTGGGGTGTCGTGTGCTGCGCAGAGGAAGGGAGCGAGGGAGGCAAGGCCGCACGCCTGGAGCGGAGGAGAGTCCCACCGGCCCTCGGGGCGTCGGTGGTTTCACGAGTTCTCTTGTCTTGCTGCCGGCAACCCAAATATGTCCTGACTCGTTCAGGCCGTGCGAGTCGTTACAAAACCATGGTCGTGGAGCATCAGTCGAGGCATCATCATCTTCAAGCAAGCCAGGGCCTTTGAAGAATCCCTGGGCCTCGAAAATCCTCAACTGCCCCATGAAATTCGCGCTGGGCGGCGCCATCTGACGGCACCTTTGAATCTCACTCAAGACGAGGTCCACTCCACCTCGTCCGTTTCCACATGAGTCACAGTCTGATGATCAAGCCGTCTAGAACTGTTAAAGAGCGCGAGTAAGTAACCCACGCAGAGCGTTGTAGATCGGGATCTGCCTTGCGCACAGTGCACGAGGACACTGGAGTCGCTTCTCAGTGTCCGATGAATGCAGCGGATGGCTTCTTTGAAGGTGGAGCCTCCCTCCTGAAAAGACTCCGAACCATCAACCTCCATCAACTGCTGTGGCTCTGAGTCAACCCACGGGCATTCGAAGAGAGAAACTCCTAGCTTGTCTTGAGCGGCTCGCACGGCTGATGGTTTTCACATAGAAATAACCCAAGTCTCTCGCAGTGTTAATTAATGATTGTCTTCGCCCTGTCGCGCTCGAGGTAGGCCAGATTGAAGACGCAGCGGAAGCCGCCAAGCAAAAGTCTGCTCGCTGACGGTGGTAGCCCACTGCCTGATATTGAAATGATCGCTGGAGTGAGATCGCTGGCCTCTTCATCGCAAGAACATTCGATTTCCTCCAGGAGGTGTTGGTCGGATTTTACAGCGTACCGATGCCACCGCACCATCTTGCAGCGATTCGGCCAAAACACTGGGTTCGGATGGCTGCCCTCAAAAGTGAGCTGCGAGCCAGCTGTAACGCCGTGACCGCCACGGTCTGCCTCGACCATCCTCCGGCACAGCTCCGGCCGGCGAGCGTGCAGAGCCTCCACCGCGGGCGCTGTCGTGGCCACGTCCGCCAACTGAGGGTCGGCCAGGACGTCGGACCGATAGGCAGGAGAGCCCAGACTCGAATCGAGAAGTCGGGTCGGCGATCGAAATGAATCGGATCGGCGGAGATCGGCAGCCGAGTCGGGAAAAGTCGAATCGGCAGGAATCGGCAGGCTAATGTGCCTCCAATCAGAAATCGGAACCCCGATCGGAATCCCAGGTCGAATCGAATCGGAATCGGAAGCCATCGAAGTCGAATCGAATCGAATCGGAGGAATCGAAACGAGCCCTATCCGATAGGCCTCGAAGACGGAGTCCTGCGCCCGCGAGGGGGCCACCATGCGCCTCGGGCCCTGTAGGCGCACGCGACGGCGGCGCGAGGAGGGCCCGCCGCGGGGACGCCTCGGTCGCCGAGGGCCTCGCGCCGACTGCCGCGGGCCCTCCCCCGACGAATTCGCTGGCCCGACCTCCCCAGCTACTCCAGATTTCGTAATAAAGGGAGGGGGGTCTCATTTCGGGGGGGGGTCTCTTCCAGGCTATCTTGATGTTTTGGAGGGTTCTCCCACGGGGGAGGTCTGAAATGGCTTGTCTTGGAGGGTCCAGACCCCCTCCCTTTTATTACGAAATCTGGAGTAACCACCTTGAGCCAAAATGGCAACGGAATGCTTTTTCTCCGAAGTTGTTCATCCATGGTTTTCCAGAACCGTTCTCCAAGAATTTCTCAGTGATCTCCCAACGGTGCTTCAGAGTTTTGCGAATGCTTTCCCAGTGGCGTTCCAATGATTTCTCGACGGCTTTCCAATGTGGCCCCCAAATAGTTCCTCATGGCTTCCCGATGCGTTTTGATTGCATGCGCTTGCACTTGCTCGCATTTGCATGTTGCTTGCATCTGCGTGTCTTATATGTTACGTGCCTTTGCATTTGCTCATGTTATGTGCATGTGCTTGCGTTTGCCACTGCACTATCATGCACGTTGCGTGCTGGTTGTCAAAGGTTGGTGCCGCACGCGTTGCTGCCCGGTGGTCGGCGCATTCTGGTGAGTACTCTATGGTTGCTACCCTTTGGTTCGCTAAGGTTGGGACCCTGTGGTTGGTGCCCCATTGCTGGTGCCTTGTTTTCAGTGCCCTACGGTTAGGTACTATATGGTAGGCACACCTTATGTATGGCGACACGGTGCACGTCACAAAAAAGCTCCAGGAGCAGGATGGATGCAGCGTCCTCGTGGAACCTAGGGGGGGTGCATCTTGGGATACCTGACGCCGGGAAGTAATCGACGCTGCCCATGCGGCGCACCCATGGCAAACCCTGCGGGCGTCTTCGATTTTCGAACGATTCCACTTGCACTTGCGTCGGCGTTAAGCTCCCCTCCCCACCCCCAAACGTGCAAGTTGCTTTTGGCTTGCATGGGATGCGCCCCCCCCCCCACCCCGTCGATGCAAATAAGCTTGCCGGAATCTAAAAGAAAACCCTAGTCTCTCCGTCCCTGACATCCGGTATTGCGACAAAAATTACAACATCGCAAAAAATCGCGACTGGAGCCCTGGACCCAATCTTTCTGCGTCACTTTTTTGAGCCGGATCGATCTGTGA
The DNA here is from genome assembly GCA_963575745.1 of Prorocentrum cordatum. NCBI lineage: Eukaryota > Dinophyceae > Prorocentrales > Prorocentraceae > Prorocentrum > Prorocentrum cordatum. Next base: position 134,732 of record CAUYUJ010018800.1, on the reverse strand, counting down.
GGGCCACAGGGCCCGAAACGTGGCGAGAACGCCCGTTTTGAAAAATTGCCACGTCAAGATCAGAGGGGTACCTGTTTGGCGGGTTCTCATGTCGATCGTACCGAATCTGGGGGCGCCTGCTCCTGCGCCGTGTCTAAATCGGGCGTTGGCAGAACTGGGTTTAGTGGAACCTGGTTTAGTGATCTGTACTGGGGGCGCCCCCCCGTCCCATTTCCACTAACTGGAACTGCCATCACCCGAAAAAAACACCAGCTATGGCAAACCTGGTTTAGTGATTCTGGCCAATTCAAAGGCTCCGGGGCCCTACCACTAACTGAATCCCTTTACCTGGGGTCCTGGCCATACCCTACTAAAGCCCCTCGCGTCGTGAACATAATCAGGACGAGAGGCTTTTGGCTGTTTCCGGCCTCTGAGGCCCCTCGCTGGGCCCTGGGACGGCCAGAAGAACTGCTCAGGACCTCTGGGGGTCAACGTTCCCTGAGATCCGACGTGGCATAGAAGATCACGCCCAGAGCCCCAGGCCTCATCTCTCTGCGCCATTGTTCGAGCCGGCTCGATCCGTGAGGGTCCCAGGGCCCGACGTGGAGCGAAGACGCCCGCGGCAAACCAAAAATGCAACGCCAGGACCTCAAAAGGTTCTACGAGCGAAGCACGGCGCCGGGGGTCTGGCGCGCCCGCTCCTGCGCCGCCGCCTCTGCGAGAACAGGAAAACCTCCACAAGAAACCCAAACCCCTGCGTCCACTGCTGTCTGGTGTGGGGCCGCCACGCCTTCCATGACGCAGGCCATCGGAGGCCGAGAAACCCAGGGCACCCCGGAGGCGAGCGGGGCGTTTCTCCTCCGTAGTGCTGTTGGGGTGCGTCGTTCCCAACGCCGCCCGCACCGCCGCCGCCACCGCCTGCGCCGCGTACCCCCCCCGTGTCGCGTCATCTTTCTGCGTCATTCTTCGAGCCGGATCGACCCGTGAGGGTCCCAAGGCCCGACGTGGATCGAAAAAACGCCCGCGGCAAACAACAAAGTGCAACGCCAGGACCTCAAAAGGTTCTGCGAGCGAAGCACGGCGCGCCCGGGGGTCTGGCGCGCCCGCTCCCCGGACCCCCGCGGGGTCGTGATTTTTTCACAACGTCGACCCCCAGAGGTCTGGACCCCTTCCCCGGGACCGATTTTTCGTCCTGAGTCGTTTCCTGACGTTCTCGAGGCCCGGCAAAAGCACCCGGAGGCCGAAAATAGCGGAAAACCTCCCGCCGTGATTTTTTCGCCGCGCGAGGAGGTCTGGCGCGCCCGCTCCTGCGCCGCCGCCTCTGCGAGCGCGCCGCCCCGCGGGCCGCCCCCCCCGCGCGCGCCGCCGCGCCGCTCTCGGGGCGCCCGGCCCCAGCGCCTGGGCCGGCCGCCCGGGCCCGCGGCGCGCGGCGGCGGTCCTGGGGCGCCGCGGCGGCCGGCGAGGGGGCGAGCAGAGGAGGCCCAGACCCCCTCGCGTTATCCGAAAAAATCACGACGGGAGGCTTTTCGCTATTTTTGGCCTCGGGGGGCCCTCACCGGGCCTCGGGGCCGTCAAAAAACGGCTCAGGACGAAGAACCGGTCCCGGGGAAAGGGTCCAGACTTCTGGGGGTCGACGTATTGCAAAATTCATGACGTCGGGGGTCTGGGGGGTGAGAGCCCTCACCCTCCACCTTCCGCACCTTCCGCGCGGCAGGTTCCACGCCGCGGCGGCCGCCGCCGCGGCCGCCTTTTGCGGCTTCCGCCGAGGCCGCAGCAGAGGTTTCGGTGGCGGCGGCGGCGTCCGCCGCGGCGCGGCACCTGCCGCGCGGAAGGTGCGGAAGGTGGAGTGCGGGGGAGGATGAGGTCGGGCATGCCCTCCTGCAGGCGGATTTCTGGGAGGAGAAATGACAAACAGTTCAAAGATGACGAACCTTAGAAAAAATACTAGACAAGCGTCCGTCCCCTGACAATTTGTTTTACCTCATTTCGAATGCTCCTCCTGTAGAGGGACGTGTCCGACTTAAGATGAGGAGGATCCGCCAGCAGATCCAAAACTCTGTGCCATCTCAGGCTTCTCCCAAACAATGAGTCTTACTGGCTGCAGCAAACGAGCGCCATAGGCTTGCACCTAGAGTCCGCTCAACGCGAAAAAGGAGGAGGATCCAGATCCCCTCGGGTAATGTCGAGCTGCTACCACAAGGAACCCTAAATAAGGAACGGGGCCTCTTTTTTCCACAAGTTGAGCTTCAAATGCCCATGGAAACCGAAGGAACACCCAGAACAAAAAACAACACAATTAAGGAACACTGAGCCCCTCCCCAACGAGAAGGGTTCCTTATTCAGCGGCCCGACTGCAATGAAGAAACCGAAACGGGAAGTTTTTCACCACTTTCGGCCCCTGGAAGCCCTTGCTTGCCCTCGGGGCCGTGAGAGAACGACTCTGGAGGAAACGCTGGTCCTGGGAACTGGGCCGAGACCTCTGGGGCGCTGCGAAAAAGTCACACAACGTCGGGGGTCTGGGGGAGGGGAGGAAGAGGGCGAAGCCGAGGGCGAGGAGGAAGGCGAGGGGGAGGAGGGGGGCCCTGGGAGGGGGATGCCCCGCTGTGCGACCTGCTCCCTCAGATGGGGATAGACGTCGTTGCCGCCTGGTTTCGGGGCGTTCATCCCCACCTCGAGCTGGCAGGCTGGTGCCACGAATAGAAGAAGGAGCAAGCAACATAAACATCAACTTCCGGAGGTCCAGGCGGATTTCTTGGATCGGCGCCGGACCCCCTCCCTGGCGCTCGGATCGCGCCAGGGCCGGCGCCGGAGGCGCCGCCACAGGGCCCCAGCGCCGTTCCGAGAAGTCCGCGCGGAGCTCCGAAAAGTACATGTCGATGGTGTGTGTCCCTCCTTCGAGGCGAGGGCGTCCTGCAGTCCCCGGGCTTCGCACCTCGCGCCCCGCAGTGCCCGCCGCGCCCTGCCCAGAGCCCCTCGCGCCGCGAACAAGACTGGAATTCGGAAGGCTTCTGGCCGTCGTCGGCCTGCGGGTCGAGACCTCTGAGGAGGAGGAGGAGGAGGAGGAGGAGGAGGAGGAGGAGGAGGAGGAGGAGGATTTTTCCCAGGGTTTCCTATAGGTCGGCGACCGAAGGAGGAGGAGGAGGAGGAGGAGGAGGAGGAGGAGGAGGAGGGAGGAGGAGCAGGAGGAAGGAGGAGGAGGAGGAGGAGGAGGAGGAGAGGAGGAGGAGGCGGCGAGGGCCTGGGCGGCGAGGCCCCGCTCGAGAAGTGCGGCTCTCCGGCCCAAGCCCCGGCGCGCGGGGCCGCGAGCACCCTCGCGCCCCCCGCGGGGAGGGCCTGGGCCCTCCTCCTCCTCCTCCTCCCTCCTCCTCCTCCTCCTCCTCCCTCCTCCTCCTCCTCCTCCTCCTCATCCCCCATGGCAAACAGATCGGCGCTGCGCCGCTCTGAGGCTCTCGGCGGTCCCGACGGGAGGGCGGACGCCCACAGAGACGGCGAGGGCTCGGCGAGGGCTCGGGAGCGGCGGTGCTAAGCATGTCCGACTCGACTTGTCGTGGGCCGCGGGCAGTTCGGACGGCAGCGGCTCAACCGCATCAGGTGCAACAACATCGCAGAAGATGTGTGACGCAGCGGCTTCTCTGGTCTGACGGCGTCGGACAAGCTGGCCAGAATTCCACCACGCCGTGACCGCGCCTGGTCCGAGCGTCCCCCCCAAAAACGGGGCCAGTGCGGGCTCATCTTGGGTTGTGGCTCGCTTGCAGCGCCCTGCTCTCGGGGGGGGGGCTCTAGAGGCCCGTGACATGCCCCCCTGCTAACTGCTCGCTATGCCCTCTCTTCGGGCTGGCTTGCGTTGCCCCCCCCACCCCCCACCCAGGTGCACCCCCGCGCCCTCCCCGCTCGATTGTCCTCGGAACATGCGCCAGCGCAACCGCGTGCTTGTCCACCGAGGTCCATCAGCGCGGCGCAGGCGGTGCCGTGGGGGCCGCATGGGCTGCGTGCGATCGGTGAAGCTGACCGGGGTCTACACAGGAAGAGGCATCGGCATGAATCGGCGGTGGACAAGCCTCCCTTTCGCAAACCTCCCCTTGGTGAAAACGGCCTGGGACCGAAACCGACGGACCTGGACCCGCAAAAATGACGGCCGCGACGCCCTCTCGCGAACCGAGAACGGCCAACTCCTGTATCGACGCGTCGGGGTGGGAGGCCTATCCACCTCCGCAGGAGCATGAGCTCTGCAGGTCCGAGCGGACCTCTTGCAATCGGCGACGCGCCCCCCCATGACAACGAGAGAGGGTCGGATGACTACCCGCACACCCATGCCGGGTGCTGCCGGCAGCGGTCCCAGCCCAAGGCGCTCCCCAGCTTCCCGTGCCACTTTGGCGCCCCTGGGACCTCGTGGTGCTCTGAGGGCCGTGTGCCCCTCCTCCTCCTCCTCCTCCTCCCCCTCCTCCTCCTCCTCCCCTCCTCCTCCGGTGACATCCCGGGGACACCCTGGGCCAGGGGCACCTCCGGCAACCTGGCAGCCACACCTCCCCGTGGCATAGCAGCTGGCGGCGCGCACCGTGGGGGGGCGCGAGGGCGGGCCTTCTCTAAGCAGGCAGGGGGGGCCTCCCAACTGCGCCACCCCCTTGTGCATCGGGCAGAAAAGTCACGGCCCGAACCCTAGACCCAAAATTCGGTGCGACATGTTCCCGAAACTTCTCGAATACAGAGACGGTCCCGGGGCCCGGAACCGGGACAAAACCTCTGGCGTGAACAGACTTGTAACGCCTGGGGCTCAAGGATCGTCGGAGTTTGGGACGTTGAAATCACAACTCGGCCGCTCGGAACGATTCTGGCACCCCGGGAACGCTCTCGACAATGCGCAGCTGCTAGGGAGCACCCCGTGTCGGAAAAAAAAGCCAGGAACAGACTGAGATGTACGACAATACGGGAACAACAAGTGACACAAACATAAAAACTCGGAGGTCCGCGCGGATTTCTCGGATCGGCGCTGGACCCCCCTCCCTGGCGCGCGGAGCGCGCCAGGGGCGGCGCCGGAGGCGCCGCAGCGGGGCCCCAGCGCCGCTCCGAGAAATCCGCGCGGACCTCCGAGTTTTTATGTTTATGTCACTTGTTGCTCCCCTGGACAGTTTCCGAAAAACCAGACCCCGCCTCGAGCCTGGACGAACTTTTGTGATCCGCGGGTCCAGAGCGCACCTCTTCCGGTCGAAGCTAAGCGGGCCGCGCGAAGCTTGAATTAGGCGGAGGGAGGGGAGGAGAAAGCGGCGGGGCCTCAGGGCGAGGCCGAGGGGGGAGCCTGGACGAACACGCCCGGTATGAAAAACGCAGCAGCGCCCGGCTCTCGGGGTCCGCGAGGTGGCAGGGGGCGCAGGGCGGCTCCTGCGGGCTCGGAGCGCCCGCCGGAGCCCCAGCCTGAGGGGCACCCAGCTTGAGTCGGGCCGGTCCTCCTACCGGGGGATCTTGGGCGAAACATCAAAAACAGTCAGAACATGCCCCCAAATGGTCCAAAGATGCCCCCCAAACATTTAATCCCCGGACTATTGTTGGACTGTTGTTGAACATGCCTCCTGTAGAGGGACCCGCCCGACGGAACGCCGAGATCAGGGGGGGGGGGAGCCCTCGACCCCGACAAAGCTGCGATCGGCCCCCCGAGAGCGACACCGCGCGCGCCGTCGGGGCGTTGACCTAAGGAACCCTACATAAGGAGCGAGGCCCCTTGTTTCCATAAGTTAACCTTCGATCTCCTGGCGAAAGCGCAAGGAAAGCCTGAGGCAAGCTCTGAAACACTTCAGGAATGCGGAAAAGGGTTCCTTCTTCAGGGCCCCGACTGTACCACCCCCGCTGGTCCTCCTCTTCTGGTCATCGGGTCCTCTAGCTCGACTCCCTGGCGGCCGGTCGGGACGATTCGGGCACTTCCCGGACGCTCTCAGGCGCAGCCGCGGAAGGCATCCCGAAGCCCGAGGCTGGGAAGCCGCCGAGAACCCCCCAAAACCAGGAGGGCTCCAAACAATACACCGCCACCAGCCCTGGTCAGGCCAATCCTGGGCCCTGGACTAGTGTACAGGCCCTCCTGGCCCAGGCCTGGAGGTCTATACGCCAGTCCAGGGCCCAGGATGGGCCTGGCCAGCGCTGGTGGTGTCTTGTTGGCGTCTCTCCGGAAAAAACGGCCCAAGACCTGGACCCCCTCCCCCCGACGTTTGCTCCTGTTGAGCAGGGACCGACCGTCCCAGCATTCCTATAGTCCTACCACGAAATGTTCTTAGAACACAAGAATGTTTTAATAACCCAAACAATGTTATTGGAACATAAGCCCGATGTGATACAACAAGACAGACTCCGCCAGAAATGTTCTAAGAACACTTCGTGGAAACCACAAAAAAGGTTCTTCGAACCTGGTAGGGCTACAGGCGAGCCAGGACGCTTCGCCACTGCTTGATCCTGGTATTGCTGAGAGCCTACCCCCCCCGACCCCATCCCCCCGACGTTTGCTCCTGGCAATGCCCAGAGCATACCGTTAAGTCGGGCCTGTCCCTCTGCAGGGGGAATATCAAAAACTAGTTTTTAAACATCGTCGGGACACTATTTGTTTTGCTTATTTTGTACCATTTTGAAATCTGTTTTGAACTTATTGTTCGTCGAAAATCCCCCTGTAGAGGGACCCGCCCGACTTGAGCCTCCCCCCCCCCCCCCGACATTGCCCCTGACAGCCGCGGGCCGCCGCGCGCGGCCAGGCTGCCGGCGGGCTGTCCGCGGGCCTCGGGCTGTCCGCGGGCCTGGGGCCGTCGTCGTCGTCCTCGTCGTCGTCGTCGTCGTCGTCGTCGTCGTCGTCGTCGTCGTCGTCGTCGTCCTCGTCGTCGTCGTCCTCGTCCTCGTCGGCGTCGTCCTCGTCGGCGTCGCCGTCGTCGTCGTCCTCGTCGTCGTCGTCCTCGTCGTCGTCGTCGTCGTCGTCGGCGGCGGCGGCGGCGGCGTCGTCCTCGTCCTCGGCGGCGTCGTCCTCGTCGGCGGCGGCGTCGTCCTCGGCGGCGGCGGCGTCGTCGACCGCCTGCTCGGTGGGCTGCCGGGGCTCGCCGTGCGCCGCCGGGCTGCCGGCGGGCCGCCGGCGGGCCGCGGGCCGCCGCGGGCGGCCGGGCTGCGCGGCGGGCTGTCGGCGGCCGGCCACGCGGCGGGCCCCTCGGGGCAGAGGGCCGGGCTGCGCGGCGGGCCGGCGGCGGCCGGCGGGCGCGCGCAGCGCCTGGGCTGTCGGCGTCCTCGTCGCCGTCGCCGTCGCCGTCGTCGTTGTCGTCGTCGTCGTCGTCGTCGTCGTCGTCGTCGTCGTCGTCGCCGTCGCCGTCGTCGTCGTCGTCGTCGTCGTCGTCGTCGTCGTCGTCGTCGTCGTCGTCGTCGTCGTCGTCGTCGTCGTCGTCGTCGTGGGCCGCCTGCTCGGCGGGCTGTCGGCGGCCAGCGGGCGCCGCGCGGGCGAGGCGCACTCGGGCTCGGGCTCCTGCGGGGCGCCAAGGCGTGGATGGAGCCGAGGGGTGTCCGCTCGTTCGCTCGGGACCGTGGGCTGTGGCCGCCCGTGGGCATGCGCACTGGAGGAGGAGGAGGAGGAGGAGGAGGAGACCAGCGTAGGAGAGGTTCGTCACGCCTTCCTATCGCGGCGGCAGGCGGCCAATGCCGCGCCCAAGCCGCAGCGTGGGGGCATTCGCCGAGGACGCAGGCTGCGTGCGGGGAAGAGAGTCGGGGGAGACAGCAGCAGCAGCACCAGGGAGACTCACCCGAGGACGAGGGGAGCGAGGAGAGAGAGGACAGCGGCCCGCAGACTCCGTGACAGCGGGGACCGTGGGAGCACTACAGTCCCCAGAGGAGTCAAACACATATTGAGGGCGATCAGCAATCGGGGATGTGGCATTGGAGGAGGTGCAAGACAAGTAACCAGGCGAGGGAAACGAGACGGGCAGAAGAGCAGGGCGGTCACGGTCAGATGAGGACTGCGAAGGCGACGAGCTCGACGAAATGGCAATCGAGATCGAACTGGTCCACCTCTGGATCTGAGAAGGAAATACCTGCTCACGCGACTCAATATCCTCAGGGTCGGTAGCGATCTCAGTAGGGGGCGTCGACGGCGAGGAGACAGCAGGAGTGAGGCCACCGACAGGCGACGGCGGCTGTGGCGACGCAGATCGGCTAGACGAGACAGAGACAGGCGGGGTCAGCCTCGGCGAGCGACACGAAGATGAACTCGTAGAGGAAGCCGAGGAGGACGAAGGCGAGGGACACGTACGGCGCGGGCGAAGCCGCAAGCGATCACGGGCCGAGATCCCAACTGGGCGAGCCAACGCCGCCGAGCGCACCCCAGCCAGGGCACAAGAGAAGGCGGACTCGTCCGAAAGCGGCCATCCCTCCACACACTTGGCTGCGTTGTAGGCGGCGCACGCGACTGCGAGGAAGTGAAAGGCGGGCAGATTCGGCTCAAGCAGCCCCCATCGATGAAGCACAGGCAGAGGTAGAGGGCGAGCCAGGGCACGACGAAGAGCGCGGTGAAAGGGGCGGCAACGGGCGTAATGTCGAAGAGCGTCGGGGCAGCCAGGACACCCGAAGGCACAGCGACGCTTGCCAAGGGGGTGCAGGATGCGGTGCGACGTCATCCAGCCGTCAGCCCAAGTACGAAGCGCAGCCCAGGCCCAGGAGCAGGGGCAGGATGCCAACGTGCTCGCGATTGAGTCCCACGGGAGGGAGGTGACCAGGGAGGCGTGCCGTGGGAGCAGCTTGGCAAGGCGCGTCTGGAGCAGGGACACCAGCGGCGAGACGGCGGGGCCAAGAGCACGCAGAGCAGCATGAGCAGCACGTTGAGGGCGAGGACGATGGGCTGCATCCTCGGCCAGCGCGGCACGCGCCGCGGCCGCAGCCACAGCAGGCCAGTCTGGAGACCAGCACGGTGACGGTGAGCCAGTGCGGGTACCAGCAGCAGCCCGCTGGAGGATCTCCACGAACGCCTCCGAGCGCCAGAAGTGCGGGTAGCATCTGCCAGAGCCAAACATCTCCAGGGTGCACCAATCAGGATGAGTAGCCACATGATGTCGGAGCCGATTGTGGATGTCGTAGTACTGCGGGAACGTATGAAGAGCTGCACGGGCAAGCGCCGCACATCCCATGAAGGCCCAGCGCGTGATGCGAGGACCTCCCCAGGCGTGAAGTAGGGACCAGCAGGAAAGCGGGAACGTGCCCAAGGCTACCCGGAAGACCTGCGCCAAGATCATGAGCTCCAGGCGAAGAACAACCAGCGGCATGTGGCAGAACTGGGCGACATATGATAATGTCGGGACCGCACGTGTGCAATAGAGTATGGCCGATAGACTGGGCGGGGTTGTCCCACGGCCAATAGCTTGAGCCCGATGCTGTATCTTGGCCAACGGAGCACGCCATTGTCGTTCAACGGTCACAGAGGGACCAAGCCAGAGCCCCAGATATTGCAGCTCCTCCACGACGCCAAAGGAGGCCCACTCGGGGACCCATAGACGAAGTTGTTCGGCCACAGCAGCAGCCAGCTCCTCAGAGAAGACGCCCGAGAGGGGGACCAGGAGGCACTTGGAGAGCTTCAGGGAGAGGTTAGCAAACGATTCCGCCAAGACCATCACCCGATGTACAGGGACGAGGTCCGCCACAGACCGAGTCGTACCACCAATATCGTCAGCGCAGGCCCGAACTATCCCACGACCAGAGGGCTCCAGGGAGAACACAAGGTCCTTGAGGAAGGCCGAGGTAGCGAGGGCGAAGAGAGAGCCCGAGAGCGCACAACCCTGAATAATCCCACTGCGAATCCAGAATATCGGCACAAATTCCCCATTCACCGAGGCCACGCCCTGAATGGCCGCATAGAGAAACGAAACGAAAGCCAAGAAGGATTCAGGGAGCCCCAGTACCTGAAGAACAAATGCCATAAACTCTTGGTTGAGTGAGGGGAACGCCTGGCCGAAATCGAGCGAGAAGAGAAGCGGGATGTCGGGCGACCCAGGGGGGCCCACTGAAAGCTCGCGAGCGTGTGCATCCAGCTCCAGAATGTTGACTCCGAAGTTGCGACCACCGACGAACCCTCGTTGGCAAGGCGGAACGGGATGATGGATGAGGGGTTGGAGAGCACGATTCATGACGGATGACAGCAACTTGACGTCTGTGTTCCGCAAGCCAAGGACGCGAACTTTGTCGGGCGAGCAAGTACATTCCCCATCACGCAACTCAACGTCTGTGACGAGCTTCGGGGGAAAAGCCTGGATAGTGATGGAGGAGCAATCGAAGAGAGCCTGACCATCGCCAATCCAATCGAGGGCATCCATCAACACATGAAGACCAAAAGGTAACGCTTCCCAAGAGGCGTAGGGTAGACCGTCAATGCCAGGGGCGGAGTCCTGGGCCGCACGGAGGGCCCGTCGAAGCTGTGCCAAGTTCGGGGGCGGGAGATCGATGGTGTTCACGGGGTCGAGCCAGGAGGGGATATAAGCCCAAGCCGCATCGATATCCCAAGACTTCCGCGAAAAGACAGGTTTCCAGTAGGACGCCAGGGCCTCCACGCGCTCGACGGGGTCAGAAACCAGACAGTCATCCGAAACCCGTATCGACGACAAAGCCAAAGAGCGAGAGAATTGTGACCAGAGCCTCGCCTTCCTCTCCAACGCGCGCAACTGAAGACGGGTGGCCCGAACAGAAGGTTGGCGAGAAAGTTGGGATTCCAGAGCACGCCGACGCACCTCCGCAGCTTGCCGTTGGATGGATGATGCCCATTCTGAGAAAGACGAGGGGTGGATGAGTGCAACCTCGGAGGAGCGGACGGTGATGTGATCACGGACACGAGGGTGAGATTCCAGCATCCGAAGGGCCAGCTTGACGTCTTGCCTCCAGACCACGCGTGCAATCATTCGTGCCACCTGCAACAAAGTGTCGAGACTGTCGGGATTGTCAATAAAGAGTGAGTCGCGCACCTCTGACGCAGCAAGGCGCATGAGATGTTTGTAATGCTCTAGCTTGAACGGTGGCGACATGCTATCCCACGAGGAAGAGGCCACCAAACCACGTAGACGTCGGACAAAGCGAGGGTCGCGACAGAGACGGCGTGGGATAGGGCGAGCAGCAGGCTGACGAGCGGAGCGGGACGCAAGAGAGACGATGACCGCAGTGTGATCCGAGATTTTCGCATCCGAGAGCGCCGCCGCCGACCCCATCGTGGCGGAAGTGAGATTCATCTGGCGCACCTGCCAGCCCTGCAAGGAGAGAAAGACGCGGTCTATGATGCTGGCCTTGCCCGCCGCCCGCTCGTAGTGGGTCGGCTCGCTGCCCTGAATCTCCAGCATGTCATCGAAGATGGGCCTCCAGGCAGGTGCGGCAGCGTGGTGCCGACGGCCGCCACGACGAGACGCCGCGACCGGTGCCAGCAGGGACATGGCGGACTCCTCCGATATGTTGAAGTCCCCATTCAGAATCACCAGGACACGCTGTGGATCGGCACGAGCCTCAGCGAGAGCAGTACGAATAGCATCACGCACTCTTGTGATGGCAGAGGCCCCCAGCTCGTGGTTGTGGACATTGAAGAGGTAGACGCAGGCACGAGCGGCGCGCAGGGTAACCATCAGCACACGCCCAGGAATCAGAGGACGGGACTCCACCTGCACAGGGTCCTCAGGAAGATGCGCGAGAGGAAGGATCAGGACTGCGACGCCACCGCGCGCACGGTCAGCAGGTTCGGACCCACAGAAACTCGAAAGGACGGTGGATCGCGGGCACACCCGATGCACGAAGTGTTCCAGCTGGAGGGCGTCTCGGTGCACCTCCTGCAGAGAGACGATGGACTTGTCGAGGCCGAGCTTGGAGAGGTAGTTAAGCTTGATGGCTGCCTTGGCCCCAGCAGCCTGAAGGAGGGCCCTGCAGTTCCAAGAAACCACTCGCAAGGCAGTGGCCGAACCCGAGGAACAGGACCGCGAAGATGAAAAGAGGGACAGCGCGTCAAAGACACCACACGGGCTCGTCCGCCGAGGCCGTGAGGAAAGAGGTGAGCTGCATGGCGCGAGCCTTGGTGATGTCGTGGCGCTCCAGCTTGGCGACGTCCCAGCGCAGAGTAGGAGGAGCATCCCCAGCCTCCACTTCAACCTTGAGGATCTTGTCCCAGCCGATGGAGAGGAACCCGCGGTCCCGATCAGTGAAGAAGCGCAGGGCCGAGAACACTGCGGCGAAGGCAGCGCGGCACTTCCTGAGGACGTACTCCATCTTGACCTGCTTCGGGGACTTGTCGGGGCCCATGTGGACACGTGTGCGCTCGGACAGGCCGGGGAGATCGGCGAAGAAGGCCTTCCATCCGTTCTCATCTTTGAGAGCTGAGAGGGCGCGTAGGACTTTTCTAGATGCTGGTTGCACCATCCCTTTGAAGTGAACCGCGAAGCGTTTGCACGGGAGGGTACCCTTGGAGACAATCTCGTACTCGCTGGAGTCGAAGCCCGTCTCCGAGAGGAAGTTCTGAATGCAGGCGGACATGGCCTCGAGCGAAGTTGCACGCTGGGCCACTGCGGTGAGGAGGGTGGAGTCGGCGTCCCTGTCGAAGCCAGCGGGGACCTGTGGCGGGGCCTGGGGGCGCTGTTCAGCGACGGCAAGATGGCGGCGTAGCTCAGCCAATTCAGCACGAAGAGCAGAGAGCTGGTCTTCGTGATCACCCAGTCGCCGTTCACATACGTCGATCTGCTTCTTGTGCTCATCGATCTGCGACTGGAGCCTGCGAGCCAGGGCGTCGACTTGAGGACGAACCACACTCTGAACCTGCTGGTCGATGGATGCGGTCTGACCAGAGACCTGCTCCCGAAGTTTGTCGATGGATCCCAGCAGCACCGAGTGGTTCTCAGCAACGGTGGCCCTGACGGACTCGGAAACGGATGAAGTGAGAGCGGCCCGCATGGAGTCGAACTCATCACGGCACAGCTGGCGGAGGTAGTCGTCGGATGACCAGGCGTCGTTACCGTCAGCTGCATCAGCAGCAGCGTGCTCATGAGCAGCGCGTTTGCGAGGAGGAGGCAAGGCGCCCTTGCCGCCCTTCCCACGGCCAGCGCCCGTCTCCTGCGAGGGGAAGGTCGCCACGAGATCGAACTGCTCGACCAGCGACGCGGGGACCTCCTCGCCGTGGGCATCATCGGCCATACCGCGGAAGCGAGAGGCAACTGGAAACTGCGGTGTGGGGGCCCAGCTCCCACGGTAGAGGCACACGAGAAAGACTGCCAGGCACAAGGGCCTTGCTCGCCGCGGGCCAGCGGTGTCCGTGGTTGCCAATGCGGGCTCGGCCCGCAGCAGCATGGGACTTGAGCCAAAATGGCTACGGAGGAGGAGGAGGAGGAGGAGGAGGAGGAGGAGGAGGAGGAGGAGGAGGAGGAGGAGAGGAGGAGGGAGGAGGGAGGAGGAGGGGAGGAGGAGGAGGAGGAGGGAGGAGGAGGAGGAGGAGGAGGGAGGAGGAGGAGGAGGAGGAGGAGGAGGAGGAGGAGGAGGAGGAGGAGGGAGGAGGAGGAGGAGGAGGAGGGAGGAGGAGGAGGAGGAGGAGGAGGAGGAGGAGGAGGGAGGAGGAGGAGGAGGAGGAGGAGGAGGAGGAGCGCTCTTTGGCACCACGTGGAGGCGTCGCGCAGTGCATCCGGCCAGAAGGATCGCGTGGCGATGCTCACGAGGGGGTGCGAGGCGGAGGAGGGCCAGGCGGCCCGCACTGCTTTATGCTCGTTCCTGTCGTTCGCGATCCTCCGGCCCCATTTGCTCCGACCCCACCTGGGAGGCCTGGATAGATAGACTTAGGTCGGGCATGCCCCCCTACAGGCGGTTTTTGGGCGAACAATGAAAAATACTCAAAAGATACCCCCAAACATTCAAAAATAATTTAAAACAAAACCGTATCAGAGTATTTGTTTGACTCTTCTGGAATTTTTCTCCTGTAGAGGGAGACGCCCGACTTCACGATAGACCCGGGCCCTGCCCCCCCTCGCAGGCGCCAGGTCCTCCACCTTCGGCCCGCTCGCCCTCCACGCCTCCGCGGCGCACCCCCGCGGGCCTGGAGCCGCTCCGCCGCTGCCTGGCGCCCGGGGGGGAGGGCCCGCCCCCTCCGCTGCTCCAGGCGGCGCCGGCTGCGCGTCCCGAGGAGGAGGAGGAGGAGGAGGAGGAGGAGGAGGAGGAGGAGGAGGAGGAGGAGGAGGACCCGGAAGGCCCAGGCCTTCTCGCGGCGGCGAGCGAGGGGGGGGGGAACGAGAAGGAGAGGGTCTTCTCAGAATAGAGGGCAGAAGATCCACCCCGACAAGAACCACCCCGACAAGCCAGGCCGTTCAGCAAACGCGCCCGAGGAAGGAATCGAACAGGGCAGGGCTGTTTAGTAAACGCCCAAGGCCGTTTAGTAAACGCCAGTTGTCCGGTCCGGGTGGTTTTTCCTCCCTTGACAGAAGGCGTCGGGACTTCTCAGCAGCCCTTGCGCCTTCTGAGAGGTGATTGTTTGTCTTCGGGGAAGGCTTGGAAAACTTCTCAGAAGGCAAGGGGGCTTCCGAGCCTTCTGAGAAGGCCTTCGCCTTCTCACTTCCACCTCTCGCTCGTCGCCGATTCTCAGAAGGCTCGGTGCCCAGGCGTATGCGACGTCCTGATTTTGCAGGACGGGGTCCCTGGATGTCCCGACCCTTTCCCCAGGACCGGCTTTTCATCCTGAATCGTTTTCTGACGGTCCTTGGGCCCGGCGAGGACTTCCAAGGGCCGAAATCGGAGGAGAAACCTTCCGTCCTGATAACTCTACGACACGATCATGTCTAAGAAATCCCCTGGCGTTTTGAGAAGTTTCTAAGCCTTCCCCGAAGATGCAAGAAGCCTCTCAGAAGGCCGGGGCCTTCTGAGAAGTCCCGCCGCCTTCTGAGAAGGCCTTATCCTTCTCACTTCCCCCCCTCGCTCGCAGCGACCAGAGCCCCTCGGGTCATGAAAAAATTACGGCGGGAAATTTCTATTTATTTTCGGCCTCAGAAGCCTGCGCGACCGTCACAAGACGACTCGGGATGAAAAACCAGTCCCGGGGGCTGGATCCAGACCGCTGAGGGTCCACGTCATGAAACAAAAATCACGACGTCTGGGATCTGGGACTTCGGATCCGCCGTGCTCAGGCCGACTTTCTGACTTTTCAGCTGCGTCCGAAGGGCACCCCGAGCGATGCGAAGAAATGGGGCGACAACTTCTGCGCCAGAAAAGGATAGGGCGGCTGTTTTCGCGGATGCACGGCGGAAAACAGCGGCGGCAACATGTAGGGCGAACACCGACCTCAAAATCGCGCCGGACCTGCGTGTTGGGCGCACGTGTTGGGCGCACGTGTTGCGTGTTGCGTACCGGGGCTGTCCTCCTCCTCTTCCTCGTTGTCCTCCTCCTCCTCCTCGTCCTCCTCCTCCTCCTCCTCCTCCTCCTCCTCCTCCTCCTCCTCCTCCTCCTCCCCCATCGCCCCAGCCCGTTCGTCCTCATGCTCGTATTCCGTCTTCGCCTCAGCTTCCCAACCGCCCCCTTTCCCCCTCCTCCTGGCAGGGGTAGGATGTCAGACGTGGCTGCAGCGGGGTCGCCGCCAGTCGACACGGCGCCAGGCACCCGCCGGCGGCACCCGCCCGGCGCCCGAAGGCCGAGGGGGGCCCCGCTGGCCGGGCCTGGCGGGGGAGCCGCCGCCCCTCGCGCGCGCGCCCTGAGCCCAGACGCGTTCACGTCCCAGCAGCGACGAGGAGGGGGAGGAGGAGGAGGAGGAGGAGGAGGAGGAGGAGGAGGAGGAGGAGGAGGAGGAGGAGGAGGAGGAGGAGGAGGAGGAGGGGAGGGGAATAGGGAGGAGGAGGAGGAGGAGGGAGGAGGAGAGAGGAGGAGGAGGAGGAAGAGGAGGAGAATGAGAAGAATGAGGAGGAGGAGGAGGAGGAGGAGGAGGAGCAGGAGCAGGAGCAGGAGCAGGAGCAGGAGCAGGAGCAGGAGCAGGAGGGGGAGGAGGAAAAGGAGGAGGAGCAGGATGAGGAGGAAAAGGAGGATGAGGAGGCAGAGGAGGAGGCGGAGGAGGCAGAGGAGGCAGAGGAGGCAGAGGAGGCGGAGGCGGAGGGGGAGGAGGAGGAGGAAAAGGAGGAGGAAAAGGAGGAGGAGCAGGAGGAGACCCTGGGCGGCCAGGGGGCCTCCGGCCGCGGGCGCCGCGGGCAGCCAGGGCCCGCCGCCCGCCACTCCGCGGCAGGGCGCGGGCGCCCACCTCGGCTGCCGGTGTCGTCGTCGTCGTCGTCGTCGTCGTCGTCGTCGTCGTCGTCGTCGTCGGCGTCGTCGTCGTCGTCGTCGTCGTCGTCGTCGTCGTCGTCGTCGTCGTCGTCGTCGTCGTCGTGTTGGCGGCAGTGGTGGTCCTGGTGGTTGTTGCGGTGGTGGTGGTGGTGGTCGTCGTCGTCGTCGTCATCATGTTACATGTTCCTCCTCATCGTCTTCGTCGTCAACGTCGTCGTCGTCGTCGTCAACCTCGTGGGCTTCGGCGAGCGATGGCGACGACCATGATGGGACGACGACCACGGACGCGAACACGACCACGACGACGACCGCGACGGCGAAGCCGACGACCACGACCACGACTACCACGACGAGCATGCAACAATTCGAGAACCAAAACACTTTCGGAAGTCCGCGCAGCGCCGTACTCCGACCACGAACGACTCGAAGTTGGCAGCCCACTCGCGGCACTGGGCCTCACTACCTTCGAAGACCGCTGGCTTGCCAATGCCCTATGTGTCGACACGGTGTGCGAACTGAGCCTGCTCGGGTCGGTCAGCGAGCTTGGACGCCGCCTTTACCAGTGCTGGGGGGACCTGCTTCACTCCTTGTCTCAGGGGTCCGCCAAACCTCCTGAACTCCTGGGTCAGCGCCTGCAGCTAGGCCGTCAACTTTTCGTTGGTCGCCATCATTCGAGCGGACCTTCTGGACCAACCCGGGTCTCATCTGACTGTTGTTGAGTTCCCGGCTATGATGTCGGGCGTGTCCCCCTACAGGGGGATTTTCGACGAAAAATCAAAAATACTCGAGAAATATCCCAAAAAGGTCAAAACATATGCAAAAAAATGTCCCCAGACTATTTTTTGAGTATTTTGTCTTCCCTCCCAATTCTCATATTTTCCAATATTTTCCTGGCAGTCGACGATTGATTGTGTCTGTGTGTTTTTCTCCTCCTGATTCACCTCTGGCGGAAGAGAGGGTTCAACCTCCGAGGCCGTAGTCACAGTCTGCGTCTGCCGTGGATCCAACAGAGCTCCGCGCTGCCAGGAAGACTGAGAATACAAAACGTCGTCTCCTGCCCGATGCAGGTCGCGATCTGAAACTCGATCCAAACGACTGCAGAGACGCAATCCAACATCCGAAAGAGCGTCATATTATTCTTCAGCGTGTGACCTGCTTGAAGCTTCAGGAATCATGGCTGCAACATTTGAAGGAGTCTCAAGCGAGACCCATAACAGAACAAGAGCCGATAAGGACCCATCCGTATGACAAACAGGCGATCTTGAAACGATGTGCGCGGGACGGCAGCGAGAGCCGCAGTTTGAAAGCGATACGAAAACCGATTCCTCCATCCGAGTGGCTGCCAATCTCTTTCGGACCATCATTTGCAACAGAGTGTCTCGCCGAGCCGACACGCCTGGCTGTTGGAGGAGGAGGGGGAGGGAAAGGAGGAGGAGGGGGAGGGGTTCGTCGCAAGAGAAACTCATGGAGCGCGGGCCATCCAGGGGAGGGACCATTGCCAACCGGCAAAGGCCCCGAGACTTGCAAGTGTCCCTTCGAGCCCGCGCGCTCGTGGCCCCAATTTCTGCCCCCCGATCTGGCTCCGAAGTGGAAAGAGCCAGCTCGAGATCCGAGCGGATACTCGAGGAGGAGGAGGAGGAGGAGGAGGAGGAGGAACTCCCGGATTCTGCACGGAGGTGCCTGGAATTCTTCTCCAACGGGGTCTGGCGCAGCCGCAGCTTGAGTCCGTAGAGATGCCTGCCTGTCAATGCCCACCGGGCCCGGTTGTAGGAGACGAAGCAGGAGGAGACAGGCTACGCACCTGCATGTATCACAGAGAGGCCGAACAGGGGCCCATGATCGGTGCAGGCACTCCCTCCTGGATTGACCAGGAAGGCATACACATTCTCACATACACAGACAAACACACACACACACACACGCACACACGCACACACGCACACACACAAACACAAACACATACGCACGCACGCACGCACGGCCCCCCCACCCCCCTCCCACACACACACATACACACATACACACGCACTTACACACACTTACGCACACTTACACACAGCACACACACCCACGCACGCACGCACGCACGCAGGCACGCAGCACACACACACACTCACACACTCACACACACTCACACACACACACTCACACACACTCACACACACATACAACACACACAACACACAACACACACAACACACAACACACAACACACAACACAACCAACACACACACAACAAACACAAGACACACAACACACAATACACCGCACACAACAAACTCAACACACAACACACACACACAACACACACAACACACAACACACAACACACAACACCCAATACACACTACGCAACACACACAACACAAAACACACAACACACAATCCACACAACACACAGCACGCATCACACACAACACACACACAACACGCACAACACACAACACACACAACACACAACACACACAACACACAGCACACAACACAACCAACACACACAACAAACACAATACACACAACACACAATACACAGCACACAACACACTCAACACACAACAAACACATACAACACACACAACACACAACACACAGCACACAATACACACTACGCAACACACACAACACAAAACACACAACACACAATACACACAACACACAGCACGCATCACACAACACACACCACACAACACACAGCACATACTACACACCACGCAACACGCAACCCACACACAACACACAACACACAACACACACACACAACACACAACATACACACACAACACACACAACACACAACACACAACACACAACACACAACACATAACACACAACACACAACACACACCACACAGCACAGCTCACACCACACACCACGCACCACACAACACACAACACACACAACACACCACAAAACACACAACGCACAACACACACCACACAGCACACAACACATAACACACAACACACCACACAGGCACACGCGCACACGCGCACACGCGCACACGCGCGCACACGCGCGCACACACGCGCGCACACACGCGCGCACACACGTGTGCACACACACGCGCACACACACGCGCACACACACGCGCACACACACGCGCACACACACACACGCGCGCACACACGCGCACACACACGCGCACGCGCACGCGCACGCGCACACACGCACACACGCACACACGCACACACGCACACACGCATTCACGCACACACGCATTCACGCACACCCGCACACATGCACACACGCACACACGCACACACGCACACACGCAGGCACACAGGTACACAGGCACACACGCACACACGCACACAGGCACACACTCACACACACACACACACACACACACTTTTGGCGTCGCGGCCCCGCGCGCAGCGACAGGGCGTAGAAAGGTCAGTGAAGCGGGCGCGCACCCGCTCACACGCACACGCACGTCCGCCGATCCCAAGCCAACAGTGGCCCCGTCTGGCCAGGGTCGGTGTGGAAACACAGACGGCGTCCTCGGTCGAAGGGCGCCATGTGCCGCGCCGTGCGGTGACGGAGCTGGTAGGACAGGCGCCGCAGCAGCCCCCGAACAGCGGTAGGCAGGGCGGCACGCCGCGGAAAGCCACGGCAGGATTCTCGTCGGGGCGGCTTCGGACCAGCAAGGCCACACGGACGGGCGCGGACACACCAGCACTGGCTCGCGCCGCATCCCTCCCCCATCTCGCCCTGCTCTTCTGGCCCCATGTCCGCTCCGAGCCCGGCAGCCAGGGGTGGCCGACATGCTGCTGGAAGCGGCTGGCCGTGACCCTGGCACGCCGCAGCCCCTGCGATGGGTTGCGGGTGCGGGCGACGAGGTGAGCGAAAGGGCCGAGCGCACATGTCGCTGGCTGGGGCCGCTTCGGGCGCGCATGCCGGCGCGCCTGCAGGTGTTGAAACTCTGTCCGCATCCGCACTCCGATATTTTGCTGGGACTGTTGAAGACGAGCCCGCTGCCGACCTCGTTGCCCACGAACTCCACCCCTGCGCCTAGCAAGAACATGGCCGACGACTGCCTTGACGCCCTCGTGCGCGTCGATCACCTCATCGAACCTGTTTGCCCTTGTCTCTGTAGTCCATCGTCTAAGACATGCCGGTACATCCCGAGATCTCAAGCTGGCGCGCACGTCGATGAGGGCTGGGCCATTCCACCCCGAGCAGCCGTGGCCGTTGACATGACCTGCGTCGACGCCGTGGCAGGCGCTGCAGGGCGCAACCAAGCGGAGCAGGCTGGCCTGCCACGAGAGTGCGGGGAACGGGAAAACGCTTGCGCCGCTGCTCTTCGGACCCAGAGATCTGGTGTATTACTTTTTGTGGAAGACGGGGTCCCTGGAACTCCCGATCGGGGATGGACAGGACTCCCTTTAGCAAAACGTGGTTTCGTGAAAATGACCTCGGGCCCACACCTGGCGGGCGCAACCCTGGAAAATGACGGCCGCGGCGCTTCTTCGAGAACCGAAAACGGACAACTCACGAATCGACGTGTCAAGGTGGGGTTGTTGACGAACGAGCAACACACACCCATACCCATAGGGGGTCGTTGAGAGGAGGACTGGCTATGGGTATGGGTGCGGGTTGTCGGACCCTGGGGAACGCTCCCGTTCGAGCGGGGACCCCCATCCGACAACACGCACCCATAGCCCTCCCCGACCCCCCTATGGGTATGGGTGTGTGTTGTTGGTTCGTCAGTTCTGCCCACCCCCGACCCGACCCTTTCCCCAGGGCCAGCTTTGCATCCCGCGCCGTTTCCGTGGGCGGCTTCGGGGGCGAGCGAAGGCCCCCGTTTGGCTTTGGCAGCGGGGCCCCCGTCCGGAGCAGGCCCGAGAAGGCGGGGGCACGGGAAGGGCCTCGGTACCAGCGTGCGCTCCTCCCCGGGGTCTCCGGACATCCCCCGATGTTTTTTTTGTTGTGTGTGTGTTTGTATTGTTATTCAGCCCCCGACCCCAAGAGGATGAGAGGAGGAGGGGGGGGAGGAAAAGGAGGAGGAGGAGGAGGAAGAGGAGGATGAGGAGGAAGTGTAATGTACGGGAGTAACCGTATGGAACACAGGGGGACACGAAGTACAACTAGGGGGACCCATGCTGTGAAAGAGCACGTATTATTTCCTCTTGCGGGGGCCAGGGCGCGCCCGTCGCCTGCGCGGCGATATGACTCAAGGGCCGTTGTGAGCCGATATGGCGGCACACAAGGGAACGCAAAGAGAGAGGCGCAGGAGGAGGAGAGGCTGAAATGGGCCTGAGAATCACAACGCCTACCTTTCCTGCAGCCGAACCGCCGCTTCGCTTCAGAACATGAAATTCCGTTCATAATCGATGCCGTATCCATTCCACGTAGTCCCAAGGCGCTCGTGACGCACAGCCGGCACGGCTACGCGAACACGCAGGCCTTGAGAAGATCTCCGGGGGAGATCCTTGAAGGGATTGTCCGACACGGAATCCATGATGAGATCTCCAGACTTCGCTGCGTCCGTAGCCTGCCCCACCTGATCCATGAAACTCTGCGGATCGACTCCGCGATGGCCGTACTGTTGGCCAGTTCGCTCCAGGTAGCGATCTGCTGCGCTGGGCTCCTTGGTCCACTGAGGAACCCATCTTTCGTGCTTGGGAATCAGTTTCACCTCGAGAATCGGCAGGTCGGAGTCCCTGATCTTCTCGTCTGAAAGCGCGTGGGCACTTGGAAACGCTGCGTGGATGGCCTGCGCTGCAAGGTACATCCTGACAGTGCGATTCCAGAGCCAATACCATCCAAAGACTTGATGCTTCGCCTGTACCTTGTCCCAGATCTCCCTCATCGTCGTCGTGAGAATCCAGAGCGCGTTGACGTAAGCGCTGTCTTCGGTCTGGTACCACTGCTTGTGGACATGCATATTGGGATAGCCTGCGCGACGTTTGCGATCTACCTGCGGCTCGGAAATGAAATAGTACAGGTTCATCTCAGGCCCGACGACGGACACTGCATGCACCGTAGGAGGCGCGGCGAAGTGTTCCTTCGCAGAAGATGCCAAAGACGTTCTCGCAGCTCCAAGGTCCTGGCTTCAACTCGAACAGGCCCTTCTTGCTGCGTTAAGATGCCAGCGCTGCCACGTTGGTGCCGTGGTAGGCGGTCTCGATCTTGGCCTCCTTAGGACTGACCTCCTTGTCATGCTGCGTCTCCCTGGCGCATGTCGCCGGCGTATCCATGACCCCGCCGCCGCCCAGTTGGATGCGCAATTTGGCCCTTGACATGAAGGCCATGGATGGGTCCTCAGAGATGCTGACGAGCAATGCGGTGCCCTTTGGCCATTTGAATCTCCCAGAGTGAGTCTCCATAGTCAAGACGGCCAAACTAGTCGTAGTACAGGAGGGCGTCGAGTAGGTGGTCCCTCCTCACGTCGACCTTAGTACGCGCTTTCCAACTGTGGCTCATCATCTGGCCGAAACAACCTTACTCTTCCTGAGCAATGTGTCGGCCTTCGTCCAGTGAGCGCTGATGTGCTTTTCTTCGGGTCCGAGGAGTAGCTCGCCCTTTCTGCTGGGGGATCTTCCAGTCCTGGAGTAGAGGTGTAGTGGTCGATCGTCGCCATATGCTTCGTGGCCTCTTGGGTGGCTCCGCCCGTTAGTGGAGGGTTCTCGGCGAAACCTTTAAAAATCCCCGCAGCGTCTGCCAGCTCGCCGAGGTTCTCCAGCAGGCGAGCCAGGTCTTCTTCGTTCCCGCTGTGAATCATGATCTGGCCCGCAATGTCTTCGAGAGTCTTCGCCAGCTCTCCCCAGCTGTCGACGACCAATTTCTTGTCCTCCTGAGGAAGGTGCCATCGGTTCCTGCCGATAGGTTCGCGGCAGCTCATGCTGGGGGCGATGGCCAGCGCTGCGGGGGCCCAGCCAGGCAGGTCGCGGAATGGCGTCCAAATTGTTCTGGCACTGGGGGAGAGTTGAGACGGTCCTGGATTTTGGTGTTCGTGCACACTTGGAAGTACGCATAAAGAGGTCCGTAGTCACCGCTCTCGTCTGCCGCCTTCAAGTAGCATTGCGCGATCTCGTGTCAATGCGCATTGCGCGGCTCGATCAGGCCCAGAGCGATGCCGAATGGCATGTGCGTCAACAGCTTCAGCCAGACATGAAAAGTGGGCTGTCTGGGCGTCCAGCTGACAGCAGCTCTTCAGTATCAGGTAGCAGACCGCGTCGTCGGTAGGCCAGCGTCCGTTCCGGTCGAGCTCGGATGGCTCGTCCTGCATCGCTCCGCTTGCTTCGTCATGTCTTGCCTCATCTGCAGGGTCTTCACCTCCACCTCCGTCGCGATGTAGAGCAGTGACTGCTTGCATGCTGGTAGGAGGTCTGGTAGCTCGACGAGGTCGTCCACATTGATCCAGGCATGGTACTTGTCTCCAGCAGGGAATCCCAGGTCTTGAACACCCTGATACACCGCCTCACCACGAGAACGATGCTGCGCCCCCTTCGCCTCGGGATGCCCCACGAGGCGGAACGCGTAGTTCTTGCGAGGTGGGATCGTGGTCATGTCGTTCGGGGTCTCCACCAGGCTGTCTGGAGGGATGCGCAGTCCAGCTTCTTCTTCAAGCTCCCGGCTTGCCGCGTACCTGGCAACGAAGTCGATGTCCAGGTTCCGCCTGTGGGCAATATCCACATCCCTCCGATCGATTTGCCCTCCTGGGGTGGCAACTGCATTCGAGTACTTCACGTCGGAGCTTCGACGATGAACCAGGACGTTGATGTTGTCGTGATCGTCGGGGAACAGGACGTAGGCGCCGACGGCCCCGACGTGCCTCGGCCCTGGGAGGAGTGGCTTGTTCTCCTCGGCCGTTTCCTCGGCTGTCTCCTTGGCTGTCTCATGGGTCGCGTCGTGAGCGCGGTGCGCGTTGGCGCTGTGCTCCAGTCGCAGGTCTTCCAGCTCCACGCGCCGTTGGAGCTTCACCCTCTGGCATCTCTGGGAGCGGCTCGGGCTCTTCTTGTTCCGCCCCCTCACATGTTGGCCAGAGCCTTGGCAATGAGCTTCCTCTCCGCGCAACCTTCGTAGGGCGTCTCGTGCGGCTGCAGGAAGCGGCCGCCGTAGATGTCGTCGCCTGATGCTGCGCCAGGTTGTCCACCGCGGGTTTCGTCCTCCTGCGTGGTATCTTCCTCCTGTTCGTCGTCGCCCTCGTTTGAGTCACCGTCTGCGACCCCCTCCCTCGGCCTGCTCGGTCCGGCGCTTGGTCTTCTTGTTCTGGCGGCGCCTTCGATGCTCATCCCAGCTTGCTTGGATAGCCTCATCGGACGTAAGTTGATTCCTCCTAGCCCAGGGCGTGCGGCCTAGGTTCTTCTTGGTAGGTTCTCGAACTCCTTTCGGCGTGTCCAGTGTTTCCTCCAGGTCCGCCACCAGTCTGAAGTGGGTCCTCTTGTCGTTCAAGGCGCACCTCCTCCTGCGCAATCGATTCCGCAGCTGCTTCTGGAAGAAGCGGTTCCGAGAGGCCCAGGTGTGGAAATTGAAGGGGGACTGCGCGAGCTGGTTCATTCTGGCACGCTGGATGCGTTGCTTCTCCGAACGCACCGCGGACTTGTAGAAGAAGGCTGGCAGTCCCTCAGTGTAGTCTGCTAGGTCGGCAGTCTCTGGATCGAACACCTTCGCGCTCTTGTGCTCCAGCCCCTCGAGTTGACGTTGGGCGTGAGCGAGTCCGTTCTCCGCGCCTCGCCGCGCTGCTTGATCAAGGCCAGTTTGGTCTGCTGCTGATCGAGGTACCGCTGCAGCTTGACCCGCTGGATTTCAGCTCGAGGCTCCTTCCCCGCCTCCTGCAGCTGGATGATCCGCTGCCGTCGGCACAGTGAACCACCTGTAGCGTGATGCATCCCGTTGAGCACCTGGCCCAAAAGACGCACTTCCAGCTCGAGGTTCTGGGTCGTGGCCATGAGGTGTGCAAGGCAAGGTACGCTTTGAGGTGATGAATATATGGTACCGAGTCGGGTGGCACCCACTCCCTCGGGGCCTCCTCAGGGAGCTCGAGGCGGTTGACGTGCTCCTCGGGGATCCTGTTCTAGTCGTCCAACCACGCGGCGCGCCCTCTTCGCCTTCTCGCATCTGCGGTCGATGATCTTCTGTCCCGAGCCCGCCATCTTCATCTCTCTTCTTCTCGGCCCCGGATGACAGGGCCTCCATGTCGGTATCCTCCGTGGGCGCGTAGTTCAAGACATCGCTCGCGAACGATGATGCCTCGGCCTCTGGAGTCGAGGCGGTCCAGCGTGTGCGGGTTGCGCATGTCTGCGGCCCTGCGCTGCTCGTCGCACAGCTCCTCGTCGACCTCCGCAGTTCCCGCGCCACCCACGCCCGTGGGATCTTGAAAGTCCGAGTCCGGGCGAGTCTCCCCCAGGGTCCTCGATCGGAAGTCTCGGGCGCTCTCGCGCACCTCGCCTGCTCCTCGTTCCTCTTGAAGGTCGCGGTAAAGAGACGTGCAGGGATGATCCTCGGGAGGCGCCGCTGGCGCCGAGCTGCGAGGGGCAGCCCGGGCGCCGTCGGCCGATGCAGCCGGCAAGCTGCCTGAGCCGCTGTCCATCTTGTCGTTGTAGTCCTCGCAGTCGTGGATGATGTCGCCCATGGTGTCGCAGTCGACTAGCTCACCCTATTCTCCTCCTGAGATGGGTTGGTCGTCGAGTACATGAACCAGGGGTCCAGGTGCTGGGCCCCTGGGCGGCATGGCTCCGCAGGTAGGAGAGATCCCTGCCACGCGCAGCCGAAATCGCAAGCTGTAAACGGCGGCGCATCGCAACAGCATGTTGACACATCCACTGCGCGATGAAAGCAATCCAAGAAATCACACATCGAAAGAGATGAGTCGGCAACAGGTCGAATGGAAGGGGTGGAACGTTTCGGAGACGCACGCGAAGAGGTAGCGTTCGGCGGAGGAGTATCATTCGAAATGTTCGGTCTCGGATTATTTTTCTCAATAGCCAAACGATGTGCGTTTCTCCTTCTATCTCCTCCTTTCCCCCCCCTAAAGCGTAATGGTACTGGAGAAAAGCCCCGAGCATAACTATGTCAGGCTATAGGGCTATAGGGCTACAGGGCCATAAGGCTGTGGGGCATTGGGGCCATAGGGCTACAAGACTATAGTGCCATAAGGCCGTAAAACTATAAAGCGATGGGGTTGTACGGCTACCGGGCCATAAGGCTATATGGTTGTACGTCTATTTGGCTATAGGGCTATAAGGTTATAGGGCTCACGGGCTATAGCGCTACAGGGCGACAGGGCAATAAGGCTATAGGGCTGCAGGCATATTATTTCTAAGACTATAAAGTTATTGGGGCTATCGGGCTAGAGGGCTATAAAGCTACAGGGCTATAAAAATATGGGGCTATAGGGCGAGCACGGCCGGGCACGCCCGGGCACCCCGGCACCCGGCCCGGCCGCCGAAATCGGCGGCACAACTCACCGAACCATGAATCCGCTAGGACCCCATACACAGGCAAGCTCTGATTGGGGAATTTAGCGGGCTGCATAAATTGTAAGAGAGGTTGCGCGTGCCCTCTTCACTTCGCCAAACCGTTTGCCGGGTTAAGTTCGCGTGGAAGCCAGCGACACTGACCACCGAGGTTCTCCAAGGACTCCCGAATCACTACGATCTCCAGGGCAGCTCGCTTCTCGGTCGATGCGAACTGTTCCCGATTGATACAATCGTACCGGGATTCCGCGTCGGTCATCATGATGCTGTCCAGGTCGGGATTGTGCTCCATGCTCGGATTTCTCGGTTCATCGTGTGTCGATCTCAGAGTTCGCATCAATAACGCTTTAGGAAAAAAACACAACCACGAACTAACCACCTCGGCCTCTGCCAGACCCTCAGACATGGCATTGGCCTTCGCCGCCATAATGAAGCTCCCAGCGCGCTCAGTCTTGTGGGAAATGCCAGGTAAGAATACTGACGTCAACTTCCTTTCCCACCAAGGGAAATTTGTCCGCGGCACAGAACACGCTGCCTGTCTGAGAGCGACGTTCTCCCACGCCCTTGAAGCCCAGCCCCGAGTCGCGCAGAACGACCAGTCGGAGACGAGAAAACGGCATGGACTTGATGGCGATGGTGACATTGGCGTGCTTGAGGCGCCGGAGTGCAGCATTTGCCCCGATGAGGTCTTTCACCTTGAAGTTGGGCAGAGTGCTGCTCGGGGGAGATGCATCCCCGAGCCGTTGGGCATACCTTCTCGGCATGCCCAATTGAGTTTCCCACGCGAACGACGCATGGCTTTAATCTCCTCTGGTGTAGCTGGTAGTTCAGGGTTATTGTAGCGCCCCCGTGGGAGACTGATCTGTCAAGCTCGTTCTGCAAGGTACCGCGCCATGGAGATGGTGAGAGCGAGATTTTCGCGTTGCCGCAAAGTGCGCTCGCCGCACTCCGCAGCGCCCTCCACTCGCTGAGTCCATCCCCCGAATTTGAACCGCTTCCGAAGTGGAGAAATTGCATCGACAAATATATCTCCAATGTCGCCTCCCAACCGATCATCTGTTTCGATGACGACGAGACCCGAAAACTGCTCGGGGCCATCGTCAAGAGTCTTGCACATAAGCAGGACGCAGGGTGTCAGAGGATGGCGGGCGAAGCCATACTCCTTGAACGCTGTCAGAAGACTTCTGCGCCAGCCTGGAGGGCCAGAAACACATCCATGAACTTCTGCCAATTGCTCAATCACCAACAATTCGTCGGGGTCCTCGCCAGGAATGCCGCCCGCAGGGGATGGGGCAACAAGAAAGTATTCCCGCTGATGTCGGAGCCCTTGAGCGAAGGCCGACTTGGCGTCGCCCGCCCAAACTTCAGCCTTGATGCAGTACAGGCACTGGGAGCAGGAGGCGCGTCTGATGTCGAAGGCGTACAATGTTACCCTCAACCCGTTTCTTCTTGAGGTATTGGGGTAGGCTGCTTCCGATTGACAGGCTGCGTAGATGTTCTCCAGATCGGGGGTCTTGTGCGCTCCCAACAAATCATCTGCTACCTGAGCATTCTGACTGCTGTCCACGTAGGAAGTAACCAGTTCGTCTGCGGAATCCGCACATAGAAAATCAGGGGGCGCGATCGTAGTCGGCGCCGGTGGCGGTAGGTGCGACGACGCAGCGGTGGGCCGAGGCATACCTGGGCCTCGGGCAGTAGCACTGGAGGTTCCCCCTGGCGCCCCTGCCAAAGAAGGCTGTCTCGACCCTGGCTCGCTCTGAGGTTCGGCAGACGAGGCGGCGTTTAAACGAAGTCGAACTTGTCGAGCGTCGCATAGAGGCGCCGTGCGTGCCAGTCCAGGTTCGTCATAACTGTCCGTCATTGGTAATCATTGTGGTTCTTCTGGCGGTGGCCGTTGTGGTTCCTGATCGGCATCGATGTCGGAGTCGTCGGGGATTTCATCGGCCTGTGCCGCTTCAGGGCCGCGTAGAAGCTCATCTCGACGGAATGCGGGATTTCCTTCTCTGGTGACGTCGAAATAACGACGAGCACCACAATGCGGTTGAGATCAATATTGAGGTCATGAAGATCACCATTGGCGATCTCGATGCCCCTACTCTCACCTTGGGTGGCACTGCGCACTTGTTCGTTAGACGGCGCCGCTATGTTCCGCGCGTGTTAGTCCGAGCCCCACCAGCAGCAGGTAGGATGATCACACCAAGTCCAAACCACTTCCCCGAGCCGACTCGCCCTTGTCCCCGACGAAAAAAACGAGCCGACCCTCCGCGAAGGCAGGCGGAATGCGGTGGCGAGCGCGGAGGACTCGGAGCGGGCGAGTTCGGCTGTCCATGGCAGTCCAGGCTTTAGAACGGCTCGGCGATATTCTTCCGCTCGGTGGAAGTCACGCACCGGATCGGTAGACAGGTTCCCGGGGTCTACTGGATCATCGGAGAGCAGCGTCGCCGGTAGACGCTGTGCAAAACCGCAGACCCGTTGCATAGGTGAGAAACCAGTCCGGCTCTGGAAACGGCCCCGAACAGAGCAACACAACTCTCCCATAACACACTACTCGGCAAGGGCAACCTAGACGACCCGATGAACGGCTAAATGGAGTCGTTTCCGTTCTTTTCCAACGCGTTCCGTTCGACCGCTCTGCCATGGAGAGCCGGCGTCGGTCGGAGATAGGCACGCGCCGTTGTTTTGCATGTTCTCGGCAAACGTTTCCTCGAAGTCCGTTCCAGGATCTACTGCAACAACCTATGGCATGCCAAACACTCGTGCCCATGCGCGACAAATGCCTGCCATGCTACATCTGCTGGCCCCCCGCCCCCGCATGTCCAACCGACTGAAAATAAGTGCCCTAGCATATGCTATTAATCAAAACATGTGGTGCGTCATCGAGTGGGCACTCGACCTCTACCATATCTGAACCAACAACATGGTTGAAACGGTGGGACTTAGGAACAGCAGCAGGAAGGCGAGCATAAGGTCGTTCGCGCGCATCGTACTCGTCGCACGTAGACATTTTCAGTACCCAGCGTGCTACCTTAGGCTTAGCACTGCCCCGTCTCAGAAGTCGAGCAGCATATAAATTCCCAGGATGGCCAGAGACGCCACGAGCAAGCTTCAAGTCGATCAGCAGGTCGGCAGTAGGCGCCCAGTCTGGCTGTGCAGGTACTTCATTATCGCTATCAGGTTCGGCGTTGAGCTCATCAACTGGAATCTCTTCAGTCCCATCTTCTCCAGAAGCTGATTCCGAGGAAAGGCTTGGGCAAGTGTTGTTCACTGCGAGTGCCTGCTTGATCTGCTTAACATGTTGATCGGGAATCGCGGCAATGCCGTCCTCGTCGAGCTCCGGAGATGAAGCGTCAGCTTCATTGGTGATCTGCCACAAAATCAGTCGCCATTCTCGTCTTGCACGCCTCGGCCGCTGCGACCGAGCCCCGCGGAGCGGCGGGCTGCCAAGGGCCACCTGGGGCACCTCGAAGCACAGCCGCGCGCCTGCCGAATCATGAAGCAGCCAGGCTTGCACGACTAGCATCTGGAAGAATGAATTGCCCAACCTGGCGGACACAAGTACCCTGAGGGCAGATGATTGCCAGCAGAGCGCGAGCGAACATCATGCTCGTGGCAACCTTGCGGTAAAAGAGAATCTGGCCAGTCCATTGCTCATCCTAGGTACGGACAGAAGACGGTTCAGACCGAGTATCTTGCGTGTGTTCGGTCGTGCCATCTGGGTAGATGACCTCTGTCATCTGCTCGCTGGCAAAATCAATTGCAGATGGGGGCCCGGCGGAGTCGGTCGGGTTGAAAAGGGCGTCGCGGGGTTCATGATGCACTCGGACATGTGCCCCGCGACCATTGAAACGTCTTCTTTCTGCCCACGAATCCATTGGACGTCGTGCTCTTCCACGACCGTCTCGAAGCCGCCCCCGTCCATGATGTTCCCGCGCATCTCGCGCTCGGCTGCGTGCGTTGCCAGGCGTCCGAGTCCTTGGTGCGCCACTGGGTCGCCCGACTCGCGGGCCTTCATGCGCTGCTCGCAGTGCCCGATGTCTTTCTCGTAGGTCTCCGCGAAAGTGTAGCCCGCGCGCCTGCCGAACGTCGCTCGTTCCAGGCCGCGTGGCGCGCCCGTGCTGACGAGGCCGTCGATCGGGGGCATCGCTCAGCGCAGCTGCCCCGATGACGCATGGCCTTCTCGGAGCGCGCGCGCGGGGCCTGGTCCGCCCTCTGGGCGCCCGAGCCGTCGGGCCCCAGCCTCCTACCAACCGCGAACAGCTCCCCGCTGATGACCAAAAGGACTCGGGAGACAGGTCGCGGGTCGCGAGGCAGGCGCGCGGCCGACGCCGTCTCCTGATCCAGGACCCAGGCGTCCCCGAGCAAGCTCCTGTAGGCGTTCGTCCCCGCGCGGGCCTCCGCGCGGCGCTTCGTGGCCACGTGGTCTAGACTGGACAGCGGTCTCAGATCGAGTTGCTTCAAATTCCACGTCCGCTTCTCTGGGGTCATCGCGGGATGGCCAGATCTGCGCGCGCTCGGACGTTCCGGCCGCGGCCCCTTCTTCGCGTGGACGCGCCCCGCGTGGTTCAACGTCGCGCGGAACGTCGGGGGAGTGGATAGATGGCTGAGAAAAAAACAGATTTGGGCCGAGGGTGCCTGTTGATTCGCGTAGAACGCGGCGCCCTCGGGCTCGGCGACCTGGCAGCATCCGACTGTTCTGATTTTCATATTTCTCTGCCGACCTTCATCGGGTAAACCAGGCATCTGGATCACAATGTGTTTGCCGGCCCCTGCCTCGCGCGCCCTCGATGGGCTGCCGTCGAGCGCCTTCCAAGTGATGGCGCCGCCCAGCAAGTCAATAACCATGCGAAGCTGTCTGAGCATGCCCACTGGAAGCAGCAGAGGCACGTCGCAAGGAATCGCACGCACCGTAAGCGCACCGCAAGTCGTTACCACAGCAACATGTAAGGTTCAGCTGGGGAGAAATTTGGCATATCCGCCAACGGCCATGGCGTCAATTTCCAGAGTAGGTGCCCGAGTGGGCTTCAGGCCGCGGGTATCTTCGAGATATTTCACCATTTGTCGAACTGATCTTTGCCGCGCGCTCCATGCTGATCCCCAGTGCCCACCTGCCTGTCCGAGACCCACCTGAACCCGAGGCCCAATGACAACGTGATTTCCAGTGTCGGCACTAACAAAGAAAGGAGGACGTAAAGAAACATACTCCAGACTTGGTCGCAGGTACCAGCTGAAAAACGTCGCGCAGAGCACGGCCTGCTTCAAGGGGGTCTGCTTGAAAGCCGCCGAAGCCTGCCTGTCGCCCGCGTCCTCGCTCGTCTGGCCCGCTCGCACGGCCCCGAGCCCAGTGTCCCATCTTCTCGCGCCGGGCGCGCTTCGAGCGACTCATGAACTTACTCTTAGACCGCCGCTTCGGTCGGACATGTCCAGTTCGTTTCCCTCGACGCCCGTCCTTTCGGGAGCACTTGGACTTCTCTTTCTGGGGGGGCTGCCTGAAGAAGCCTCGTCCAAGCTCGTCTTCTAAACTAATATCTTCGGGCATGTCCCCAGCTACGAAGAGTGCGTGTTCGTCGCTCATATGCTTGAGAGCCTCAGTTAGGACCTCGTCATCCTCATAGAACTCGGGCAAGGGAAACAATGACTGTTCTATGAGAACCCATCGGAAGGCGTGGTCAGACTCCTGGTCCTCGCATCCGTCGTCGTCCCCTTGATATCCGGCAACATGTGATGAAGACCTCATGCCACGGATACGATGGCCGCCTTCGCCAACAGGTAGCGGTCGTTCATGATTCCGAAGCTTTTCACGCACCATATCAAAATCGCATAATTCCTCCGTCCAGTGCTCAATCCTGTCCCAAGCAGCGTCCTTGAGCTTGGATTCTCTAAGAAACGCGTACCCTTCCAAGTCCTCTGGCAGAGTCGCGTGCTTCTCGAGTCCTCGGAAAAGCACGCGCTTACGCGCAATTGACCAGGGATTCGTCTCGCTTGCGCTTGGTGCCGTCTGAATACAAAAGCTCCTCAAAAGCCTTCGGCATCCTGCGGCCCTGGTATTCGGCAACAGCCTGGTTAATATGTTTGACCACAACGTGCCAGCCGCTCTCCGAGGACAACTGGTTTTCGGTGAGTTCGTTAATGATGATCTTGAGGTCGCCTCTAGTATAGCGGTAGATGAAGTATTTTCGCTGTGATTTCAGAATTCTGGTAGTAGCGAGCCACATCTGCAGCTCCCTCATATAAGGCTTTTGAACGAGTATCAGGATCTTTTCCATCCCAAGTGAGAGGTAGGTCGTTTGGAATCTTTGGGGCCTCCGATTGTTCAGGGAATTGTCCCCTCTGGCGATCCGAAGTTCTGGCAGTGGTCTATCTCCAATAGGTTGGAGCAAAAGGAATGAAAAAGGCATAGCCTGTCTTCGCATAGGCGTGTTTCTGCCGATCTGGTGCAGCCGGCGAACCGCGGCCCCGCGCATTCCAACCTGACAAGGATAGTTGCGTATTGAGCTGTGTCTCCGTCCAAGGCTGTGAGAACCAGCGACCCCAGTCCTGATCTGACCACTCCACGTCGTCATCACCTCCCCAAGGAACGTCTTCTCGTCCTCCGGTTCCTGCCCACGGATCCTGCTCTGGCTGGAACCAAGGATATGCTGAAAGTTCATCTTCTTGAGGCTAAGCGTCGTCTGGAGAATCCATGGCGGCGCTCGGTGCACTTGGGTAGGGGGCGGGAAGAATGGGGTAAGAGTAAAGAGTATGTCGCCCGAAAATCGAATGACACGGGCGTCGTCCTGATCCTCCTTGTGGATGTCAGCCACACGATCCGCTGCCACTGTGGATTGTACGGGAGCGATCGCATGTACAATTAGGGGGGCCCGTGCTGTGAGAGAGCACGATTCTTTCATTTTACGGGGGACACGGTGCGCCCGTCGACTGCGCGCTGATATGACTCAAGGGTCCTTGTGAGCCGATATCGCGGCGCAAAAGGGGGGACAGAGAGAGGCGCCGGAGGAGGAGAGGCCAACATGGGCCTGACAACCACAGGAGGAGTAGGAGGAGGAGGAGGAGAAGGAGGAGGAGGAGAAGGGGAAGAAGGGAGAGGAGGAGGAGGCGGAGGAGGAGGCGGAGGAGAAAGAGGAGGAGAGAAGAGGAGGGAAAGGAGGAGAAGGAGGAGAAGGATCATGGAGGATGGAAGAGGAGGGGGATAGAGGAGGAAAAGAAAAATTATGATGATGATGATGATGATGATGATGATGATGATGATGATGCTGATGATGAAGAGGAGGAGGAGGAGGAGGAGGAGGAGGAGGAGGAGGAGGAGAAGGATGATATAATAGGAGTCAGTTAAGAGAAGGACTAGCCTCATTCTCTTCCATCCTCCACTCTCCATCCTCCTCCATCCTTCAAGCTCCTCCCCCTCCATCCTCCCCGCTCTTTCCCACCTCCTCCTCCTCCTCCTCCTCCTGCTGTCGCTGACGTGGCCCCGACGGCGGGACCGCAAAAGGCGCGCCCGAGGCCCCCGCTCGAGCACCTCGGGCTCGCCGCCAAGGCGCTCCACCGCCCCGCGCCTACGCGATCGGCTGGCGGCGCCGGCGGTTCCGCCCCGCCCCGCCCCCTCTCGACCCTATTCGATTTCCTCCTCGATGTCCTCCTACTCCTTTCTCCTCCTCCACTTCCTCAACCTACTTCTCCTTTTTTTCCTCCTGCTCCTGCTGCTCCTGCTGTTCCTGCTGCTCCTCCTCCTCCTCCTCCTCCTCCTCCTCCTCCTTATGAATAACTCCTCTCTGTCGCAACCGAAGCTAATCGGAAGGGCGGGCTATGATTCTGAAATTTGAAATTTGCAACAATTTCACGGATGGAATGCGGGTTGCTTTCAAAATGTGGCCCTCTCTCCTTCGCGCCGCGCACATCCGTTTCAACACTTACACAGGTTTCACGGAATGAAGACAAGAGGTTTTCAAACTGTTGCGCTCGCCTTAGCGCAACTCACATCCGTCTGAAACATTGCAAGCGCTCCGGCCGTTTCCAGCATGTGGCTCTCGCCTTGACGCCGCGCACATTCGTGATAGAAAACGGCAAGAGTTTCACGGATGGAAGGTAAATCCTTTTCAAACTGTGGCTCTCGCCTAAGCGCCGCGCAAATTTGTTGTTTGGGAAATTTACAAGACAATTCTCACGGTTAACGGCCCAGGAATGGTGTTTGGGAAATGTGTCGGACTGCCAGGGCGCAGCACTTAAGCTGACTCGTGGTCTTGAAATCCCAGCAATTGCGTTCTGGCACCCTCCTCCTCCTCCTCCTCCTCCTCCTCCTCCTCCTCCTCCTCCTCCTCCTCCTCCTCCTCCTCCTCCTCCTCTTCCTCCCCGCAGCAAGCCCATGTCCTCTTCGTCCCTCGGCCGGCGCGCCCGCTCCGCCCCGACCACTGTATTCCAGCAGCACGGCACGGCACGGCACCTGCACCGCACTTCCCTCCCCGCAGCCAGCCCAGCTCCTCCTCCTCCTCGCCCCCCGCAGCCAGTCCATCTCCTCCTCGCCTCCAAACCAGCGCGCCCCCTCCGCCCCGACCACTTCATTC
>CAUYUJ010018800.1:67500-99439 GCA_963575745.1 Prorocentrum cordatum | reverse complement strand
CCCCTCTCTATCCGCACAACTGGACGCCGTAGCATTGCATAACATTGCATGGCACAGCAGGGTGTTGAAGATTAACGCGTAGCATGACATAGCATGGCTTGGCCACGCCCCGAAGGGGGGGGCTTCTGCGGCCCCAAAAATCAACGAATCGACACCGACTGTGGGATCACTTCCAATGGTTTCTTCGGGAGGCAATGTTCTAGAGTTTGGGGCCGATTTGGAGGGCCCGAAAACCATGCCGTGGCATGGAACTGGAAATAATGACGCCAGCGCTGCAGCGGGAGCACGATTCGGAACGAGCGGAAGCGCGCAAATGATGCCAGCGTTGCAGCGGGAGCACGATTCGGAATGAGCGGTAGCCCGAACATGAGGCCAGCGCTTCAGCGAGAGCAGCATTTTGAACAAAAATCCAAGCGTGGAAGCGTGGAAATGAGGACCCGTAGCCTGCCATCGCATGGCGTGGCGACGCCCCAATGTGGGGGGGGGCCCTTCTCCAGCCCAATCAACGAATCGACAATAGGGAATCACTTCCGATAGTTTTTTCGGGGTGGCATTTTCTGGATTTTGTGGCCTATGTAGATTGATGTGGAAGGACCGAAAACCGTGCCGTGGGATGGAACTGGAAATAATGACGCCAGCGCTGCAGCGGGAGCACGACGCGGAACGAGCCGAAGCGCGGAAATGAGGCCAGCGTTGCCGCGGGAGCACGATCTAGAACGAGCGGCAGCCCGGAAACGAAGCCAGCGCCCCAGCGAGAGCAATATCTTGAAACAAACCCAAGCGAAAACCATTTCCCAGGAATCTGGTGTAAAAAAGAGTACGCGGAGGGGGGGCGGCCATTTCCAGGGACGCCACCAGGGGAGAGCGGAGAGTAGTATTCATATTTTTTAATTGTAGAGGTTGTGGGAGGGGGAGGGGAAGGGGGAGGGAGAGAAGGAGGACGCGAGGAGGAGGAGGGGCAGGAGGCGGAGGATGGAGGAGGACGAGGGGGAGGAGGAGGAGGAGGGGAGGAGGAGGAGGAGGAGGAGGAGGAGGCGGTGGAGAGAGGAGGAGGAGGAGGAGGAGCAGGAGAGGAGGAGGAGGAGGAGGAGGAGGAGGTTGGAGGGAGAAGAGATAATGAGGAGGAGGAGGAGGCGAAGGAGGAGGGGAGCAGGGAGCAGGAGGAGGAGGAGCAGGAGGAGGAGGAGGAGCAGGAGGAGGAGGAGGAGGCGGATGGGCGCCCCCGAGCGGTGCCCCCCCCCAGGGGCCCCGCGCGCCCTGCAGGAGCCTTAAGCTGCGCGGCCTCGCGCGGGCCCGCGGGGACTCCCACGCCGGCCCGCGGGCCCAGCGCTCTCGCGGCGGGGCCCGCGGCGGCGGCGGCCTCGGCCTCGGCCTCCAGGCCCGCGTCCTCTCCCGTCGCCCGTTCCGCCCTCGCCTCTCGTCCTCCTCGCCGCCCGCCCCTCGCCCTCGCCCGCCTCGCCCTCGCCCCTCCTCGCCCTCGCCCGCCCTCGCCCCGCCTCGCCCCTCCTGCCCTCGCCCCTCGTTCGCCCTCCCTTGGACTTTCGCCTCCGCCGTCGCCCTGCTGGGCGCTCGTCCTCGTCGGTTCCCCCGCCGCCGCCGTCCTGTAGTGCCACCCGCGGTGGCGCGACGATGTTCGCGCTGCACCCCGCAGCCCTGGAGCAGGGGCCGCGGCACGAAGCTCGATCGCCTTCCCCATCGCCCCCGTCGTCCTCGTCCTCGTCCTCCTGCCCCCCCGACTCGAACGGTACACTGCCTTTGTTGCTTGCCTTAGTGTTCATCCCTTTCCCGCCGCCATGTTGGCTCCGGCACACAGGTCGGCCGACTTACGAGCCCGTGTTAGTCTGGTGTGAGCCCGCGTTCGACACACTTGCTCGCAAGCCAAACAGTCAGTTGTTTCTTCGATCCCCTCAAGCCTTAGTCCCCGGGGTCTCCTCT
Organism: Prorocentrum cordatum; assembly: GCA_963575745.1. Taxonomy (NCBI): domain Eukaryota; class Dinophyceae; order Prorocentrales; family Prorocentraceae; genus Prorocentrum; species Prorocentrum cordatum. The sequence continues at coordinate 97,504 of CAUYUJ010018800.1, read as the reverse complement.
TAAGGAAGAGACAGCAGCGGCATGACCAGGAGGCTGGAAATGGGGCGGGAGCGGATGTCTGTTCGCCAGGATTGTGGGGGGGCGGGAGTGGGGAGCAGCCGAATTGCACCGCGAATGGCAGTGAGTCAAGACGAGTCGTGAGCACGCATTGTATAAGGTCACCAGAAAACTCGCCCATCTTATTCCGATGTGGTTGCAATATTGGAGCAATGGTCTGCAGAGCGTCAATACTGCCAAGCGTCAAGTCCTTGCGTGGGTCGCAGCGTACCGGGGCATGCCATTGGAAGTCCAGGCACAAAGTCTTGTGACTAGATGTCTAAACAGTCTGTCGGACAAGGCTAAACCAACGTTTCGTTTGTTCCGACGTTCTCGAAGAAGCGCCCCCTCTCAAGCAGAGGTCAAGACATGGCTGGCGGTGTCTAGACATCTGTGGCGAGTGCCCGACGCAATGGCCACGTGCTGTCGAGCTGTTGCTGAGTTTGCCAGCTACGTTGGGACCCCGGGGAATGCGGGTACAGTTGGGGCAGGGTGCGGCAACCAGATGGAAACTGTCGGGGGAGCGTAAGACCCGGGTTTGCCAGGACTCGGGTTCGCAATCGTTTTTTGACGACCGCGCCTCGGATTTTGACGAGGAGGAGTTTCGTGGGATGTCTGCAGCGGGAGGCCTCGTCAAAATGCAGGCTCGGCCTCGTCATTTTTTGACGACCTCGTCGGGGATTTCCCAGTCCCCTGTACCCAGGTCTTACGTCCGCCTGAAATTTGGCCAGGGGAGCTGGGGGTGCAGCGCTAGCTGGTGTTCATACGTTTCGATTATTCGCGTCGCTCATTCCGCCGGCCCATATTGCGCACCACGGAAGCCTTTTGGGGCTTCCTGGGGGCCTCTTCGGGCGCAAGCTCTCTCGGAGCGCTCCGATCTTGGGGCTTCTTTGGGGCCTCGTCGGATGTCTTTGCGGCATCTTCGGCCATCTTGACGGCTTTGGTGGCCTCCCAGGTCCGTCTTGCAAGCCATATTGGGCATACGGCGCCAGCTGATGTTCACAAATAACTAGTCCTGGAACCTTTGCAACCATACACGTGCACATCCGCGAGCTCGCTCCAGAGCAACTTCCGCCCCCAACTTTCCCTCCAGCCCCATGCTGCTAGAGCTCCGTAGTCGGCGCGCTGGCATGAACAAGTATAACAATTATCCGATCTACGCGCGGATCTCTAGGGTCGGTGCTGGACCCCTTCCATTGACGGCGCTTCCCGAGAGAGAGTGAGAGTATCAATGACATGCTGCCGTTAGTGACCCGTCAGCGTGATAATTCTTTGGTTTTGTCCGAAGCCCTGGTGTCTCTTCAACAGTAGCGCCCTGCTGGATCCCCTACGGCGGCGTGTTATTGATACTGTTCCCGCTCCCCGAGCCTCCAGCGCTGACCCTGGCGCGTTCCGCGCGCCAGGAAGGGGGGAGGGCCAGCCGCGACCCAAGAGATCCTCGCCGAGCTCTGAACGGTTGTTCTTATGCATTTGTTGATTATGAAGGCATCGCTGTTTTCGTCAGCGTCGTCGTTGTCCTCTTCCGCCCGCTCGCTCTTCTCCCCTTCCCTGTCTCGTGCTCTTCGCCCTCCCTCGCTGCCCTCCTCGCGCTCCTCCGTTTACAAGCTGGTCCGCAGGCTCCTCCCCTTGGCGTTCCTCTCATCTCTTCGCCGTCCTTGTCGTTGTCCTTCTCGTCGATTTGCTTATCCCTTGTCATCCTCATCTCCCTGACGTCCTTCTCGTCGTCCTTCTCATCCTTCCCCTCTTCCGTCATCGGAGGGGGATGGGGAGAGGGAGGGGGAGGAGGAGGAGGAAGAGGAGGAGGAGGAGGAGGAGGAGGTGGAGGAGGAGGAAGAGAAGACGAGGAGAACGAGGAAGAGGAGGAGAAGGCGGAGGAGGAGGACGAGGAGGAGGAGGAGGAGGAGGAGGAGGAGGAGGAGGGATGGAGGGAGGGAGGGAGAGGAGGGAGGATGGAATAGTCATAGGAGGAGGAGGAGGTGGAGGAGGAGGAGGAGGAGGAGGAGGATCCGAGCAGGAGGCGGAGGAGGAGGAGAGGATCCGAGCAGGAGGAGGAGGAGGACGAGGAAGTGGGTGGACGGAGGAGGAAGACGAGGGCAGGGAAGAGGCGAGAGGGAGGAGGGACGAGGCGCAGAGGCGGGAGGAGCAGGGGAGGACGGCACGGAGGGACGCGGCGAGGCCAGCGGGAGGAGGCGGGCGGGAGGAGGAGGAGGAGGGGGCGCAGCCTCCCCCGCTTGCTCCCAGGCCCCGCGGCGGTGCCAGCCCGCCGCCGCGGAGACGCCTCCCGCGGGGCACGCCGCGCCCCGCGCGGCGCCGCCTGCGGGGCAAAAAAGGCACGCAGCGCCGCCGCCGTCTCCCCGCCGCCGCCGCCGCCGCCATGGTCCTCGCGCCGTCGCCGCCGCCGTCGGGGGGCAGGCGCGCAGCGCGGCCGCCTCTTTCTCGTCGCCTTTTTCACGTCGCCGTCGTCGCCGCCGGCGCTGCCCCCGCCGTCGCTGCCGCCCCGGCCGTCGTCGTCCGTGCCGTCGCCGTCGTCGTCGGGGTGCCGTCGTGGCCCTCGTCCCTGTCCTCTTCGTCTCCGTCTGCGGTGTCCTCCTCCCTGGCAGGCGGGGCTCTGGGCGTGCACCCTGCGCGGCGCAGCACGTAGGGCGCATGCTTGTTTGGAACCGTTGTAGTCGTTCACTCATGCTCGCGCGATCAACCCACCCAACCCACCCACCCACCCCCTGGCGTCGCTCGGACGTGTGCATTTTTTCTCGGCGAGAGCCATCGAGGACCATCCTGGACCATCGAGCAAAAAAAACACGCGCGAAACCGACAAGTGCACGGGAAACGGACGTCCGAGCGACGGCAAGACCCGCAACCTGCTGGCGGTGCTCGAAGCTCTGGCCAGGGTCGTGCGCGCGCGGCCTCGGGGTGCGACCAGAGCAGCCCCCTGCTGGAGGGTTTCTCCGAAGGGCTTTGGCGACCCGTCCCCCTCCTCCTCCTCCTCCTGCTCCTCCTCCTCCCCCCTCATCCTCCTCCTCATCCCCCTCCTCCCCCCCTCCCCCTCCTCCTCCTCCTCCTCCTCATCCCCTCCCCTCCTCCTCCTCCTCCTCCTCCTCCTCCTCCTCCTCCTCCTCCTCCTCGCCCTCCCCTCCTCGGGTCGCCTACGGCCCCGGGGGAAACCGTCCACCCCCTGCACGTGGGCTCCCTCGCCTCCGCCGCCGCCGCTGCCGCTGCTGCGCCGAGGAGGCCCCGCCGGGGGCCCACGGAGAGAGGGCGCACAGGCGCGGCGCCGGGCGGCCCCCCGTGGGGTGCTGCGCCGTGGCGGGCCGTGGCGCCTCCGCAGGGTCTGTCGCAGGCCCAGAGGTTGATACCAACACCAGGTCAGAGCCCCAAATCATCAGGGGTAACTCGGGTCAGGGCTAACTCGGGTTCGTTTTTCGGGAATCCGAACCCGAGTTACCCCGGGCCCGAGTTACCCCGGATAATTCGGGCGTCCAGAGCCCCGAATCATCAGGGGTAACTCGGGTCAGAGCTAACTCGGGTTCCTTTTTGCGGGAATCCAAACCCGAGTTATCCCGGACCCGAGTTACCCCGGATAACTCGGGCGCCCGAGTTGATACCAACACCAGGATCGGCGGTGTGCATCCGCCGAGGGAAGATGATCCCGATCTCGGTGGTGGTGGTAATATTCTGGCTGCCAAGGTGGCCGAACTAATGCCACCAACACCGAAATTTAGGACCATCTTCTCCATGTGGATACAAACCCCCTATGCTGGTGTTGGTGCCAATTTCCAGGCCTCTAAGTCTGGGTGCCTATGGTTAAGGGCATGTCCCCCTACATGGGGATTTTCGACGAAAAACAAAAATACCCCAAAGATAGTCTAAAAATAGTCCAAACATAGTCTGGGGACATTTTGTTTGTATATGTTTCAACCTTTTTGAGGTATGTTTAGGGTATTTTTTGTTTTTGTCGTCGAAGCTCCCCCTGTAGGGGGGCACGCCCGGCTTAAGCCTATGGCGGCGGCGTTGGCCGTCGGCCCGCGCCAGCATGCTGGCTCCGGGGCACTGCGCGTTGCAGGCAGCCCGCACAGGAAGGACGGGCAGCCTTCCCGAGGCTAGCCCCTTCAAGCAGTGGCGAAGCGTCCTGGCTGGCCTATAGCCATACCAAGCATTGTTCTAAGAACCTTTTGTGGTCTCCACGAAATGTTCTTAGAACATTTCTGACTGGGACTGTCCTGTTTTATCACATCGGGTTGATGTTCTAAGAGCATTGTTTTTGTTCTTAGAACATTTGCGGATTCTAAGAACATTTCGTGATAGGACTAGAGGAATGCCGGGACGGTCGGTCCCTGCGCAGAGCGCAGCGGCCTGTGCGGTACAGCGGAAACCCATGCCAAGAGACACCGTGCTTGCCTCCAGGGTGCCCTGGGTTTCTTCGGTGTCGATGGTCTTGCCGTGGAAAGCGTGACGCTCCCGCGCAAAAAATGAGATACGTGTTGGGGTCTCAGGGCTGGTTTTCTTGTGGAGGGTTTCTTGTGGCCGAGCTTCTATTGTATGCCATGCTTGTCGCTCCCCCTCTGCCCTCAAGCGGCGGGTGCACGTGGCCGTGATTCTCGGATCGTAGGGCGCTGACAGCAACCGCAGAGGGCCTGTCTTGCCGCACCCATCCCCCCCCCCCAAGGGCTCTCGGCTGGCAGCCGTCGTCCTCCCCCTCCTCGTGCCTCCCCCTCCTCGCCCTCCCTCCTCGCCCTCCTCGTGCTCCCCATCCTCGCCCTCTCCTTTCGTCCTCCCTGGGTCATACGTTAGGTTCGTGCCGCGTTGACGCGCTGGCGACACCAGCGAAGGCGTTGAAGGTTGAATTCAGCGACGCGGAAGCACCGATAGGCATGACAACGCCATTGGACCCGACTGGACTGAACCTGGAACAATCGGGGCCGCGATCGATTGAAGACTGAACGATCGACGCGGTGTCAAAAACCTCTGCGCGCGCCGACGCCGCCCAGGAGGCCCCAAGAGGCGCCCGAGAAGCCCCAAGAGGCCCCCACGTGGCCCCCGGATGCCCCAAGAGGCCCAGAGGCCCCCCCCAGAGGCCGCAAAACAGCCCGGGGGCCCGGAGGCACCCGGGAGGCCTCCACGTCATCCTATAGCGACCATCCAAGAGGCCTCAGACCCAACCTAATTGTAAGTCGGGCCTGTCCCCCTACAGGGGGATTCTTCGACGAAAGATAAAACATACCCCCCAAATAGCCCACAAGTAATTCAAAGATAATTAGGGGGACTATTTGTTGAGTATTCTTTCTGCCTTTTGGGGGTATTTTGGGTGTATTTCTTATTTTCCGTCGACAAGCCCCCTGTAGGGGGACACGCCCGACATAAACCTCCTTAGCGCCAGCCTACCGCACACGCCTAGGCGCCGCTCCTGACCGGGCCGAGCCCGGGCCCACGAGGGGCTCTGCTCCTCCTTGGGGTCGGCCCGGCACGCCCATGGGGCGCCAGAGGGCGGAGCCTGGCAGGGCCACGATGAATCGGCCATGCGCAGAGGGGGGTAGGGGGAGGGGGGGAGGCTTCTTCGAAGCACCCCTGCTTCTTAGAAGGCGCGGTCCTTACGTATAGATGGAAGGCCGCCGCCTTCTAGGAAGCAGCCTCCTTCTAAGAAGCCTTCTCCCCTCCCCCCGCCCCCTTCTGCGCGCCGCCAGATGAAGTCGGGAGCTTTGAGACGGGGGTCAATGCAAACGGGGGTCAGCCAGAGCGCCTGATCTTGCAGGATCCTGCAGGGCCAGGGTCGCATTGACCCGGGTTGGGTGCAGGATCTTGCAGGATCCTTCGCATGGACCCGGGCTTGGGTGCAGGATTTTGCAAGGCCTGACTGACCCGGGTCTGGATTGACCCGGGTCAGAAGATCCCCGATGAAGTCGAGCGTGTCCATCTACAGATCGGAGGTTGATAGTTTTCCTACCCTGACACGACGATTAGCGAATTGGCCGTATTCGGTTCGCGAGAGGGCGTCGCGCCCGTCATTTCTGCGGGTCCGGGTGCCTCGGTTTCGGTCCTTGGCCGTGTTCACTAAAGGGTGGTTTGCGAAAGGGAGGACTATCCACCGCCGAAATATTCAAAAGTAGTCAAAAAGTAGTATGGGGACGATTTCTTGGGTATTTCTGAGCATTTTTTGTTGACGCTTGACTATTTTCTATGTTTCGTCCCAAATCCGCCCGTAGGAGGACACGCCCGAACTCAGGCTACGACGAGGATGTACATGTTCCAGGGCGTGCCGGAACCCTCTCAGAGCGCTCCGGGGCGCTCTGGCAAGGCCGCGGCGCCCGAGACACCCTCCAGAGCCGCCAGATCTCAGAGATTCTCCATGTATCGAGGGCGGCCAAGAGGGGGGTGATGAGTGGGGGGGGATTTCACGGCGTGCGCCATGATATCTCTCCAGATTTCACGGCCGCTCTTCTTATTTCACGTCCCCGCCCCCCCCCCCCCCCCCTTTGGGGCCGCGCACGCGCCGCCGGCCATGCTGTGCGCCCCCCCCTCTCTTGGACGCCCCCCTCTCCTGGGACGCCTCCGAGCGTGCCCTCGCCCGATGCTATCCTCGCCCGCTTCTCCTCTCGTCGGGGGTGGACAGAACCCCCAACAGTGACACGTCGATTAGTGAGTTGTCCGTTTTCGGTTCTCGAGAGGGCGCCGTGGCCGTTATTTTCCAGGCCTGCGCCCACCAGGTTTGGGCCTCAGGTCGTTTTCACTAAACCACGTTTTACTAAAGGGAGGTCTGTCCATCCCCAATCTCGGTGCAGATCTCGCTCTTGTGTGTGCAAGCGCTCTCTTTGGGCGGTGCCAGTTGTGTACGTTTACGTCGGGCCTGTTCCCCTATACAGGGGGATTTTCGATGAAAAATCAGAAGTACCCCAAAAATGCACCAACAAGGTAAACAAAATACAGGAAAAGTAGTCCCCAGACTATTTTTGGAGTATTTTTGTCGAAAATCGCCTTGTAATGAAGGGGGCAGGCCCGACTTACGTGTACGTCTTGTATAATCAAGGGCATAAAAAAACGCCCCTCCCCTGGTTTACGAGGCGCTGTGCGCTGAAACTCCTGTGGGCCGACAGGGTCAACCCTGCGTGACGTGCCGCGTCCTGGCGGCTCTAGGATTTGGGGGCTCCCAGGAGGTTTACAGACCACGCACTTGTAACCCAGGGTTGGGTTATGATGCTCCAACCTACTTCAGCCTTGATCGCCAGGAAGAATTTCGAGCGCCCAAAAAGTACCGAAACTCAAGGGTTTTCATGTGCCGGGCCCTGGGAGACACTCGCCCGACACTGTTTCGACACTCGCCCGACACTTTTCTGGGTGCTCGAAATTATTTCTGGGATGCGGTCCGTAAGTAGGACGGGAACAACAGAAGGGTTGGGTCGTTTTTTCATCCCTCAAGATGAATCATTCCGTGCAAGTGGTGAATGAGGGTGCAGCGTCGCATTCGTCCCCTCTGCTTTCCTCCTTCTCCTCCAAAGTTGTGCGGGGAGAACAAAGCATTCGGTGCGTGCAAAGTGCTGTTGGTTGGACAGTGCGGCGGTCGTGTCCGGGGGCTCTGCGGCCTCGCCCCACGGCGCGGGCGGCGGGCTCCCCCCGCAGCACGAGGGGGGTCCTGCCCGCGCGCCGCCCGCGCGCGCGGGGGGCGCGGGGCGCGGCGCCGTCGCGGCGCCGCCGCGGCGCCGCGCCGTGGGGCTCTGCGGAGGCGGCGGCCGCTGGAGGCGGCGCCGTCGCTGCTCCCTCGCTCGGGCCCGACGAAAGGGGGGGTCTTCCGCCTCACAGAGGGCCCCACCGAGGGTTGTCGGCCTCACCGAGGAGCCTCGCCGAGGGGTTTTCGGCCCACCGGTTTACGACATTTGCTGCATGCAGTTGGTTTCGGCCTCACCGAGGGGCCCATTCCTCGATACATGGCCGCCTCTGGCGCCGGGAAGCGCCAGGAAAATATACGTGAGCTGATTCTCAAACCCCCTCTTTGCCATTCCCCCCTCTTTCGCCCGACCCGACTCGCTCCCCGGCTGCCTGGGATGAAGTCGGGCTTGTCCCTCTACAGGGGGGGGGGAGATTCCAAGACAGTGAAAGGATAGTCCAGGGACGATGTTTTGATCATCTCTGGACCCTTTGGGGCATTTTTGGGGTATTTGTTTTATTCTTCGCTCGAAATCCCCCTGTAGGGGGGCAGGCCCGACCTAAGCCCAGGGCCTGCGGGGGGCTCCAGAGCTCGGAGCACAGGTCGGGGTGGCCCAGAAGGGGGTCCAGCTGGAAGGGGGTGGTGCAATATCGGGGGCGGCAAAGAGGGGGGTAATGACTATAGCGGGGGGGGATGACTATAGGGGTGTTTCTGGACCCCCCTTAAGGGGTCAACCCGAACAGTGGGAGCCCATGCCAAGAAACACCCTTCTTGTCTCCAGGGTGCCCTGGGTTTCTTGGGTTTCGGTGGTTCTGCGGCGGAAGGCGCGACCCTCCCGGACCAGAAATCGAGTGTCGTCCTGGGGTCTCAGGGTTGGGTTTTTTGTGGAAGTTTCCTGTGGACTGGCCTCCGCTGTATGGTTTTGACGACTGTGCTCTTTTTCGACTATGTTTGATATGCTCTAACTGTTTCTATACTTTTCGTCCAAAGCCCGCCTGCAGGAGGACATGCCGCCCGACCTGAGAGTAGGTTCCCCGACCGGGACGCAGGGAGCGGCCTGAAGATCAGAGCCCCTTCCTGAACCGAACGTGGCCCCTCCTGGAGCGCCTTGGCTGCACCGCTGCTCTCATCCTGGAGAGCTCTCGTCGCCTTGGAACCGGCTGGGTTCTCGGGGTTGGGTTTCTTGTGTAAGGCTTCTTGTGGACGGGCCTCCTCCTCCTCCTCCTCCTCCTCCTCCTCCTCCTCCTCCACTGCGGGGGGAAGGTGCCGATCCCGCCGCCCTCGCCTTCTCGGGCCTCTTGCGGGGCCCTCGTCGCCACGAGCGGATCCGCCTCGAGGCTGCTGGTCAGAGCGCACCCCCGGAGAGGGGCCCCGGGGAGCAGCGGTAGCGGTGCGTTCTGGCGCCCCCAACAGTGGGGAGGACAGGAGGAGGAGGAGGAGGAGAAGGAGGAGGAGGAGGAGGAAGAGGAGGAGGAGGAGGAGGACGAGGACGAGGCCGAGGACGATGATGAGGCCGAGGGCGAGGACGAGGCCGAGAGGACGAGGCCGAGGAGGACGAGAGGACGAGGAGGGGGAGGAGGAGGAAGAGGAGGAGGAGGAGGTGGACAAGAGGACGAGGATGAGGCCGAGGAGGACGAGGATGTGTTTGGTCCCCACTCCCGCGGCACGGGGCGCTCGAGTTTTTGGCAGTGTGTTTCCTCCTCGAGGGGGAGGCTCCTCGGACAGGAGTGGCCAGGGGCTCGCCCCTGTGGCCCTGCAGGCCACGCACTCGTCTCCCTCCTCGTGGCGTTGTGCGGGTCTGCAGGGGCCTCGTGCCTTCCATCCTTTACCTTTCAGATCAAGCCTCCCCCTCCTCTCCCCTCCCTCCTCCTCCTCCTCCTCCTCCTCCTCCTCCTCCTCCTCCTCCTCCTCCTCCTCCCTCCCCTCCTTCCACATTCTTTTTCCTTGTGAATAACTCCTCCCTGTCGCGCCCCGAGGCCAGGCGAAAGTGCGGGCCAGGCGTTTCGCCTGAGACGTCCTCACCACTCATGATCCTGAAGCATAGAATGTGCAACATTTTCACAGGTGGAGGGCGGGTCGATTTCAAGGTGCATCTCTCGCCTTAACGCCGCGCACATATAATACATTCGTTTTAACAGTTTGCCAGAGATTCACGGATGGAGGACGGGCGGTTTTCACAATGTGATTCGCATCAGCGCTGCGCACAATCGTTTCAGAAGCCTGCAGGAGTTTTACGGATGGAGGGCGGCGAATTTTCAAGATGCTTCGCCTTAGCGCCGCGCGCATTCGTTTTGAAGTTTGGAACAGTTTCAAGGATTGTCCTGGTTAATGTTTCAGAATTTGTGTGTTGGCACGATGTCGGAATGTCAGGGTGCAAGGCTCACGTTAATTCGCTGTGTTGAAATCCCAGGAGTGGCGTTCTGGCACGTCTCAGGGTCGTCAAGGCGCAGCAGTAACGGTCATTCGCGGCGTTGAAGTCCCAGGAATGGTGTTTTGGCACAGTTCCGGATGTTCAAACCGTTGTCTTCCAACGTGGCATTTCCTTCGGTTCAAATGCACCCTCGCAGGCGCCTGTGCAGAGGGAACTTGGAGGGAGGCTTCATTGCAGTATCGTGGACGAGTCTTGGGTTTGCACTGGTCCTCCTCCTCCTCCTCCTCCTCCTCCTCCTCCTCCTCCTCCTCCTCCTCCTCCCGCCCCCTCCCCCTTCAGCCCAGCCAGAGGCCGCGGACGCCCGGCGCCGCCCTCGTGCAGGCCGCGCCGACGCGCGCTCCGCGCCCGCCGGCGACGCGCGCCCCCCGCCCGCTCTCCCGCCCGCCGCCGCTCGCCACCGCCGCCGCCGCCGCCGCCGAGGAGGAGGAGGAGGAGGAGGAGGAGGAGGAGGAGGAGGAGGAGGAGGCAGGAGGAGGAGGAGGAGGAGGAGGAGGAGGAGGAGGAGGAGGAGGAGGAGGAGGAGGAGGAGGAGGAGGAGGAGGAGGAGGAGGAGAGAGGCCTCTCGCCAGAGAGGCCTCGGGCGCAGGCCTTACTGTCGGCCTCCAGGGCCTCCCAGACCCGGGAGCGGAGAAGAGGGGGGTGATGACTGGGGGGGGGGATTTCATGGCGCGGGCCAGGATTTTTCCTCAGATTTCATGGCGCCTCTTCTTATTTCACTTTGTTCCAGGCCCCCTCGCTGGGCCGCGCACATGCCGCCGGTCATGATTTGCACCCCCCCCCTTCTTGGACACCCCCCTCTTGGCCGCTCCCGGAGAGAGGCCTTGGGCGCAGGCCCACTGTCAGCCTCTGGGCCTCCCAGATGGGGTCGGGGTGGGTGGGGTCGGAGGATCGAGCCGCATCGCCGATGCATCGACGATGCGGCTCGATGCGGAGCCCGATTTTCTCCACGCCGACGTCGCCGACGCATCGCCGATGCATCGGGGATGCATCGGCGATGTATTGGCGATGCGGCGCGATCCTTCGACCCCATCTACTCGGACCCCTTCTGGGAGGCCTCTACAGCCACGCGCAGAGGGGGGTGGGGAGAGGGTGAGAGCCTCTCAGAAGCACCCCTGCCTCTCAGAGGGCGCGGGCCTTGTCTATAGAGGTAAGGCTGGCGTCTTCTGAGAAGCAGCCTCCCCCTCAGAAGCCTTCCCTCCTCCCCTTACCTGCTTTTGTGCGCGCCGCCAATGTTCGCCGGAGTGACCTTCGATGCGGGCCCTATTTGGGATGTAGCAAGGGCACCAGGCAAGGGGATCCAGTTAGTGATTGGGCACCGAAGCTGGTGTCGCTAAGCCTGAGTCGCTAAACCAAGGTCTGCGGACCGTTGAGCACGATTCGACATAGCAGGGGCTGCCCGTCCGCAGCCCCGTACAGCCGCGCGCCAAAGATCGGCGGCGAGCGAGGGGGGGTGAGAAGGGGTGGGCCTTCTCAGAAGGCTCGGAAGTCCCCCGGCCTTCTGGGAAATGTTCTAAGACTGCCTCGAAGACACAGAGAAGTTCTCAGAAGGCGCGAGGGCTCCCGAGAAGCCCTGCCGCCTTCTGTGAGGTCCCTTTCCTTCTCGCTTCCCCCCCCTCCCTCACCGCCAAACGGATCACTCTTGCGTAGGGCCACTCGTGCGTGTGTAGCCGGTGGGCTCAGGGGGAGCTGCATCGCCCCGACAAGGCTTATGATGTTCCAGCCTACTTTAGCCTTGATCGCCAGATCGCATTTCGAGCACCAAAATAGCACCGAAACTCGAGGGTTTTCACGTGTCGGGCCCTGGGAGGCACTCGTCCGGCACCGTTTCGACACTCTTTCGACACTCTCTTTGCACTTTTTTCTGGGTGCTCGAAGTTTTTTCTTGGACGTGGTCCTTCAGTACGGCGCGAGCAACATAAGACAAGGCTTAAGTCGGGCATGTTCTTCTACAGGGGGAAGGTCCAAAAATAGTACAAAAAAACGTCGGGGGACTATTTGTTTGAGTATTTTGGGGCCATCTTGGAGCATTTTTTTGTATTTCTTATTATTCGTCGAAAATCCCCCTGTAGGGGGACACGCCCGACTTCAGACAAGGCTCCGGCCTGCGCACAGGCAGCCCCCTCGGGCAGCCCCGAGTGGCCTCCGCAGGCCCTGGGGCCTCCGCGGGCGCTCCGTGCAGCCCCCGGCGGGCCTCGGCGCGTCCCAGTCGATCGGCATCGAACCTGTCGCTTGTGCGGGGGCCCCAAAAACGGGGTGGTGACCACACCGCGGGATCTGGAGGGAACCGCCCAGGAGGAAGAGAGGCCAGTTTCGGTTCCGACTCCCGTTCGAGAGCCAGGGCCTCCCGTGCCCGAAGAGGTCGGGAGTCCAAGTCCAGAGCCTGCGCCAGAGGATCGAGATTCCACGGCTCGCCCGCTCTCCATCTCTAGCGGAAGCATGTCTCCCGGGATGGGATCAGTCAGATCTGAGGAAGAGGGGGTTCGAAGGATTCATGGCGTGCTCGAAGATTCCGAGCCGAGTCCAATCGCGCGACGAGGTGACGACCTTATCGAGCCCCCCCCCCCAGCTCAGAGGCCTAGGCTGACCCTGATAGAGGAGGCCCTGGAGGGCCCACGGGAGAGTTCAAGATGCCATTGTTGAACGAGAGGTGGTAGCCGCCAGATCCAGGCTGCTGGATGACGTACCGTTCTGTACTCGTAGCAGGGGCAACGCTTCTGCGTCAGACAGCTTAGGTCGAGCCCGGGTTGCAGCGCCAGTGGAGCGTGCCGATGTTGCCGAGCCAGCCAGGGATGGCTCTCGCTCGCCCCAGACGCGAGGCTCCAGGATGACGAACTGTTAACCTGCACTCTGAAATACATGGGGACGATCAGGACGAGCTTCTCTTGGCAGAACTCTGCTCCTGGTTTCACTTCGACGACGATTTTGGGGTCCCTCGGGCCGAAGGCACTTTCCTGGGCTCAACGCGCAAGGAAAAGGAGAAAAGGACCGCCATCGCGTCGGGGAGCTGAAGTTGCTTTAAAGTCTCTCTCCGAGGAAGAGAGACAGCTCTTTGTTTTTTTCGGACGCCAAATATTGGAAGGCCAATTATTGAGCCAGGCGCTGTGAGAATTGTGAGTGCCGCCGAGGCAGCGCCGGTGAGACGGAGGCTTCGGACAGGATTTCGAATGGCGAGGAGGTTCAAGCCGCAAGAAGGGGTGGGCTCCAGGGTCGCTGCGAAATCCAGATGGTGCGTTCTGGGGCACCACGATCCGGATCACGAGGATCTCCAGGTTTATTTCCCCACTCCACAGTCCGAGAGCATCATGGTGATTCTCCAAGCCATATGCTCACTCGGATGGGACCTCCAGATTGCGGACTGCAAGAATGTGTTTTGCCAGTCAGACCGTCTGCATCGGCCGAAGGGGTCTATCTTCTGTGATCCTTTCCAGGGTCTGAGCTTGGCCCCAGGTGAGCTCATCGAATTCTCCGCATTTCTGGCACCGAACGCTGACACAGCGGCTAGTTCAAGACGGTTTTACGAAGTCTCTTTTGGAACCCTGTCTACGAATAATAGGTCCAGTCCAGGGGAAAGTCGTGCTCTGACTTTGATCGAGGTGGGCGACCTCATCGTCGCGGCTGCTCCGAGTGAAAAGGATGGGCTCTGGGACCGCTCGCAGTCGCTACTCCCCCTATGGAAAATTGGAAACCGGGGAAGCCGATTTTGCGGGCCGTCACATATGCCAGACCGGGAGGGGGATCCTGGTCCACCAAGAAAAATACGATTGAGAACAATTGGTCCCCATGAGACTCGCTGAGGAACGGCAAGCTGACCCTGATGCGCTACTGGATGCTGAAGAGATCAGACACTATAGGACCATGATAGCACACATTCAGTGGCTCGGACGTGAGAGTCGACCTGATGTGGCCGCGGGTGCGTCATTACAAAATGCCGTTCGTCCTTCCCCAACGGTTGCTGATGCTACGCTATGCTTGAGGATCGTCCGACATTTGAAGAACACGGCCAGTCAGAGAATAGTTGTCTGGCCTATCGACCCTGCCGGCGTCACTTTTGCCGCCGTTTCGGGTCCTGGAGGCCCCAGTTCGGCTCGAAATGGCGCTCAGGGTGGGTGGATGGTGCTCGCCGCCGATGCGGCGATCAGGCAGAATAAGCGTGCTCGAGTTTCCCTCCTCAGCTGGTGTTCAACTCGACTGAAGCGTGTGAAAGCTTCGACAGGAGCTGCCGAGGCTTGGTCTCTTTCGGCTGCGTTGGCCGTAGTTCAGTGGATATCCGTTCTGTGGCGCGACGCCCTGTTCGGTGACGTGCGCCGACCAGACTGGCATCTGTCACAGGCCCCCTTCTCAGTTGTGCTAAGCGAAGACTGCACACTCTCGGAGGGAGTTTCATCCCTCTCTGTTGTCGATGGAAAGTCGATCTTCGATACGCTGTCTCGCAACTCGGCCGGGAGTCGCGCCGATCGTCGCAAAGCCATCGAATTGGCGGTCGTGCGTGACAGTTTGAGCACATTCGGGTCGCAGGTAAGATGGGTCCCGCACGGAAGGCTGGCGGCAGACTGTCTCACTAAGGCGGACCCCTCGAGAGGCAACCTCGCGGTGTGTGATATGTTGACTCAGGGGGCCATGATGTTAGTGGACGAGGATGGGCACATGTCAGAGAGGTTTTAAAACAATTCTCTCAAGTCCCGTTCCAGAAAAGCCTCCAAGGACGCCCTGGTTCGTGCCCAAGAAATCGATAGGTGCCCAGAGGCCCAAGACGGGGAGAGCATAATCTCGAATGTTGCTATGCCAGACCCACCTAAAGTTGTCCCGCTGATGTCGTTTCCCACTCCTTCTCCTCCCTCCATGTGTCTGCCGTAGCCCTTTCGGCTTTGCGTCAAAAACTGAACGATGACAGGAGTTTGGGCTTCTCCGAAGGGGCTCGCGAAGATAACAATACCCACCTCTCGTCCACTGTCCTGTTTCAGTTTTGTTCGCGACATAATCACCACATCCATTTGTGATCGCCATATTGTTGCTTACGTGGTCACTTTGTGATATCTTTGTTCAGCGGATTTCGCTTCGTGTGAATATTTTACAGCATTGTTGGCGCTACTGCTCCGGTTTGGCGAATATGTCCAGGCCGCCCGAATGTAATATCGCGCCAGGTTGTGTCTGGTTTGTGCAAATGTTGGACGGGTGGTACTGGGGGGGCCTACGCGTGGTGCGAGGAAAAGGGCCGTGAAGGAGCCCTTCTCTTCACGCCCCCTTGTCAGACCACCCCACCATTACCACCCGCCGGTTTGCATCATATGCTGCGCGGTGCGCCGTGGCTCAAGCACGCCTTGCGCGCTTGCGCGGGGTTCTGTGGCCAACCCAGGATAGCAGTCGCCGCCGCGAGTGTCACGCACTCGTTAGCAACGGGCCCGCCCGTGAACTTGACCATGGCATCTTCACGCTTGCTTAGAGGAGGAGGTGGTACAGATACCGCTGCGCTTCCCTCGTGGTCCCTCTTTGAAGCTTTTGGGAGGCCCTCGTCGCCACCGTTGGATTCGCGCCGAAATCCTGGCCAGCACGCGCCCCGGGAGAGGTTTTGGGAGCAGCGGTATCGGTACCCTTGGCTTCTCCATGTGGCCGCACGCGCGACAGTGCGCCCGAGGCCCCAGCCAGGCCCTGCTTCCACGGAGCCGAAGCCCCTCGGCGACGGCCGCCGACGGTCCTGGCCCAGCACTGACGTTTTGCCTGCCGCCCAGTGGACAACGGCTTGCTCATGTGCCCCTCCCCCCTCGCTCCCCTTGCCCATCCTCCACCTCCACGTCCACGTCATCGTCCGTCCTTCTCCTCAGCCCTTCTCCCTTCCCCCTCCCGCTCCTCCTCCTCCTCCTCCTCCTCTTCCTCCTCTTCCTCCTCTTCCTCCTCTTCCTCCTCCTCCTCCTCCTCCTCCTCCTCCTCCTCCTCACGACAACGCCGTCGAGAGCGGCGTCGACGCCGCCGCCGCAAACGACGCTGGCGGCGGCGACGCCGGACGACCACGACGACGACGACGAGGCTGGACGACCACACCACCAACGGACGACGCCGACCCCGCCAAGCCGAGCCGCCAGCGATCAGACCGACCCGCGCCCGGCGCGGACTCCGTCGGGAAGCCATGGCCGGGCCCACCTCGCCGCGCCGCGGAGGGCTCGGCGCCGCGGCGGCCGCGGCGGCCGCGGTGGCCGCGCCCTGCTCGGGGGGTGTTACCAGCCTCGAACATATCCCTATCCCTATGCTGGGCACCTTCTCATCACGATGCCAATCTTAGGGATTCCCTTATTTTTTGAGGGCGAATCCCTAAGATTGTCATCGCCTTTTGGCGTGTCAATCTTAGGGCCTAGGGATACGTTCGAGGCTGGTAAGGGTGGGTGGGCTTGGCATCGCCCGGACGTGTGCATTTTTCCTTCGGCGAGGACCATCGAGGAGCATCCTCGATTCTTTGGCGAAAAAAAAATCACGCACGAAGCCATAAAAAAGCACCGGGGAGTGGACGCCCGAGCGATGGCCAGTGGGTGGGGCGGCGGCGCGAGCGCGGACGCCCTGCTCTGGAAGTGTGGGGAGAGGTGCCCACTCGTAAGTCGGGCGTGTCCCTCCACGGGAGGAGCATTCAAAGATAGTCAAGAAACAGTCTGGGCACGTTTTTGTTTTGTTTTTGTTTAGACCAACAAGAGAAGTATGTTTGACATAGTTTTTGGGTGTGAGTTATGCGTATTTTATTATTCGCTCAAAAACCGCCTGTAGGAGGACACGCCCGACCTAAGCCTACTCCCCCTGTGCCTGTAAGGAGGAAGGGGCAAGAGTGCCCTCGGGAGCAGGTGTCGTTTCACAAGCCAGCGCAGGCTCGTGAGCACGGGTAGGAGTCGGAGTCAGGGTGGGATCGGAGGTCCTGAACCTGTGAAACTCGGGGTCACATCTCACTCCTTCTTGCTCTTCGCATGCGCGAAGTCAGGTGCTTCCATGAATTCATCACCAACTTCTCCGACGTAGAAATCTAGGAGTCCCTGCACCAAGTCGGGGTCCCATTCCTCGGCAACCACATCACAGTCGTTTACGTCGGCATACCGAGCTACGATATATTCCGAAAGAGCCCTTTCAATGTGTCCTACGTACACATGTTGTGTGGGTAGGTATTTGTCCTACTTGTTTTGAAGTTCCTTTTGGAGGTCTTGCCCTGGAGGACCTATGTGGGAGCCCTTGGGGCGAGCGCACTTCCCGCTGTTGCCGGCGCTGAGCAGACGAGCAGCGAAGGTTGGCAGTCTTAGGCCGATGAGCCGTGTGGGAGCCTTGCCGATCTCCCTCGGATCCAAAGTGTGGTGCACGCACTGGTCGAAATCGCCTGTGAGACACGCTGGACTGGAGCGGATTGCCTCAAGGGGCTCCCAGTAGAAGTTGCTTGGTTGCGGGAGAGGATGCTCCATGCGGGCGATTGTACCTGCCACCATGTGGTAGGCCATTCAATGTATGCATACTCCACAAGAGCTGGTTGCCAACGTCTAGCTGCAGTGACAGCCGGTCCGTTACTTGCGGGTTACCCAAGACCATTCGCTGGTGCGTAGCGGGGGGGGCGGCGCGTCAAGCCATCTGGCGGCGCTCCACGTCTCACATGGGGTCTCCCCCAGCATCCCAAACTCGTCGTGCAAGTATGTGTTCCCCCCATGTCTCAATTGTGACCTTCTGTGTCAGATCCCCAAGGTCACTGGTGGTGGCGACGTCGACACTTAGCATCACAACTTGAAAGATAGCTGAAGATTCTGCTGGAGAAATTGTTCAGCACAACAACTGTGGCTCTGTGTATCCTACGTGGCACAGAATCAGCGGCGAAGCCTTCGTAGTTCTGGGAGCGGTACTTCCAAGGTCTGCAAATTGTGGGCCTGCTTGTGTTGGCGGGGCGTCGGGATGCTTGAAGAGCTCCTTGTATTTACGTAGGGCCTCTGGAGACATCTCGTAGCAAGCCTCGGGGGTCTGTAGGAAATCCTTCGCATCCTGCTATGTGAAAAGAGCTGTGACTGGCATTGCCGATGTGTACAGTCCGTCGGGTGGGTACTATTCTCTTGCCAGGTAGGCCGATCGCCATTTGCCCATTCCTGCCTTCTTCTGCCTGGCCAGGTCATCTGTCTCCCGGAGTCGGAGTTCCTCGGCACGCTCTGGGCTGAAGACGGCACCGTGGATATAGGCAAGGCAGCGTTGAGAAGCATCGAAGGATAGGTGATCCCTCAGAGATCTCCTGCTGGCGAAGGCAACTGTGCAAGCCATAAGCCGTGCAAGTGGCCCCTTCCCCCATGAATCGGGACATATTGTTGACCTGGCTGTACGCACACTGTGCTGCCTGCTGTTCTTGCTAGATGTGCCTTGATTCCCGCACCACATGCATTGTAGCCCTGGAGTCGGGGCTGGGGTCGGATACAGTTGGTGCCCTGGGTTCGCGATCGGAAACGGGACTCCTGCCAGCCTTACCATGTCGAAACATTGACTAGAGGCGTGCTTGGCCATTGCTGCTAGCTTGAGAGGTTTTGCCCCAGCTCTCATGGCGAAACTGAGTCCGCGTCGCCTCGATCGGCAATGAGCACAACATGTGATGCTCCCACGCTAAGAAATCCTCCCGTGGGTCTGGTAGCCGTCTGAAAGCCACATGCACACTGCGTAGCCATGTCAGGCCGTCGATGTTTCGATGCACCCATGAGGTGCCATGTCGTGCCACCGCCGTGCGATAAACATGTGCGACCAGACTGCGCAGCGGGGGTGTGCCGTGGTGAAGCAAGCGCCCGAGCAGGTGTGAGGGCGGAGGAGTGATGTGCCGATTTTCCAACATCAGTGCTATCGACAGGAAAGGGAGGAGGAGTAGGAGGGGGAGGAACTCCCAATCCTCCCGTCTCCCCCGTCATATCTGACATCCTACCTCTCCCAGCCATCCCTTCCCGTGTCGCCGATGTATACATATAACGGCGCACTGGGGCTTGGAGCCGAGGGCCGGAACTTCGACCGCAAATGTAGGCACCAGGGCCCGGGCCCGCCTCTGGGAGGCGTAAAATCGCCCCGGGGAGCCCTCAGACAGCAATCCCGTCGGCCCCAGGCGGTCTCGAGACACCCCCAAGACGCCGTCCAGGGGTCTCTGGCGACGCACGATGCGTTTTAAACTGCCCCGGAGGCCCCTAAGACGCCCCAAGACGCCTTTAAGATGCCGCCCAAGAGCGCCGCGAGAGGGCAAAATCGTTGATCTTCATGTTTATATATAAATATAACAAAAAAAGAGCACCGCCCAAGAGGCTCCCCAAACCGCTCCAAGACGGCCCACGAGGCCCCCAAGACGGCCCAAGTGAGCCCCGAGACGGCCCCAGAGCCGCTCAAGAGGGTCCCAAGAAGGCCCCAAGATCTTGGCCTAAGGGAGGGAACGCGAAATGAAAGATCAAGCTCTCCGCTTCAAGATGCCCCCAAGAGGCCCCAAGAGGCCCTCAGGAAGCCCCCAAGAGGCCCCAGGCCCCCAAGAGGCCCCAAGAGCCCACCAAGAAGCCCAAAGGAGGCTCCAAGAGGCCCCAAGACGGCACCCAAAAGGCTTCAAAGTTCTTTCTAAGAGGCCCCCGAAGACATGCGAAGAAGGTCCCATGACGACGTCAAGAAGCAGTCCAGGATGCTCCGAGACGGCCCCAAGAAGCTAGCTAGAACTTCAGCGCGCGCGAAGCGCGCGCGATGTTTCTAGTTGTATCTATTGGCGGACGCGTGTCATAGCGGGCCAGGAACTCCAAGCAGGACCCTTTATCATGTTATACGCAATCGGGAAAAGGGAATCGCGTACATCGGAGGAGGAGGTGGCGGAAGAGCATGAGGACGAGCAGGAGGACACGGGAGCACGAGGGAGGAGGAGGACGAGGACGAGCGGCAGCAGCAGGAGCTCGGGCGCAGGGAGGAGGAGGAGGAGGAGGAGGAGGAGGAGGAGGAGGAGGAGGAGGAGGAGGAGGAGGAGGAGGAGGGCCAGGGGAGGGCGGAGGAGGGGAGGTGGCGGTGGCGACAGCGCTGACAAGAGACTCAGGATCCAGAGGCGCGGCCCGCGCCGGGCCGAGAGCGCCACTCGGAACGGCGGGGGGAAGGCGCCGATCCTCAAGTGGCTTGGCATCGCTCGGGCGTGTGCGTTTTTTCTTCGGCGAGGACCATCGAGGAGCGTCCTCGATCGTTCGGCGCAGAAGCCACGCACGAAGCCGAACAAACGCACACAGGGAATGGGCGTCCGAGCGAGGGCGAGAGTGGGGCCCTCGCTGCGGCGGCTGCGTCCGAAGCGCCGGAAACAAGAAGCCGCCTCTCCCCAATGCATGATAGTTTTTTCTGATTCGTGGGGCTGCCGATCGTTGCGGGCCCTCGCCCCCTCCCCCCCCCACGGAGTGGATCTTGCTTTGTGGCGCGTGCTTCAAGCAGGTGGGGCAAGCACGGAAGCCCCGTTCCCCTCCCCCCTTTGGTGGACACACGAATCGCTGTTTCGCACACCTTTGTTGCTGTGTGTTTTCGGGGCGGCCCTCGGGGAAAGAAGAGGGGCCCCAAGGCGCGGGATACGGTTTGGGCTCTAAACATTGAAAGCACATACCCCCAGGAGTAGCCAGTTGTGGTGGGATCTTCTGACATCCCAAATCCTGAATGTTCCAATCGGATTACACATGCATTCCAGAAATCTTCCCCATATGATTTCCCCATGGGCTTCGTAATGGGACTCCCCCACTAGGTTCCGCTCACAGGATTCCCCCATACGATTTCCTCATCGGGCTCACGCATATGATTCCCACATATGACTCCCACATATGATTCCCCCCCGTTGGGGTTCCCTACAGGATTCCCCGAGAGGTGTCCGTCCATGGGGCTCCTCGCTATGTTGCCCCCGTAACGTTTCCCCAAGAAGGCTTCCCCATCGGACTCCCCCATCATATTCCCCATATGACTCACACGTAGGACTCCTGCATCAGATTTCTCCACTTGATTACCACATGGGGCCCCCCCTCTCTCCAGAACTGTCAGCGGCACTGCTTCAAGCAGTCGCATTCAGTAGAGGTCTGGAGCTTCTCCCCCTTCCCCCCCCTGTCGCCCAATGTCGGCACGCCGAACAGGAAAACGTTCACTAGTGGGCAGGACGAGAAGAAGGATGAGAAAAGGAAGCGGATGAGGAGGAGGAGGTGGAGGAGGAGGAGGAGGATGAGAAAAGGAGGAGGAGGAGGAGGAGGAGGAGGAGGAGAACGACGAGGACACAGACAAGGCGAAGGAGGACCAGGAGGATGCCGTCGCGGGAGGAAGGAGCGCAGTGGGGAGGAGGGTGTGGCGGGGAGCAGGGGGCTTGATGCAGGAGGGAGGGAGGAGGAGGTCGGAGGAGGAAAGCGTACCCACACCGCTACTCTTCGCACGTTTTCCCCGTTGTGGCTCTCCTTCGAGGCCCTCGTCGCCACCGCTGGATTCGCCTCGAAGTTCTGGTCAGAACGCACCCCAGTAGAGGTCCGGGGAGTACCGTCATCGGTACATTCTGATTTGGTACATAGCTTGATACCAAGGCGCCAACCGCTAGGACGAAAGTCGGAAGGAGGATGACACGGAGGAGGGGGAGGGAAAGGACCTGGCGGAGGATTCGGAGGAGGATTTGGTGGGGATGAGGAATGGGATGAGGAGGAGTGATGGCCATTGAGAGGGGAATGGGGGAAGGGTGGGGGGTCCAGGGAGGCGGGTGGGGAGGTGGACGAAAGGGTGGGTGCGGAGGGGGGGATGAGGAGGAAGGGCCGGAGGAGGAGCTGAATGGGCAGGACGGGGTTGGGGCGAGGAGAGCAAGGAGTTCGACAGGGAAGAGGAAGAGGATCCACGCGGGCATGGCGAGGAAGAGGTCGCTCCGTGTGCGGCAGAGTCCCCCCGCACCCTTGGCGCTGCCCCAGCTTGCCGTGCGTGCGGCTGCACTCCTGCGGCCTCCCACATGACATCGAACGGTGTGAGCTCTCGGCCAGGCCGTGGGCGCCTGCAGGTGAGATTCAAGTGGACTGCCCCCTTCCAGGCCTCCCAGATGGGGCCGGAGTAGATGGGGTCGGAGGATCGCGCCGCATCGCCGATGCATCGTCGATGCGGCTCGATGCGGAGCCCGATTTCTTTCACGCGGACGTCGCCGATGCATCGCCGACGTCGCTGATGCATCGCCGGTGCATCGCAGATGTATCGCCGATGCATCGCGCCGATGTATCGCCGATGCGGCGCGATCCTCCGACCCCATCGACTCCGACCCAATTTGGGAGGCCTCTACCCCTTCTGCCGACCCCACAAGGAGTGAGTGTCTGAGACGATCGCGGAAGGCATCCGTTGGCGCTGCCGCGCATCTCCGCCACCGCAGCTTGGCAAAGCTGCGTTGCCAGGCGGCAGCGATGCGTGGGCTTGGCGTGTTGTGGCTTCCGCGTGGCCTTGGATGGAGTTGGCTTGCGGTCTCCTCGGGGAGGGCGGCCCGTTTCGGGGAGCTCTCATGCAGCCTTGGGGCGACTGCTGGCCGCGTGTTCCTTGGGTTCCAGCTGCTGTGCGTTCGGGCAGCCCGGAGTGATCAAGAGGGCCTGAGAGAGCGTCGCCAACTTCCGCACCCCTCACGGCACCTCGATTCTTCGGGGGGTCGGCGGATGTTCTTCGGGGATCGGCGGATGTCTGCTGAGTCGGCGAATGCTGTTTGGGGTCGTCTTCTCCGGCCCACCCAGAAGCGGAGGAGGGGGAGGAGATCAAGGAGAGAAGAACAGGGAGGAGGAGAAGGAGGAGGAAGAAGAGATGGAGGAGGAGGAGGAGCAGGCTACTGGAGGAGGAGGAAGAGGAGGAGGAGGAGGAGGAGGAGGAGGAAGAGGCTGAAGGGCATGCAAGCGGGTTCTCGGATCTCCTCGAGCCTGGGGCGCTGAGCCCGCTGGGGCTCGTGACGCTGCCGCTAAACCCTTCGGGGCCCGTGGCGCACTGGCTCGAGGCGCTGAGCCCTTCGGGGCTCGTGCTTGGAGCCGCGCGGCGCAGAGCCCTCGCGGGCTCGTGCCGTGCGTTTTTTTTGTTTTTAGGGGTGGGAGGGCATTCCTTCTGTGCGATGCATGGAGCCACGGAGGAGGATGAGGTGGTGGACGTCAGGGAGGATGTGGGCGTGGAGGTGGATGTCCTCCTCGCAGCCTCCGGGCGTGACCCGCGGTTCTCCGCCGGGACATTGCAGCGGGGAATCCCCATTCCACGCTGCTGCCTCTGATTTTTTCAGGGTTGGGAGGGCATTCCTTGTGCGCGATGCATGGAGCCGCGGCACTGTTGTGGAAGTCGATTAATGGAGAGGAAGCATGCTGCCAAATACGTTCCAGGTGTCCAAAACATGTGTCAAACATGTTTCGAACATGTAAAAGCATGTTTGACTTATGTTTATAGGACATGTTTTTACACATGTTCAACACATGTGGGATTCAATGATCGGGTTGTTTGTTGAATTGTCCATTGTCATGGCATCCACAAGAATTCTTTGTGTGCGATGCATGAAGCCACGGAACTGTGCTCGGTTTCGGGACCCGTACCTCGGGGCTCGTGGAAGACGGTGGCGCCGAACCCTCCGGGGGCTCGTGCCAGAAACCCTCGGTGTGGCCCTGGCGTCGCTCGGACGTGTGCATCTTTCCTCGGCGAGGACCATCGAGGACCATCCTGGGGTCCCGGACCATCGAGCAACAAAAACACGCGCGAGACATAACAATGCACAAGGAGTGGACGTCCGAGCGACGGCGAGTGGCGCAGAAGCTCCTTGGGTTCGTGCCAGTAGCGCTGAAGAGCCTCGGGGGCGCGTGCTGCCCGAGCTGGGGGCGCTGAACCCTCCGGGGCTCGTGCCGGTCGCCCGGGGCAGAGCCCTCCAATGCTTCAAGCAGTGGCGAAGCGTCTTGGCTCGCCTAGAGCCCTACCAAGCAATGTTCTAAGAACCCATTTTGTGGTTTCCACGATATGTTCTCAGAACATGTTTGGCGGAGTCTGTCCTGTGTTAACACATCGGGCTTATGTTGTAAGAACATTGTTTTCGTTCTTAGAACATTTTTGGGTTCTAAGAACATTTCGTGGTAGGATTATAGGAATGCCGGGACGGTCGGTCCTTGCGCAGAGCGCAGCGGCCTGTGCGGTACAGCGGAAACCCATGCCAAGAGACCCATGAACTCTCTTGGGGCTGTTAGGGAACTTCCTGGAGCTCCTGGAGAGCCTCTTTGGGCTCTTTAAAAGCGTCGCGAGGGCCTCGTCGAAGTTGCTCTAGCGTTTGGGAGCCTGCTTGGGGCCTCGTGGGGACCGCTGGGGTCGTCATGGAGCGACGTCGAGGGCCTCTAAGGCCTTTTTGCGCGCTGTGTAGACCGAGAAGGCGAGAATGCGGCAGTAAATGGAAACAAAACATGCTTGGACATATTCGTTTCCCGGATGCGTCCTGGAACGCGTCTGGGTAGCCTCATGGGCCTACTCGACGGCCGCTTGGTGCTGCCTTGGAGCCGTCGCGGCCGTCTTCGAGGCTTTCTTGGGCCGTCGTGCAGGGCGGAGAGGGCCTTCGCGTCCAACTTTGAGGTAAGACTGTACGTCTTCAAGGAGTCGGGTTGAGACGTCGAATGTTTCAAGTGAAACCCTTGTACGAGACATATTCGCAACATGGAGATGTTGTGCTCGCTGGTGAAATTGTCGGATATTCGGGAATGCCGCTCTTGCCAGAGACCCCATCAGAACCATGAGATGTTGAAATAGCTGTTCTGCAACATCTTTGGGGGGCGTTCCTGGTGGAACCCCAAGCCGGATGAATACATGAAATTATTGGAAAGAGCGTGTTCTACCGTTGCTGGCAGAAAACCGGGGGGGGTCACTGGGGGTGTCCAACCCGTCCCCCTCCCCTCTCGAAAACCAGGGGGGGGTCATTTGGAGTTCCAACCCCCCCTCCCCACCCCCTCCCAGTCCATCATGGAAAGGGGGGCGGGTCACTACCGGTTCGAACCCCTCACCCCCCCCTCTTGGAAAACCGGGGGGGGTCACTACCGGTTCGGTTCGACCCCCCCCCAAAACCTTCCCCTCCCCCCTCGCCGCAACAACTCCCCCTCCTCTCCCACTCTGAATGGGGGACTGGTGGGGACAGTGGTTGGGAGGGTGGTGTGGATGGTGGTGGGGAGTGGGGACAGTGGGAAGAGTGGGACCGTGGTGGCGACAGCAGTGCGACAGTGGTGGGGGCACTGGCGGGGACAGTGGGGACCGTGGTGGGGACTGGGGACAGTGGAACAGTGGTGGGGACAATGGGGACAGTTGGACAGTGGTGGGGACGGTGGTGGTGGGGACAGCAGTGGAACAGTGGTGGGGACAGTGGTGGTGGGGAAGGTGGTGAGGGCTGCGGTTAGGACAGTGGTGGGACAGTGGTACAGTTGGGAGAGTGGTGGGGACTGGGGACAGTGGGACAGTGGTGGGGACAGTGTGGACGGTGGGGCAGCACAGTGGGACAGGGGTGGGGACGGTGGGCACAGTGGGACAGTGGTGGGGACTGTGGGAACAGTGGGACAGTGGTGGGGACAGTTGGGACAGTGGGGAGAGTGGGATCGTGGTGGGGACAGTCGTGGGGACTGTGGGGACAGTGCGACAGTGGTGGGGGCACTGGTGGAGAAAGTGGTGGGAACAGTGCGGACAGGCAGTGGTTGGGACGGTAGTGGTAGGGACAGTGGTGAGGGCGGTGGTGAGGACGGTGGTGGGACAATGGAACAGTGCACAGTGGGGAGAGTGGTGGGGACAGTGGGAACAGTGGGACAGTGGTGGGGACACTGGGACAGCGGCGGAGATAGTGGGGACAGTGGGACAGTGGTTGGGACAGTTGGGACAGTGGGGAGAATGGGACCGTGGTGGGGACACTGGCGGGGACAGTGGGGACAATGCGACGGTGGTGGAGGCATTGGTGGGGACAGTGGGGACAGTGGTGGTGGGAACAGCGGGGACAGTTGGACAGTGGTGGGGACTGTTGTGGTGGGATCAGAGGTGAGGGCGGTGGTGAGGACGGTGGTGGGGACCCGGGAGTCTTTTGCCGGCGGCGGGGGGGGGTTCGAACTGGTATTGACTCGCCAGGTTTTCTGGAAGGGGGGGGAGGGGCGTTCGAACTGGTAGTGACCCCCCTCGGTTTTCTGGGGAGGGGGGCCGCGAGCGTCTTGGGCGCCCCTCGTGGCCTTCTGGGGCCCTCTCGGGGCGTCTTGGGGGCCTCTGGGGGCCTCCCGAGGGAGTCTTGGGGCCGAAGGCTCGATATCTCGAATTTGATTCCCCCCTCCAGGCCCCCTCCTGGGCCCGTCCTGGGGCCCTGTTGGGCCGTCTTGGGGGGCATCTTGGGCCGTCTTGGAGCTTTCGTGGGCTGCCTTGGAGCCCTCTTCTGGGACCCTTGGGCCGTCTCGGGGTGATTTTGGTGGCCTCGGGGGCCGTCTTGGACGCTGTGAAAAGTCAGCAGGCGAATCTGCCAAACATGTGCATATCTGAAGGGAATGGGATGATGTTTACCTCCTGGGGCGCTCTCGGGAGGCGTCTTGGGGCCTCTTGGAGGCTTCTGGAGCCGTCTTGGGGCCGTCTTGGACGTCTTGGCGCGATCCTTCGGCGTCTCGGAGCCTCCTTGGAGCGTCTTGAGGCTCTCTGTGGGGCTTTCCGGGTCAGTTTGGGGGCCTCTGTGGCCCGCTGTGGCCATGGAGACGAAAGGCTTGGGAAGGCGGGCGAGCGCTGGGGACAGGGGATATTCCATTGAGGGTTCCTCCTGTTAGTGACCTCGTATTCCAGTATCGTTTATCCCATCCCCATCCCCATCCCCTTCGAGACCCCCACCAAATTACCACCCCAGAGCGAAGAGGAGGAGCGAGGATCGAGGAGGAGGAGGAGGAGGAGGACAAGGAGGAGAGGGAGGAGGAGGAGGAGAAAGAGGAGGAGGAGGAGGAGGAGGAGCGAGGAAATCGAGGATGAGTAAGAGCGAGGAGGAGGAGGAGGAGGAGGAGGAGGAGGAGCGAGGCGCGAGGAGCCAGGAGCGAGGAGCGAGGAGGAAGGAGCGATGAGGAGGAGGAGCAGGAGGAGGAGAAAGAGGAGGAGGAGGAGGAGCAGGAGGAGGAGGAGGAGGAGGAGGAGGAGGAGGAGGAGGAGGAGGAGGAGGAGGAGGAGGAGGACGAGGAGGGAGGAGAGAGGAAATCGGGGATGAGGAAGAGCGAGGAGGAGCACAGGAGCACGGAGGAGGAGGAGGAGGAGGAGGAGGAGGAGGAGGAGGAGGAGGAGGAGGAGGAGGAAGAGGAGGAGTAGGACGAGGAGGAGGAGGAGGAGGGGGAGGAGGAGGAGGAGGAGGAGGAGGAGGAGGAGGAGGAGGAGGAGGAGGAGGAGCGAGGAGGAGGAGGAGCGAGGAGTTTGAGGAGGAACGAGGAGGAGGAGGAGAATGAGGAGGAGGTGAATGAGGAGGACTAGGAGCGAGGAGGAGGAGGAGGAGGTGAATGAGGAGGACTAGGAGCGAGGAGGAGGAGGAGGATGTGTCGTCGTCGCTGGCGGTGGCGACGCGGGCGTTGGCGGCGACTGGCCCTGCCAGGCGGTGGCGTGCTTGGCAGGCGCCGGGTGCTTCGTGGGCCGCGCGCCTCCGACGCCCCGGGTCTGCCCGCCTAGCGGGCGGCACGGCGCCCGCGCGTCTGAGGAGACGGAGATTTTTCTTGTTTTTTCTGCCTCGAGGGGCCCTCGCCGGGCCCCGGGGCCGTGAACAAAACGACTCGGGACGAGAAACCGGGGACACATACTAGTACTAGCATTCCCTTGTGCGTGCCAGTTCATGTTTGACAGGACTAATTCGTCGGGCGGGGTTAGGACGAGGATAGATCCATTCCAGAGCGTTCCGGAACGCTCTCAGAACGTTCCAGAACGCTCTGAGAAGGCCGCGGCGCCCGAGACACCCTCCAGATCCGCTGTATCTCAGAGATTCTCGATTCATCCTTACCCGATTTTATCCTCGTCCTGGCTTCGTCTTAGCTACTTGCCGATGACCCCGCGAAGATAGTCCATTTGAGACAGACGACCGGCTACCCAACTGGCCGCTGTCGGTTTCGGGAAACATGTGCCGTTGGGCATCGTACCCATGTTTTCCGTATTTCTTTCTGGCGCCCAAACAGTCGTTCTTGAGGGTTTCGCGATAATGCCAAATCGATTTGTCGGCATCAAGCCAGTTTTATGTATTCAAATATTCAGATGAGGAGAAGATGCCGATACAGCTACCCTTGCCTCGTCTTCGCTGGTTCGGGCCTCCTGGGAGGTCCTCGTCGCCACCGCTTGATTCTCCTCGAGCGAGTCTGGTGAGAAAGGACCCCCTGGGAGGGGCCCGTGGAGCAGCGGTATCGGTCTCCTCGGGGGCATCCCCGCGAACGCAGACAGCCCGACTCATACCTGGGCAAGTCGGGGCAGGTCCAGAGAGGCCTCTGGGGGAGGTCTGGCGCAGGTGGTGGGCGGTGCAGGGGCGCAGCGAGGGCGCGGGCCTTCTCTGCAGACGTAAGGCCGGCGCCTTCTAAGAGGCAGCCTCTTTCTGAGAAGTCTTCCTTAAGCAGTGGCGAAAAGCAGTGGCGAAGCGTCCCGGCTCGCCTACAGCCCCACCGAGCAATGTTCTAAGAACCTTTTGTGGTTCCCACGAAATGTTCTCAGAACATTTCTGGCTGGGGCTGTCTTGATTTAACACATCGGGCTCATGTTCTGAGAACACTGTTTTTGTTCTGAGAACATTTTGGGGTTCTAAGAACATGTCGTGGTAGGACTATAGGAATGCCGGGACGGTGGGTCCCTGCTCGAAAGAAGGTTTCCCCCTTCCCCCCGCCCCTCTGTGCGCGCCCCCGGCCGCAAAATCGCCGCGAGGCCCTCGGCGAGGTCGGAGGGACAGGGGGCGCTGCGGGCGCAGCTCTCCGGTCGGCGTGTTTTGTTGTTCCATGTTTTCGTCGGAGAAAGATCAGGAGGGGAACAAACACACAGGCACAATGAATCCTCGATTCCCCAGACACTGTGGGAAACCATGGGCAGTGGGGGGAAGACAAAAACCCAGAAAAGATAGGGAAATAGGGTGAATCCTGTTTTTTTCCATGTTTTCGTCGGGGGAAGATCAGGAGGGGAACAAAGCACACAGACACAATTCATCCTCGATTCCCCAGACAATGTGGGAAACTATGGGCAGTGGGGGGGAAGGCAAACACCCAGAAAAGATTGGAACATAGGGGGAATCCTGTCAGTTGTGTATTATATATATATATATATATGTGTGTGTGTGTGTGTGTGTGTGTGTGTGTGTCAGGGTCCCTTTATTTGTTGTCTTCTTTGGGAGAAGGCAGCTGTGCACGTGCACCGATCTTGGCCAGGCCCATCCTGGGCCCAGGATCGGTGCCTACAGTGGGGGCGCGCATCAAGGAACCATCTGCTCTTCGTGAGGGTATCCTGGGTTTCTTCTCTCCTCGCGCTGCGCGGTGACTTCCCGCAGCCGTTGAAGGAGCTGCTGCGTTCAGGGTGCTCCAGGTTTCCCCTTAGGTGCACCTCGCGCGCGGGTTCTTAGGGTTGGGTTTCTTGCGGCCGCGCCCACACTGTGTGCACGTGCACCGATCTTGGCCAGGCCCATCCTGGGCCCAGGATCGGTGCATATGCCTTCCTGGCCAATGCAGGAGATGGCGCATGCACCGATCCTGGGCCCAGGATGGGCCTGGCCAGAGTCGGTGCATGTGTACAGTTCTCTTTCCTCCATTTCCGTGGTGCAGATCCTGGCGCTCTGCCTCGGCGTCTGCCCCTCCGAGGCCCACTGCTTCGGCTGCAGCTCCCGGGAGGTCCACTCCTGACTCCGCCCTGGTCCGAAGCCGGGCTTTCGTCCCGCTGAAGCCCGCTGAAGGAGGCCCAGTCTCCGCAGAGGGCATCTACGCACCGCGGAGAGTACACGTTGGTTG
>CAUYUJ010018800.1:35000-57500 GCA_963575745.1 Prorocentrum cordatum | reverse complement strand
TGCTTCGGGGTGCGACAGGGAGAAGTTATTTATAAGGAAAAGGAATGAAGGAGGAGGAAGAAGGAAAAGAGGAGGAGGAAGAAGAGGAGGATGCTGAGGAGGATGTTGAGGAGGACGAGGAGGAGGCGGAGGAGGAGGGACAGACGGAAACGATGATGATGATGATGATGATGTTGATGATGCGCGTGCTTGTTTGATTTTAAGATCGACACATTCGAGACCGTAGCGTAAACATATTGCGGTGATTCCGAGCCGCACAGGTGTTGAGAACAGCGATCGGACATCCAGGAAGGGGTGGGCCGCAGTTTCAGGGCGGCGCGCACCTCAATTCGCAAAGTCAATGGGGGCATCATCAGGGCGTGTCTTGGCAATCCGAAATGGTTTTTGGCCCAGTCTTGCGGCAATGGACCGTCCAATTTCCGATCGCATGGTTGACATCGTCTCTGCGTGTCGCGACAATCAGGAATTGGTTTGGCACAGTTCCTCGGTGGTGGACAAATCAACTCACACGCGCAACGTGGGCATCGTTTGTGCTATGACTCCACCCCACTCGGTGCTGGAGCCAGAGCGCGCGCGAAGCTCGCGCGTGGTTAGAAGTGTCCCGTTCCCCCGGCCTAGGCGCAACCCACTTTCACCCCCCCTTCCCCCCCCTTCCAGGTAACCCAATGTCGCCTTTGGGGTCCGGAGCTCTTTTCGGCGCCCTTGGATTTGACATCGGCTTCAAGAGGCGTCCACGACTCAATTCCGACACGCGAACGGCCAAAAAATCTTTTCGGACGGTCCCACATGGATTCCAGTCTTCTCTGGACAGGCCAAGATGACTTCATGACAGCCCATAAGGCTTCAAACCGCCCCAAGACGGTTCCAAGAGTAGCCCCGGGCGGCCCCAATAGGCAATCATCGTCCCAATCCCAAAGGAAAGCGTGCATGTTTGACATGTTCGCTGTTTGGGATTTTGCCGCGGTCGAGACGGTTAATGAGGCCCCCAATACCGCCATAGGACCGCCCAAAGACGGCTCCAAGACGGTCCAAGAGAGCTCCAATGCGGCCCAATGGCCGCCCAAGACGACCCAACAGCGCCCCAAGAGAGCTTTGCAACAGAGGCCCAAGAGGAAGGTACATTGAACTGACGGTTCAAGCGCTCCGCACCAAGAGGGCCTTCGAGAACGCCAGCGAACTCCCAAGCAACCCCCTAGAGTTAAGTCGGGCCTGTCCCCCTACAGCGGGATTTTCGACGAAACAAAACATACCCCCAAAATAGTCAAACAATAGTCCGAAAATAGTCTGGGGATTTATTTTTTTTTCGTATTTTTTGACCTTTTTGGATGGGTTTTTGGAGTATTTTACCCTTTTCGTGGAAGATCCCCCTCTAGGGGGACACGCCCGACAGAAGACCATCCCCCAGCAGGCATCCGGCGGTGGGTCTCCGACCCCCCCGCCCGGCCCGCGGCCTGCCCTCCGCGGGCCCCGCCTCGCAGGCGAGGCCTCTCCAGGGGGAAGGGCGACCGACGACGCGCGAGAGGCCTCGCGGAGCATCGCCATCCTGCGCTCCCCCTCCTCCCCCTCCTCCCCCTCCTCCTGCTCCTCCTCCTCCTCCTCCTCCGCCTCCTCCCGGTCCCGGGTCGGACCGCGGAGGGCCTCGAGAGCGGCGCCGCCGCGGCGCGCCCGAGGAGAGGCCCTGCGCGGCCGGGCATCGCCCGGACGTGTGCATTTTCCCTTCGGCGAGGGCCCTCGAGGAGCATCCTTGAGCATCACGAGCGAACAACACACACCCATACCCACAGGGGGGTCGTTGGGAGGAGGACTGGCTATGGGCATGGGTGCGGGTCGTCGGACCCTGGGGAACGCTCCCGCTCGAGCGGGGACCCCCACTCGACAACACGCACCCGTAGCCCTCTCCGACCCCCCATGGTTAAGGGTGTGTGTTGTTGGTTCGTCAAGAAGCAGCGCCCCAGACCCCCCCCCTCAAGAGATCAAACTCGGGGGTGAACAGACTTCCGAATTACCCTGACACGTCGATTAGTGAATTGTCCGTTTTCGCTTCTCGAGAGGGCGCCGCGGCCGTGGCGCAAAAACCACGCACGCAACCGCAAAAAATAAACACCGGGCAGGGACGTCCGAGCGGTGGCCAGGGCCAGGTCGCGGGCCCCGCGCTGCGGCCCCGCGGAGGGCTGGGCTGCGATCCCGCGCAGGCGCGTTCGCGCCACGTCTCTCATGGCGCCGCCTGCTCAGGAGGGAACAAAAACACACAGACACAATGAATCGTCGATCCCAAGGAAACTATGGGAAACTATGGGAAGTGGGGGGGAAGACAGACACCCAGAAAATATGGGAAAAGATGGGGAATCCTTTTATTTGTGTGTATTTATTTGTGTGTCCCAGGGCCCCTTCAACTACTCCTGTGTGACGCGCCCAGCGGGCCTGTTGTGTACACACGCGCTCAAGTCAATGTT
The DNA here is from genome assembly GCA_963575745.1 of Prorocentrum cordatum. Taxonomy (NCBI): domain Eukaryota; class Dinophyceae; order Prorocentrales; family Prorocentraceae; genus Prorocentrum; species Prorocentrum cordatum. Next base: position 55,047 of record CAUYUJ010018800.1, on the reverse strand, counting down.
GCATACAGTGGGGGCGCGTGCCAAGAAACCGCTCGGATTTTGCCAGGGTGCCCCGGGTTTCTTGGATTTCGATGGGCTCCCAGCCAAATCTTGACGATGTTCGATCGACACATGTGGATTTTCACTGAACATCGCGGATTTCAGGGTTGGGTTTCTTGCGGAGGTTTCTTGTGACCGAGCCCCCACTGTACGCCCCACCGTTTCTCATTCGTATACGCCCTCCCTTCCCACGGCGTGATTCGAGCCCGGCCTGGGCCATTCTATGCATATCACTTTTCTCTTGACTCTTTCGCAGTCGCACCACCTGCACGAGGTATTCCGTGCTATGTGCATCTCGCCGTTGCAAGAGTTCGTCGGCCAAATTCACTTGCAAGCACTTTCTCGGTTGTACAGCTATCGTTTTCGTGCGTACTGCCCGACTTGCCGCCCGGCCACACGCTATCTGCACAGGGGCCTCGGCCCGAGCAGAGAATCTAACTCGCCGTAGGGCGACTGCCACCCATGCATGTCGCGCGAGAGTCATCCGCCCCCCGTGGCCTGCAGTCTTCCAGCAGCTCCCCCCGTTTTGTTGGCAGCCCGTGTCGGGCAAAGAGGGGGCCTCGAGTCTTGCCACGAAGAAGCCCCCCCCTGTCTCCCTCTCCCTCCTCCCCCCCCCCCCCCTCCCTTCCTGCCTTCGGAGGGGGGTGCAGGAGCACAAGCCGTCGGAGGCCCGCGCGGCTTTTTCCCGGATCGGCGCCAGGATCCCCCTTGGCGGCACCTCTGGCGTCCCTTTGCGCGCGGGGGCACGGGGGGTCCGGGGCGCCGACCCGAGAAGTCGGCGAGGACCTCCGAAAGCGCAGGGGCAGCGTCAGGGGAACGCCCCGCAGCCCGAGCAGGGGGGCGCAATCGACTCCCAATCGCCCACTGATCGCCCGGGCGCATCGGGGGCGGACAGACCTCCCATACCCTGACACGTCGATTAGTGAGTTGTCCTTCGTCGGTTCTCGAGAGGGCGCCGCGGCCGTCATCTTCCAGGCTCGCGCCCGCCAGGTTTGGGCCTCAGGTCGTTTTCACTAAACCACGTTTTAAGAAAGGGAGGTCTGTCCATCCCCGAACTGATCGCCCATACACAGGTGCCTGATGGCCCATACCGCCCTACAGCTTGCGCATCTGCTGTATTCGGGGCCCGCCGCCGACTTCTCGCCGAGGTTTCCCGTCGATCCCGGCTCGAGGCTGCCCCCCCCCCGAGCCAGCCCACCCGCCTGTTGGTCGCCCCCGCCGAAGTCTGATGGTTCTGCCGCTGTGGTGTGTCCCTCCGCGGTCTCGTGCCTCTCCTCCGCGTCGCCGGCGCGCGGGCCCCGCAGGACGCGTACCAGTTCTACCGCGACGGGATGGCGGCGCAGACGAGCGGGGATTACTCCACCGCGCTGCGGAGGGGGTGGGGCAGGACGGGGAGCAGGAAAAGGAGGCGAGTGGGGAGAGGGGGAGGGCGAGGGAGGGAGGAAAGGGGGGAGGGAAGGCGAGGAGGGCGGAAGGGAAGGGCATGAAGGGGGGGCGAGGGGGGGAGGGAAGGGAGGGAGGGAGGGAGGGAGGAGGGGGGGAGGGGCGAGGGGGGAGGGGCGAGGGGGAGGGAGGGCGGAGTAGAGAGGGTGGGGCGAGTGGAGGGAGGGAAGGAGGTAGGAAAGGAGGGCGAGAGAGGGAGGGAGGGAGGGGGGGCGAGGGAAGGAGGGAGGGGCGAGAGGGGAGGAAGGGAGAGAAGGCGAGGGAGGGAGGGAGGGCAGGAGGGCGAGAGAGGGAGGGAGGGGCGAGAGGCAAGCTGGGTGCGCTCGCGTCATATCTGACGTCCTACCCCTCCCTCCCATCCCTTACCATGGTGTAGATCTCTTCTCTATTCGCACAGTCGGATGTCGCAGCGTGGCATAGCATTGCATGGCATAGCATGGTGTTGAAGATCAGCGCGTAGCATGACATAGCATGGCATCGCATGGCATTGCATGGCATAGCATGACTGCGGCCTGAAAATACAACGAATCGGCACCGAATGTGGAATCACTTCCGATGGCTGTTTCGGGGGTCATTCTTATTTATTTGCAAAGACCCAAAGCCATGCCGTGGCATGGCACTGGAAATAATATCGCCAACGCTGCCGCGGGAACACGAGTCGGAACGAGCGGAGGCGCGGAAATGAGGCCAGCGTTTCAGCGGGAGCACGATTCTGAACGAGCGGAAGCGCGGAAATGAGGCCAGCGCTGCTGCGGGAGCACGTTTCTTCGGAATGAGCGGAAGCCCGAAAATGAGGCCAGTGTTTCAGCCGGAGCAGCGTTCTGAAACAAAAGACCCAAGCGCAAACCCAGTTCCCGGGAATCTTGCGTTTGAAAAGACAGTGCGCGGAAGGGGGCCGAACAGCTTCGGGACGTCATCGGGGGAGAGAGGAGAGTACAGTCGGCACTGATTAGAAGGTCGACCCTGCCAGATCAAGGGTACCCTTGTGTCCTGTGCCTCGCGACGCGTGCCCTCTCACACTCCAACGGCGGTTTGGCCCTCGGAAGGGTCTTGTGTCCTCTTGCGTGCCCTCCCCAATCGAGTCTCCGACTGCATGCCTCTTGTGCAATTGGCGGAGGGGAGGAGGACGACTGCCCTCCTCCTCGCGGCCTTTGCTCCCGCCTCTCGCCGTGGGCGCTGCCCCCCTCCCTCCCCCGCCCGCCCGTCCTCCTCCCCCCCCCTCGCCCGCGCCCGTGGCTGGTGCGCGCAGGGGCGGAGACGGGCGGGAGGGGGTCAGGAGGGGAAAAACACACACACACAGACACAATTAATCGTCATTCCCCAGGAAAATATGGGAGAAGATGGGAAGTGGGGGGGAAGACAAACACCCAGAACATGTAGGAAAATATGGGGAGTACTTTTTATTTGTGTGTATTTCATTTGTGTGTCCCAGGGCCCCTTCAGGGGGATCGGATAAGAGGACGACAAAGGGGGAGGGAAGGCAGGGGCTCGGCATCGCTCGGGCGCGTGCGTCGTTTCTCGCCGAGGCCCCTCGAGGAGCTTTTCGCTGCTCACCGCGCGACACAGAAAGAGACGCGCACGACGCCGAACAAGAAGGCACGGGGCACGGACGCCCGAGCGACGGCGAGGGGGGGGAGGAGGAGGAGGAGGAGGAGGAGGAGGAGGAGGAGGAGGAGGAGGAGGAGGAGGAGGAGGCGGAGGAGGATGGGGCAGGAGGATGGGGCAGGAGGCGGCACGTCGACGGACGAGGCGGCCGCCGGCAACGGGGGAGGGCGAGAGCGGGGGGGAGGGCCCACCCCCCAGGGCCGCCTGGAGGGCTGAGCCTCCCCTTGCCCCCCTCCCCTTGGCCCCCCGCCCCCCTCACCCCCAGCTCCCTCGTCCTCCTCCCTCGCGATCCTCGTCCCGCTCCCGCCCTCCCTCCCCCTCGCCCCCCCCCTTGGCACCGCTCGGACGTGTGCTTCTTTCCTCCGGCGAGGACCATCGAGGAGCATCCTGGACCATTTGGCGAAAAAACCACGCACGAAACCGAATAAAAACACAGGGAATGGACGTCCGAGCGATGGCCAGCCCCTGCTCCCCTCCTGCTCTCGCGCCTCCCGCCCGGCGTGCGGCCGCCGGTGCTGCGCGCGGCGAGCTTCAGCCGGCATCGCTCCTCTCTCTCTCTCTCTGCCGCTCCAGCCCCCCCCCCCCCTCCTGTCGATCTTCTCCCCTCCCCTCGAAGAAGGGAAAAAACTCCATAAGAGACATGTTTTTGTCGGCGCTCCGCGCGGACTTCCTGGATCCGCGCCGGGCGCCTCCGGCGCCGCCCCTGGCGCGCTCCGCGCGCCAGGGAGGGGGCCCAGCGCAGATCCAGGACATCCGCGAGGAGCGCCAAAAGTTGATGTTTGGCTCAAGGTATTTTTTCGGCTCAAGAAGGGGGGCTCCCGGAGGCCCGCGGCACCCGATGGGCGGCGGCAGCGCGGGCGAGGCGGGCGGGGCCGCGGCATGGCGCTTGCGAGAAGCGATGAGACCCTCAGGCTTCCAAGTGTGATCTCTGTCGATGGTGGGCCCGATGCGTTCACGACGGAAGTGCGGGTGCGACGACGGAAGTGCGGGTGCGCCTCACAGTCTTCGATGTTCCAGACATAACGATATCGGCGAGCCGTTTCACTTGCAACTTCTTCCTGGAAGCATCCTGGCTCGACGAGAGCATGGAAGATGAGGATGCGTTGGACGTTGGAGAGTGGGCTCCGCCATTTCCTGTCAAGGGGCAGTCAACACGTGGCTGGTGGACCCCGATGCTTCATTTTTACAATGTCCTGGAGCTCAGGGATAAGGAGGAATGGTATGTTGTCTACAAAAGAGACCGCGCCGACATGGAACTCCTGCCCACTCCTGTGGTCTGCTACCGCATGAGGGCCACTGGTGTATTCCGCGAAAGGTTCGAGCTGTACGAGTTTCCATTTGACTCACAGGACCTGCAAATACAAATCGTGTCATTGCATCCATGTGTCGACGGTTCACGCGGTCAGAGCATCTTTCTGGGAAAACGAACGTTGCTCTGAAGATGAATCACATTGATGAGTACGCATGCGTTGCTCCTGGAGATGATAAGGACATATTCACTTTGTACGACGAGCACATAATGCAAAAGGATGTCCGTGAGAAGAACGAGAGAACGTTGGCTGACCATTCGACGACAAAGAGGACGTACCCTTTGCTGACACTCTACCTTAAGGTGACGCGACGGCCAGGATTCTACCTCTGGTCCTTGCATTTCCTGTTTTGCTACTCCCAGTCAGCGACTTCGGAAACCGCTTGAGCTATCTGTCGACCCTTTTGCGTGCTGCAATTTCGTACAAGAATTGGATAGGAGATGTCTTGCCCAAGTGCTCGTACCTAACTTTTATTGACCAGTATGTGCTTGTCTCCATCGGTGCTGTCTTCGTTGTCACGATGGAGAGCGCCGTCGTTTTTTGGCTGTGGAAGCAGATGTCCGATCCTCCGAAAGTGGCGATGGAGGAAATGGAAGATGTTCTGGGGTTCTCGGCCTCAGTGTGCTGGACATGTTGGCACGTGTGGTTCTGCCAGCTCCAGGAGAGACACGATCCGAATGCGGTAAAGACAGAAAACGAAACAATCAAGGAGGCATGCAGCCCCCGTGCGGCAGGGGGTCTCACCCCAAAACTGAATCGGCTGCCCAGCTGGGTTTCATCACGATCACCGGGTTCTGGATCGACTTCCCTTACAACACGCAGGATGGCGCAGATCAAAGAGGACTTCGCCAAAGAGGACTGACTGGCGAGAGCTGAACTTGGGCACACGTCGGTCCTCGACCCACTGACGTGACGCCGAAGATAAGGTTGCACATTCACATTGGCAGCGCATCGCATGACAACGTATGCCGACATTCGGCGACTGCGCAACCACCCGTGGAGACACACGTTGGCTGCGCCAGGTGATGCAGGAGTTGCAGTGGGAGGTTGCTCGTCCAACTCTGCAAGCGCCGTCATGGTTTACACCCTCTCCGTGTTTCCTCGCAGCCACATGGGCAGGACTCGCATTGTCTGGAACGAGCCAATGTGACATGCATGTGAGTGCAATTGGGAAAAAAGTTGGTGTTGCTTCAGGAGGGAAAGTAACACACAGACACAATTAATCGTCGACTCCCAGGGAAATATGGCAACATATGGGAAATGGGGGGAAGACTAAAAAACCCAGAAAATATGGGAAGATATGTCGGGGGGGGACAGAACCCCCAACGGTGACACGTCGATTAGTGAGTTGTCCGTTTTCGGTTCTCGAGAGGGCGCCGCGGCCGTTATTTTCCAGGTTTGCGCCCGCCAGGTGTGGGCCTCAGGTCGTTTTCACTAAACCACATTTTAAGAAAGGGAGGTCTGTCCGTCCCCGAATCTGGGGGATTCTGTTATTTGTGTGTATCTACTTGTGTGTCCCAGGGCCCCTTTCAGCAGCAGTTCGCTAATGGGGCCCCGGGCTTCATGCGGCACCTCGCGGTCAGGCATGCCGGCTGCAGCATCGACAACAAACTCCTGGCCACGCTGCGCGGCCTCCAGCGCGTGGCCTGCGCAGGGGCTGGGCGCGGCGGCATCAGGCGTGCCGGCATGACATCCTGCAACCACTGCGGGCGCAGCACTCCCACCAGACCGCTGGCCGTTGGGGACCTGATTGTCGGCCCGCGTACGGGTGCGGCCACTCTGGCCACAGAACCCCTCGCAGGGGCATCGCAGGCAGGGCACGACGCCAGCGTCCACGCAGACGACGTTTCCCTCCCTCCCGGCTTCATCGAGAGAGCGCGGCGATTGCCGGGTGGTGCCACGCAGGTGCACACCCCCATCGCACTGAGGGTCAGACACGCCTGGATATGGGCAGCCACACTGGAGGGTATGGAAAAGGATCTTCCGGGTTGGACTGCGCTGGAGGAGGCGCGTTCGCGTTTGCTCCTCACAACCCCACCTCAAGGCATGCACGTGGAGACCGAGATCGCTGTGCGCACGCGCATGTGGGAGGCGAAGCAGTTCGAGGCTTTACTGTCTCGCCTTGAAGCGCAACGCATTCTGGGCCCACGGGGTAGGAGAGGCAGGAGGTCCAGGAGACGCGACGACGCCGCCGAGGACAAGAAACGCAGGAGCAGGAAGCAGACAGCAGAGGGAGCCTACCGCAAGGCCATCAACACCATGACCTCCGAGGATGCACAATGCTCTGCACAGGCCCAGGCACGGCATGCTTCGGAGCTCATCCCGAGGTCCGAGCGGCCCGATGCTCTGTGGGTCCGCCCAGGCGGCGCCCAGCCCTCCGACGGCAACTCCACCTCCGAGGGCGGGCACGGGAATCGACCAGACGGCAGCGCATCTCAGGAAGCATCTCTTGGACCTGCCTCCCACAGCGATGACCATCCCCTCAAAGGTGTGAGGCATGCCGCCCTGACTGCCCCAGGGCCCACTGGAACCAGGGCCGCGCGCGCCAAGGAATGCCTCGGGTGCGCGAGCCAGGTGGTTGCAAACAAGCTCTGCAGGGTACTGCTGCGCGCGCAGGACAAAATACGTCGCGGGGACCTTCGGCCAGAGGCACGGTGGTTAAAGAGGACCCGTGTTATCTTCTTGAAGAAAAAGAGCTCCACTACGCCACGCCCCGTGCGCATGGGAGAATTCCTTAGGGGGGGGCATGGCCAAAAAGGTTCAAAAAAAGGCAGCCCTTCGACTGCGCAAACGCTTCCGCGAGTACCACCAGTGGGGCGTCGAGATGCCTGGGGGCGCGGAGGCTTTGGTGCATTGGGGAGGCCACGTCGAGGAGACGGCGATGGACGGCACGCTGGAGCCCCTTGTTGCGTTCGACCTGGACCTCGAGAACATGTTCGGCATAATCGAGTGGGCTGAGATTCGCGAAGCTGTTCGGCGCGATCTCGAGGAGGCAGAGGGATGGTTCCAGTGGGAGCACGAGACGCCGGAAGAGATCGAGCTTCCCTCCGGAGACGTTGCTGTTTCCGACCGTGGTGCGGGGCAAGGGGGCGTTTTTGGTTCGAGCATCTCTTCGCTCACCTTCGGGCACCGCATCGGGGTTCACATGCAGCGTCACCAGGGGTCGTTGGGAGACGATCCGAGTGCCGGGGCTGTGGGCGAGTGGTTCATCGACGGCGGCCAGGCCTTCGTTCGGCCTGCACAGGCCAGTGCTTGGCTTCGGTCTGTCGACGCTGCCCTGGCAGCCTTCGGAGGGCGCCGCAGCACCGGCGCAGCCTGCAAAAGCGTTGCCTGGCTCCTGTGCCCCGAAGCGCGGATGACCGAGTTCCAGGGGTGGGCCAACGGATACATCTCTGACACATGCCGCGTGGAGGAGGCGGCCACCGCGCCGAAGGTCCTAGGGGTGCACGTGGGGCGCGGCCGTCCTCAAAGTCGAGGCCGCCTGGGCGTCGATCATGGAATTGGACCACCCGCAGTGCGAGCTCACGCTGCAGCGCCGCTGCTTGGACGTCAGCAAGTGCTCCTACATCTTGCGGTGCAACGGCGATCGGATTCCAGAATGCGAGTTGCATCGATTCGATGACTTTCTCCGGGTTGGGGTCGAGACCTCGCTGGCCGGTCGTCTTCCGGACGTAGGGTGGATCCAAGCCACGTTGGCCGTTGATGCAGGCGGGATTGGCATGCGGGAGTCTGCTGCGATAGCTCTCCCAGCCTTCATTGCGAGCCGGGTATCGTCGCGACCGCTCGTGAACGAGATGTTCCAGCACATCGAGAACGCTGGCATCGGGTCACGAGTGTCGCCCTTGCATCGCTACGACCAGCGGACCAACGCAGCACTTCGGAGATGGCTCGACTCCCTCCCCCAGGGCGCGCGGGACCAGGTCCACGACGCCGTCGAGAGGGCAGCCGGATCCGCGGAGAGGAGGTGGCGGGATTGGCGTTCAGGCGAGGAGGGCGATGGAGAGGCCAACGAGGAGGCGGAAGGCCCAGCCCGGCCGCGGGGCAGCAGGCGCCCAGCCGCGGGCCTCGTGCCAGACGCCAGCGCCGAGGACCCCGAGTACCCCGCTTCCCCAGCGCCCAAGGGCGGGCCGCGGCTGCAGAGCGAGCTCGTACGCTTTGGAGATGCCACTGTCGCGCACGGCCCCCTGGCGAAGATGCGCGAGGCCGGCGACTGGGGGCGCGAGCAGCTGCTCAGCGAGCTTTCCCATCCAGACGGCTCGCATGAGTGGCTGTGGGCCGTGGACCCGAACAAGGGGAAGACGCTCTCAAAGGAGGACTTCGTCACGGCCGTGCGGTTGCGGCTTGGAGCAGCGGGCCCGGACGACTTCGCTCCGCGCGGCAACTGCGGCAACGGGGTGATTGGGCCAGTCGGCGCCCATGGGCTCTTATGCGCGTGCGGGCCCAGCACGCGCGGCCGCAATGCTGTCCGCGACGAGCTCTACGACATCGCGAGCAGCCTCGATTCCACGACGGAGCGTGAGCCCACGGGCTTCGTTTCCTCACGTCCAGGGCTCCGCCCTGCAGATGTTCTCACAGGCGTTTCTGGTCTCACAGCGCGCCTTGCGGCTCTGGGCGCGGGGATTGCGGCCCCTGCGGCGCGCGGCGCCGGCACGGATTGTTGCGAGGCGATGCGATGTCGCAAGGTCGATCGGCTCGCGCCATATGCGTACGAGCTGGATGCGGCGGGCGTCGACTACCGACCCATCACGTTCAGTTGCTTCGGGCGCCCGCATCCGAAGGCCAAGCAGCCCGTTTCGAGCTTGGCTCGCCGCGTGGCCCGGCGCAAGGGCACCGAAGTGCACGTAGAGGAGCGCCGGATCTGGTGGCGGATCTCCACCGAAATCTGGAGGCGAGCGGCGCGAATGATCCGGCGCTGCCTGCCCAGCCACGCCCAGGAGGTCGCTGATGAGGACGATGCCTATCACGACCCAGACGTGGAATTCAGGCGCGGGCACCCTGGCAGCGTCGACCCGTCACCTGCGGGGTCGGCGTCCGCGGCCGCGCCCTCGGGTTAGCCGAGGGCGCCGCTTCGGCGAGGCCGCAGCGCCGCAGCGGCTTGTGCCAGGCCCTGTGCTCCCACCGTTTCGGGCCTCTCTCCTCTTCTCCCTCCCCCTCCTCCCTCTTCCTCCTCTCCCCCCATGCTGCACTGATTGGGGTCGCGCGCTGATTGGGGTCGCTCTTCTAGCACATTTTCATTGCTTTTGGGGCCCACCCAAAACAGCCACCCAAGGCTTTTGGTGACTGTGTTGGTCGCGCGGGCTTGGGCCTCGCAGCGGTGGCACAAGCCCTGCTAAGGGGACTGGATTTGTTCAATTTTGGGTATACCGGCCTATCCGCGATCTTAGGAACATTTTGGCGAGGGGCCGAAAATGAACCTAACAGTTTTAAGTCCGTTTCGTGTGGTGCGGTGCGGGAAGCATTGCAAAGCACGACATTGAGCTCTGGGCCCAGGCCCGTAACCACATGTGATCACGTTTAGCAGGTGCCCTTTTCCGGCCCCAAGCGGCCGCCAAAAGGGCACCGATGTTTGTTGGCCAGGGAACTCCTGGCCGGTGACCTCCGACGGCTTCCGGCGACCTCAAAAAGGTCACCGGCGGCCGGGTCGCCAGCAACAGCGCGAAGCAAGTATTGTAATTGCGTGCATGCTTGCGCCTCTCAGGATGATGCGGTGCGCCTCTACGCCCGCATGAACCTGGGAGGGAGGGATATCATCCGAATGCAGTGCGACACTACGCCTGCATGCGGATGCCTCCCAGTAGTTTTGTGGCACTGCCGATTGGGACAACAACAAAACTTCGATGCCGGCAGGGCCCCTTCATGGATGCAGCTTGTGTTTTCTATCTTCGCCATCTGTCCTCCTTGCCTGGGGCCCTGGGCTGCGGCCGCCCCCCGCCCTGCGCCGCGGCCCTCGGCGGAGAGACCGCCGCGTCGGGAGCCCGTGGCGTTCCCCCCTCCCTCACTCCTCCTGTCTCCTGCCTCCCCTCTTTCCCTCCATCCCGAGGCGTTGGACGTGTACGTGCACCTCTGAGTCGTCCCCTCCCCTCCTAGGCCGTTTGAGGTTTGGAGCGGCCGAGGTGCACTAGGTCTCTCCCAACACACTGCATATGCCCTGGCAGTGTGGGGTTTTTATGTTTTGATTTCACTACGTGAAGGCGGAAATCTTCCACAATTACTCAATATGAATACTACTCTCCCTCTTCCCCTGATGACGTGCTGGGAGTGTTCGCCGCCCCCCCCCCCCCCCCCCCCCGCGGCCTGCTTTTTTGCACGCAGGACTCCCGGGAGTTGGGTTTTCGCCTGCATTTTTTTCGAAATGCTGCTCTCGCGGAGGCGCCGGCCTCATTTTCGGGCCCCGCTCGTTCCGAATCGTGCTCCCGCTGCAGCGTGGGTCTCATTTTCGGATCGGTGTTTTACCTCCGTCGTTCAGGATGGCGTTCTCGTCCCAGCGCGGGCCTCTTTCTCGCGCGCCCATCCGCCCGCCACCACCGCGCCCCGCCCCGCCCACCGCCACTTCCCCCCACCGACGCACGCACGCACGCACGCACGCGCACCGCCACCACCACCCCACTACCCCACCCACCGCCACCACGCTACACCGCGTCACACCACATCACACGCGCGCGCACACTGACACACACGCACGCACGCACGCACGCACGCACGCACGCACGCGCGCACATACATACATACATACATACATACATACATACAGACATACATACATACATACATACATACATACATACATACACACACGCACACACACACACACCACCACCACCACCACCACCGCCACCACCACCACCGCCATCACGCACGCACGCACCTGGCCCACCACCAAACCACCAAGACGCCACACCACGTCACACCACAGCACACGCGCACACACGCATACACACACCACCACCACCACCACCACCACCACCACCACCACCACCACCACCACCACCACCACAACCACAACCACAACCACAACCACAACCACAACCACAACCACAACCACGCGCACACGCGCACACGCGCACACGTTCGCGCACCACCACCCACTACGCACGCGCGCGCGCGTAGCCACAGGTCCGCTACGACACGCGTCCGCGGATAGAGAAAATCAGCGCCATGGTAAGGGATGGGAGGGAGGGGTAGGACGTCAGATATGACGCGAACGCACATAGCTTGCCCCTCCCCCACTCCCTCCCTCCCCCCTTCCTCCCTCCCCCCTTTCTCCCCCTTGCCCTCCCCCCTTCCTCTTCTCTCCGTGCAGCTGCCAGGGGGGGCACAGCCCCGACTGGCGAGCACAAGTGGGACGAGCTTGGCCCAGGATGTACGTCAGACCCGTCGACGCGCCAAAATCGAAAGGATGGGGGGCAGCGGGTAGGACCAACCGCTGCCATGATCATGACACTTTGGGCACAGGGCTGGGGCTCGCGTCGAGAAGCCATACTATGCTTTTCGTTAGGGTATCCTGGGTTTCTTTGCTCCGCGCGCTGCGTGGTGACTTCCGCGGCCGTCAAAACAGCTGCTGCGTTCAGTGTTCTCGAGGTTTCCCTTCAGTTGCACCTCGCGCGCGGGTTTTCAGTGTTGGGTTTCTTGCGAGGGTGTCCTGCGGCCGCGCCCGCGCAGTGGGGGGCTGGGGCTCGAGAGGGCCCGATGGCTGGCTCGACCGCGAGAAGGACCACGGAAGTTCCCCGGCGGAGAGCGAGCAAGGCGACCCCCACGGACACACTTGGCGCGCTCACGAGCGACGACTCGCTCGGAGGAGTTTTTGATCGGAGGACGAGATAGCACGACGGAGGAGGTTTTGATCGGGTTTTTGATCGGGCCGGCCGCTCGCAGGGCGGTTGCCAAACAGTACACAACGGAGGAGGTTTTGGTCGGGCCGGACGAAAGGGAGGGATTGGGAAAGGGGGGGGTGGTTACAAAATTTGCTGCATGCAGCTGGTTTCGGCCCCGCCGCCGGGCCCATTCCTCGATGCATGGGCGCCTCCCAGCGCCGGGAGGCGCCGGGAAAATCAGCTACGCGAGCTGATTCCCAACCCCCCCTTTGCTATCCCCCCCCTTTTGCCTGGCCCAATTTGGGCGCGGCGGCGCGGGCACCACCGATCTGCGACGACACCTCGAATGGCCACCTCGGGGATGCGACTGCACGGAGTACGGCGCGATCCTGGTGGCCACGTACGCGAGAACGCGGACTCGAGAGCGCAAGCAAGCATGCTTTGGCACGGGTTCTGCAGACTGCGAGCGTGGTTGCGAGGAACCGGATTACCACCGCATTTAGGAGGGCTACAACATGAATGAGCACAAAGACGCGTTTGACAATACGGACCGACTTAAGCGACAAGCAGCGCAGGGACATTTGGTAGCCGCCGCTTTCTTCTTGCGAAGCATCACCCCACGAGCATGGTTGGCACCCCCGGGCGCGACATTGCGGATCAAGCCCACCACATCGGCGAGTGCATTGAGGGGGGCAGCATCACCACAAAATACGTATCCCCGATCGTCGCATATTGCGCTGCGGCTGGGCTTGGGTAGGGCTGGGGTTGCGTGGGGACGACTGCGGGATTTGGCCGCGGGCAAGTTCGGGCCCCGAGCTGGTCTAACAGAGCTGGTCTAGAAGAGCTGGTCTGCACGTGGTTCTGACGACGAGCTGGTCTAAAAGAGCTGGTACTGCACGTTGTTCGAACAGCGTCGCGGAGTGGGCGCCGACGTCGGCATCTGGTGGTTGATCGGACGGGAACTGCAATGACGGGGCGATGCGGGGCTCATGCAAGTGCGCCACGTCGGCAGGCGCACCTGAAATTGGAAGAGGCGGAAGAGAAAGGTCTCCCTCGACACGCGTTGATCGGGAACTCTCAGGCCGACCACTTTGCGGACAAGGCGGCGGAAGCTCACGACATCGATGACGCGCAGATTGGGTTTTGCGACTGTGCCAAGTCGACGGCAGCCCTGGTGATAATGCGCATCATGGCGGCGACGCAAGACCATCTCGACCGACCGTGCGAGCAAAACGCCTGAAACAGAGACAGGGTGCCAACAAGTCGAGGACACTGTGGCGGATTATCCAGCGGACGGACCTTCAACGACACGCATGCTCGCTCGACCCGGACGAGGACATCGGATGACGATGCGAGTGCCGCGAGCGGAGAGTCGGCCGCCGGACCAGAATCGAGGCATCGCTCGGACGTGTGCATTTTCCTCGGCGAGAACCATCGAGGACCATCCTGGACCATCGAGCAACAAAAACACGCACGAAACCAACGCATGCACGGGAAATGGACGTCCGAGCGACGGCAAGGACTCGAGGCGCCCTTGCAAGCGCACGGAAAAGTTGCAGCGGGCCGCCTCGCCATCCGGGCGCCGAGCTCCTAGCAGAATGGCCCGGTCGCGCCCCGCCCGCGCCCGTTCATCTGAGCGGATGTCGAGGGAAGGTGGTTCCGCAGACGTCGAGCGCTCGCGCCAGCCAAGATGAGGGGCGAACGCGGCGGAGGGCCAAGATGCAACGGCCGAAAGTGCAAGCCCCAGAAGTGGACGCGGATGTCGGAGCACGAGGCCTGGACGACGACGGGGGGGTCCATCGGCCAGGCCGCCAGTCCAGCGGCGCGACGGCGAGCACGGCGGCGGAGAGCAGCGCGACGGAGCGCAGCGCGACGGAGCGCAGCGCGACGGGGAGCACGACGGAGAGCCAGACCTGGGGCACCATAGCTGGGCGCAGGACTGGGCGGCGCGATGGGGCCAGCGCGAGCCGGACGGCCCGAAGCCGCGGCCCCAGCCCGGCGAGCCCGAACGCGCGGCGGCCCCGTTCCTCACTTGCCTTGGCATCGCTCGGACGTGTGCATGTTTCCGTCGGCGAGGGCCATCGAGGAGCATCCCTGATCATGTGGCGAAGAAGCCACGCAGAAAACCGGAAAAAAACACCGGGGAGGGACGTCCGAGCGATGGCGAGGAGAAGGGGGTGGGGCCGGAGGGCCGCGGGCCCCCGCGCGGCGGGCCCCCGCGCGCCCCGCCCCGACGAGCGGGGGGGCGAGGCGGCCCCCTTGGCGGCGCGGCCCCGAGGCCGGCGCGCGCGGAGAAGGGGCGGGCTGCAGGGCCGCGGCTCCAGCACGCACCGCCCGCCAAGCGACCCCAACCCAACCCGAAGGCCTCGATTTGTTCCCTCCATTTCCAGTGGGGGGGGGGTAAAACGACGCGAGCATCGGGACAAAATCGGATCGGGATAACTCGAAATCTCTGATTTTCCGCGGGTTTGGAGGACGTATTGGGCGCCGCGGCCGTGGAACAGAAACACATGGAACCCGTGCCCCCCCCAACCCGAAATTCGGGTCAGCCCCCAGGGGCGCGGCCCCAAGACGACGGCCCCGCGCGCCTCCACCAGGCGCTCGCGCGGCGAGGGGTCAGACCTCAGGGCCGCGGCCCCCGAAGGGGCCCCGTGGCCGCTGGGCTCGCCGACTCGCGGCGCGCGAGGGCCCAAACATCTGGATAATTACCTCTTTCTTCTCTCTTGCCCCCCCCCCCTTCCGAATGCGCTGATCGCTGGGCCCGGGTTGCTTGCGCCGAGGCCAGTCGACCTCGACGCTGCTTCGAAGCTCCCGCGGGGGGCCGCGGATATCTGTCTTGCACCTGGGCGGGCTCGGCTGGTCTCTTGCTCTCGGTCGCCCTCTCTTCCCTCCGGGGCCGGTTCCCTGCCGCCCTCGGGCGCCGCTTCGTCGCGCTGCCGCGGCGGAGAGGCCCGCCCGCATCTTCGTCGACGAGCAGGCCATCGTCGACGGGTTTGACTCTCTCCTCGAAGGCAATCACCTGCAAACCAAGGGCTCACAAGCCGACCTCTTGTCAGAGAAGCCGCCGAGCGGTGAACAAGGTATCAACAAAGGCCGCATCCCATCAATCGCCGAGGCCTTCAACCGCCGCGGTGACGAGCTAGCGCCAGTAGTGGGGGGCCGCGTGCACTCCAAACCACGCGGCGACAGCGACGCCGCCAAGTGGCGACATCAATTCGCGGCCGTCCTCCACGGAACTGCGGTCGTGGCGCATGGCCGCCGTCGCCGCGCGCCCCCGCGCCCAGACGGACAAGCGGGATGCTCCAGGCCGGGGCCCCCGCCAGGTGACCCCGCACTTGCTCTTCGCAGGGGGCGGCGGGAACGAGCCATCGGGCCCGCCCGGTGGCCCGCCCCTTTCCCGAGGCCCTCCTCCTCCTCCTTTTCCTCCTCTTCCTTCACCTCCTCTTCCTCCTCTTTCTCATCCTTCTCCTCCTCCTTTTGCCACTCCTCCTCCTCCTCCCCTTCCTCCTCCTCCTCCTCCTCCTCCTCCTCTTCCTCCCCCTCTCCCCCTCGGGGCGGCCTCGCGGTCAGCAGGAGCGCCCGGCCGTTCCTCCGGAGAGCCGCCATGGGACAGGATGCCCGACAGTTTCGACGGCGACGAGGAGGGCCTTCACGGCCTAGGGGGGAGGGCCTTCGACCGCGGCGAGGAGGATCTTCCGCGCCCACCAGCTTGCAACGACAGCGGTGGCCGCGACGCGGATGACGATGGCCCACATCCGCGTCCACGTGGGCACACCACAGCAGCCATTCTCGAGGCGAGGGCCCGCCAGGACCCCCTGGCTCCTCCTCCTCCGCCTCCGCCTCCTCCACCTCCTCCGCCTCCTCCTCCTCCTCCTCCCTCCACCTCCCCGCCTCCCCCTCCTCCGCCTCCTCCCTCCTCCTCTCCTCTCCTCCTCCCCTCCTCCTCCTCCTCCCCTCTCTCCCCTCCTCCTCCTCCTCCTCCTCCTCCCCCTGCTCCTCCTCCCCCCCTTGCTCCTCCTCCTCCTCCCCCTCCTCCGCGCGACCGGCGCAGGATGGCACGTGGGCGGGCCGCGCGCGAGGCAGCACGGACCCTGCGGCCTGCCCGTGCACGGGCAGCCGCGCCCCGGGGCACATCCTGCGACAGCAGCGCCAGGGATCGGGGGCGGACAGATACCCCAACAGTGACACGTCGATGAGTGAATTGTCCGTTTTCGGTTCTCGAGAGGGCGCCGCGGCCGTCAGTTTCCAGGCTTGCGCCCGCCAGGTTTGGGCCTCAGGTCGTTTTCACAAAACCACGTTTTACTAAAGGGAGCGGGGGCCAAGGCTCCTACAATGGCGTCGGGCACGTCCTTCTGCAGGGGGAATATCCAAACATTGACAAAACATAGTCTGGGGACGAGTTGTTGAAGTCTGTGTTCGCAGTTTTATGTTTTTGGGGCACTTGTTCAGTAAGAGCTTCGCCCTTTGCCGCCGGACCCCTTCTGTATCAGAATGGGCTACGTCAGAGCCGTGCTGGAATGCCTTTGCGCCGTTGCGAAACAATGTCGGAACCTCCTGCGGGGGCGATTGGTAGGCGGCAGACTCAGGCTTTTGTTGGAGTCCGTATTGTTATTCTCGAGTTCTTTGTCATGCCATGCATTGGAGCAGCGATTCGGGGTTGCTTGGGGCTACGTTGGGCAACATCGCATTGCTTTGGCTGCCCTCTCGGGATACCTCTTGGAAGCCTGTTGGGGCGGCTTG
Source organism: Prorocentrum cordatum (assembly GCA_963575745.1). NCBI lineage: Eukaryota > Dinophyceae > Prorocentrales > Prorocentraceae > Prorocentrum > Prorocentrum cordatum. Next base: position 38,099 of record CAUYUJ010018800.1, on the reverse strand, counting down.
GCAGCCACTCGGAGCCCTCTTTCGCCCTCGTGGGGCTGAAAGTTCAAATCTCTGGCTCGCGGTCCCGCTTTCGACCTCTCTGGGTGCCACCTTCAACGAGATCTTGGGCCGTCTCGGGTGCCTCCCGAGCTGTCCTGGTGCCCCCTGGGGCCCTCTCGGGGCTCCCTTGGATCGCCGAGCGCGTTCCACTACTCGCAAAGTGCCCACTCGCGCACGTCCGAACAACGCGTGTCCGCCTTCGGTGCCATTCATCGCAGAGCCCCCGCGGCGGATCCAGGCCAGTTGCGAGCAGTTGCGTTGCGAGTGGTGGAACGCGCTCGTCCCCCGGAGGCTTCTCGGGCCGCCCTGGGACGGCCTTGGCCGCGACGGCGCGAAGACCGCGTGAGTCTATTACGGGTCGTGGCCTCGAGTGCGAGCAGCCGCGGGGGTGCACGAGGGGCCGTCGCCTCCGAAGGCGAGGCGGCGGTGCAATGCGCGAGGGTGTATGGCCACGGGGACGCGAATGTTAGGTCATCTTGGGAGCCTTGAGACGGGGGTCAACGCAAACGGGGCCGTCGTTCTTGACTACCTGCCAAGCCCAACCCGAAGACCCGAATTTGACCCGAATTTCGGGTTTGGGGGGGGGGCACGGGTTCCATGTGTGTTTCCCATGTTCTTCTACCCCCCCCCCTGGAAATGGAGGGAACATTGAGGCCTTCGGGTTGGGTTGGGGTCGTTCAGGGACGCGAATATTAGGTCATTTCGGGAGCCTTGAGACGGGGGTCAACGCAAACGGGGGTCAATGCAAACGGGGGTCAGCCAGCGCGCCCGATCTTGCATGGTCCTTCGCATTGATCCGGCCTTGGGTGCAGGATCTTGAAGGATCCTGCAGGATCCTAGGAGGCCCGACTGACCCGGGTCTGCATTGACCCGGGTCAGCAGATCCTCGGTGTAAGTCGGGCGTGTCCCTCTACATGAGGGATCTTGAAAAACAGTGCAAGATAGTCGGGTGACGATGTTTTGGCTATTGTGGAGTATTTTTGGAGTATTTTCTGGGGCGTTTCATTTTTCGCCCAAAATCCCCCTGTAGGGAGACAGGCCCGACCTGATATTGGGTCATGTTCGGGGATGTATGGCTTCGGGGGCGCGACCGTTGTGTAATTTTCGGGGGCGGAAAAGAGGGGGGTGATGACTAGGGGGGGTTGATATCATGGCGGGGGCCATGATATTTCCCAGATTTTATGGCGCCTCCTCTTATTTCATTACGTCCCTGGCCCCCCCGCTGGGCCGCGCAAATGCCGCCGGTCATGATTTGCACCCCACCCTCGTGGACACCCCCCTCTTGGCCGCTCCCGAAATTTACGAGGGTGCATGGCTTCGGGGACGCGAAGATTGCAGAATTCACCGAGGCTTCTGGCCTCAAGGGCGCCGCAAGAGATGACCTGCTTTTTGCGAGGTTGTGTATGGCTCTGGTGGCGCGAACATCGCGTAGATTACGAGGGCGCGAATCTCGTATTATTTAATCGCTTCGCTCGTTCCGCCGGCCCTGGAGCCCTCTTTAGGGCTTCTTGGGGGCCTCTTGGGGACCTCTTGGGAGTCTCTTGGGGCTCCTTGGCGGCGTCTTGGGGGCCCCCAGGACCTCTCGGGGGGCTTTTGGGGACCTCTTGGGGCTTGCGTAAATTTCGAGGGCGTGAATCTTGTATCATTTGCGAGGTTGTATGGCTTCGGGGACGCGAGCATTGTATGATTTACGGGGGGGGGGCTTCGGATGCGCGAGTATCGTGTAATGTATCAGGGTTTATGGCCTCGGGGACGCGAGTATTATGTAACTTACATGGGTTTATGGCCTCGGGGATGCGAATTGTGTTTAAATCTTTATGGCTTCGGGGACGCGAGTTTCGCGTGAATTACTACGGCTTATGGCCTCGAGGGCGCGAGCATTGCATCATTTACTAGAGTTTCTGGCTGAGGGGACGCGAGTACCGCGTAATCTACGAGGGTGTATGGCCTCAGGGGCGCGAGTCTCATTTATTTTTACGTGTCCCACGGCCCTCCGGGAAGACTCTGAATCCCGGAGGGGCGTGGTAACTTGGCGCTTTCGGGCTCCTCCCCCTCGAGCGTTCAGTAACAATTCACAGTCGGAAGCAGAAACTAGAGCCATCACAATGGAGACTGGAAACTGCAACCCGGCACAGGGCCTGGTGGCCCCGCGAGGGGGCCAGCGGATTTTGCGCCCATCCGCTTGTAGGGGGACCCAACCCTAGCATTAAGTCGGGCCTGTCCCCCTACGGGGGATTTTCGACGAAAAATTAAAAATACCCCAGAAATAATCAAAAAATAGTTCACAAATAGTCTGGGGACTATCTTTTTAGTATTTTTTGACCTTTTGGGAGCATTTTTGGGGTATTTCTGATTTTTCATAGAAAATCCCCCTGTAGGGGGACAGGCCCGACCCAACCCTAGCACCACCCGCCGGGTGCGCAGGCGCCCGAGCGGCAACCAGTGCGCAGGGCACCGAGGTCGGAGGAGCTCCCTCGCGCAGCGTGTCGCTGCGGCCAGGCCGCAGCCCCCACGGGGGACCGCGACGCCGGGCTCGCATCGGGAGCCTCGAGACGGGGCTCAGTGCAGACGGGGGTCAGCCAGCGCGCAGGATCCTGCAGGATCCTGCGAAGATCCCCTCTGGCTGACCCGGGTCAGCGAGCCGCTCGTGGCCGCGAGGCGGCCGCGCCTAGTGGCTAACCCGGGTTTGCGAAGACCTGCGTTGCAGTTTTTTTTGTTGTCCTGCACTGCAGTTTTTGGTTTCTTGCTGACCCAGGTCTGGATTGACCCGGGTCAGAAGATAGATCCACGATCGCACAAGTATCGCGGCGGTGCAACGGCGCGCCTCGGGCCTCGCACGCGCGCCGAGCAGCGTCCAGGCTCAGTGCAGAGCCCCTTTTCCGACAGGTCCCCAAGAGCACGGCCCGCCTGCAGGGAGCTCCAGCAGGCCCTGCGCACGTCTGCCATGTTCTGGGGCCTCTCTCCAGGACGAGCTCAAGGCGCGACGTTCTGCTCGCCGCTAGCTCGCCAGTGCTCCTCTCCGACTTTCGTGCCCCGCGAGAGCACCCGGCAGCGTGTTCC
>CAUYUJ010018800.1:30000-32500 GCA_963575745.1 Prorocentrum cordatum | reverse complement strand
GCAGGCGGGCTCTGAGGGCTCTGATGGTACCCTCCATGCCCCTGGATGCTGGCGCGCAGACCTGGTCGCCCGTTGCGGATGCAGACGCAGTCTCGCCGAACCCCACGGCCGAGCGCTCGAGGGTTGGGTCCAACGCAGCGGCAGGGGATGCCAGAACAAACCGCCCGGTGGCAGCAGGAAGCGAGAGAGAAATAGCCAAACAAACAACTACGCTGGGGACGATTGTTTCGGGGAACAAGAAGTGGCACAAACATAAAAACTCGGAGGTCCGCGCGGATTTCTCGGATCCGCGCTGGACCCCCCTGGCGGCGCCTCCGGCGCCGCCCCTGGCGCTCTCCGCGCGCCAGGGAGGGGGGTCCAGCGCCGATCCGAGAAATCCGCGCGGACCTCCGAGTTTTCATGTTTATGTCTTGTTTCGTTCCCCTAAGGAAGCGAGGGAATCCAGCACATCGACGAGCAGCACGGGCCCCCAGCACACCGCTCGACGGCGCGGCCAAAATCTCGAGGCGAGTCCAGCCCACCGCGACGAGGGAAACGAGTGAGCAAGAGCCCGACGGCTCAAATACTTCGAGGGAGGACCGGCCCCGTGGCGACTGACCAAGCGCAGCAGGTAGGGAGACCGATACCTCCCTATCTTCACCGCTCCCTTGAGCGGGCCTCCGATCCTTCAGCCCGCAGAGGAGCTCCAGGCCTGCGCGAACTCCTTCAGTCAGGCCCGAAGCGGCGGCGGGCGATGCACTCCCGCGGCTGTTGGCGAGCACGTCGAAGTCGTCATTGAGAGTAGCCTTCTTGGCGTTCCTTTTTGCCCTTGACTTCTTTGCGCCAGGAGCCGCGCCTTTGCCAAGGTACTTGTTGTCCAAATGGCTCTCTGCTTCAGTGTCGGACGCGAGGTCTATCACCGCCGCTCCGCCGGAGTCATTGCTGGAGCCGTTGCAACCCTGCTCGCACCAGCTTGCGAGACAGCCGTCGCCGTCGAAGTCGACCATCGGTTCCAACGGTTGCCTTTCGATGCCGGTGCGATCTTCTGCTCCTCCTCCTGGTGCTGGTATCGTTAGCTGGCCAGCTCCTTCTGCTAAAGCTGCTGTTAGAGTATGTTATCGGCTGGTGCCCATCTTTTGCACTTGTAGCAGCGCTCGCGGCACCCCAGGTTCACTTGTAGGCACCCTTCGCATTCCTTTTTCTTCACAAAATGGGTGACCTGGGCAAGATCTCCTTGCTTGGCCTCCACGGCACTCTTCTTGCCCTGCTTGTCGGAGGAGGCTGCCGCCAGCAGGTGCAGGCCCAGGAACGAGGGCCTCCACGGTGCTTTTGGCATCCTCTTGGCCGGGGCTTGCAAATTGAGAACGCTCCTCTGGTCGTTCGTGTCCAGATTGCCCTCCTTCTCGGAACTGTCCTTGCGCGTTGGGCTGCCCGAGAGCGAGTATGGCTGCAATGTGGCTCCCATCGCTGGCCAGGCCGCCGTCAACTCGACATCGAATAGCGTCCTCACCTTGTGAGCCTGTCCTCCTCCAGTATTTCTGCTGCCACGAGAGGTCTGCAGTCATGTTGCTCTCCTCCAGGCCTGGCTCCAGCATCTCCTTGCTGAAGCGCTTGTCCGAGCTACCGCCTCCACATGGAGCAGTCATGGGCGAGAAACTCAGAAGAGGGGCCTCGATCTCCAGATGAAGCATGTCCTGCTGGCCATGTGACCCCGAAGCAGTCACCGTTGAAGAGGATGGCACACGCTCCAAGGTTCTCGATGAAGGGCTTCAGGTAGTGGCCAGCTCCACAGTTGCTGCCGAGAGCGAGACGTACACCTGGTTCATCAGTTGCTCAGGCCGCCATGGCCAGCGCCCATTCGCCTGGCTCGCGGGCACTGCGCCCCCCCCCACACGCGCGTACCCCGCCAAGGCCTCTCTAGCGCCAGGAGAGGCTAGGAGAAGGAGCAGGAGGAGGACGAGGCGGAGGAGGAGGAGGGGGAGTAAGGAGAGGGTGGAGGAGGAAGGGGAGGATGAGGAGGGAGAGGAGGAGGAGGAGAGGAGGAGGGAGAGGAGGAGGGAGAGGAGGAGGAGGAGGAGGAGGAGAGGAGGAGGAGGAGGAGGAGGAGGAGGAGGAGGAGGAGGAGAGGAGGAGGAGGAGGAGGCGGAGGAGGAGGAGGAGGAGGAGAGGAGGCGGAGGAGGAGGAGGAGGAGGAGGAGGAGGAGGAGGAGGGAGGAGGAGGAGAAGGAGGGGGGAGCAGGAGGAGAGGAGGAGGAGGAGGCGGAGGAGGAGGCGGAGGCGGCGGAGGAGGCGGAGGAAGAGGAGGAGGAGGATGATGATGAGGAGGAGGAGGAGGAGGGGGAGGGGGAGGAGAACGAGGAGGAGGAGGAGGAGGAGGAGGAGGAGGAGGAGTCAGGGAAACGGAGGAGGAGGAGGAGGAGCACAGGGAGGAGGAGGGAGGAGGAGGAGAGAAGGAGGAGGAGCAGGCGGAGGAGGAGGAGAGAGAAGGAGGAGGATGAGAACATGCGGAGGAGGAGGAGGA
>CAUYUJ010018800.1:0-25000 GCA_963575745.1 Prorocentrum cordatum | reverse complement strand
ATACGCAATGGCGGAACGAGACAAACCATCGCCCCTCTAGAGGATGGGGGAATGATGGGAAGAGGCGGAAAGCGTGCTTGCCGAGATGGGTCTGCCCTATTTATGTGCGCAGCGCTAAAGCTTGAGCCCTACGTTGGGAACGACCTCCCTCCATCCATCCTTGAAGCTGTTGCAAGCTTGTGAGACAACTATGCGCGGCGCTTAGGCTGGAGCGTCACTTTTTCCGAATAGTGTTTCATTTGAGGTCGGTAGTGTAGGGAGATAGGAGCTCGCGAATGCGCGGTACAGACAGCGGTTTTCCCTGAGATTCCCAGGCTTCCTAACAATTGATTCAGGGATCTTGCTCTCGCCTCAATGTCTGCCACATTTCCTGATAGCGTTTTCGCTAGAGGGTTATCATGTTAGTATGGAAGGACCACAAGAGAGTCCCACTGGGGTGGCGGGGAGCGCGAGAACGCCCGTGTTGGCAGCTGCTTCGCCTGAGATCTTCTTTCAAGTTATTCAGGAATCGAGTTCTCGCTCCAATACCGCCTTTCTTGGTCCGGCTGGGTACGATTCATGAAAGACCTTGCGGAGCGCACGGCGTGCTATCCTCCATGCCACACGGCCCCTGCCTCTCATTCACAGAACACTTCGGTACGCATGGCCGTGCACCCACCCCTGTCACACGGCCACGCTCCATCGTGAGAAACATTCTACGCTGGGGGAAACAAGTGGCACAAACACACAAACTCGGAGGTCCGCGCGGGCTTCTCGGGTCGGCGCCGGGGCCCCTCGGTGGCGCCTCCGGCGCCTCCCCTGGCGCGCTCCGCGCGCCAGGGATGGGGGGGTCCAGCGCCGATCCGAGGCATCCGCGCGGACCTCCGAGTCTTTCTGTCTATGCCACCTTTTGTGCCCCTATACGTTGCACATGGCCGTGCGCGCACCCCTATCTCGGGCCGGACGAATGGGGGGGAGTGGGAAAGGGGGGGTTACGAAATCTGCTGCATGCAGCTGGTTTCGGCCTCACCGAGGGGCCCATTCCTCGATACATAGCCGCCTCCGCCGCCGGGAGGCGCCGGGAAAATCAGCTACGTGAGCTGATTCTCCCCCCCCCCTTTGCTATCCCCCCCTTTCGCCCGACCCGACCATCACGCCTGGATCCGGAGGAGTGCCCAGGAATGCAGTTTTGTTACTGGCCGACCTCCCACCCGCCTCCCACCTCCTCACCTCTGCTGGCATTCGGGGGTGTTCTTCTAGGGGGTAGTGGTACGTCGGGCCTGTCCCTCTACAGGAGAGGGAGATTCAAAAACAGTCAAAAAATAGTCAGGGATTTGTTTTTTGAGTATTTTGGGGCATCTTTCGAGCATTTTTTATCTTAGTATTTTTTACTTTTCGTCCAAAATCCCCCTGTAGGGGGACAGGCCTGACATAAGGGTAGTGGCAACGACCTCCCCCCATGCATCCCTGTAGCTGCTTCGGGGGTGGCCAGAAACCCCACCCTGACACGTCGATTCGTGAATTGTCCGCTTTCGGTTTTCGAGAGGGCGCCGCGGCCGTCATTCTCCAGGCTTGCGCCCATCGGGTTTGGGCCCGAGGTCGTTTTCCCTAAACCACGCTTCGCGAAAGGTGGTTCTGTCCACCCCCGACTGCCGCAAGCCTGTGCGACCAAGGTGCGCGGCGCTCGGGCTGGGGAGCTGCATGTTGGAAACGCCCCCCCCCTCCGTGCCCGCAGCTGCTCTGAGCTATTGAGGCGACTGTGCGTGACGCCTTGGTCAGAGCCTCACTGTGAAACTGCCTTCCCCCAGTCTTGAGTCGGGCGTGTCCCTCTACAGGAGGAACATTCAAAAATAGTAAAAAAATAGTCTGGGGACGATTTGTTGAGTATTTGTTGACTATGTTGGGGCATTGTTGGGGGCATGTTTGTCAAATTGTTCGTCCAAAATCCGCCTGTAGAGGGACACGCCCGACCTGACAGTAGCTGCTGCAAGCTTCTGAGACCAACGTGCGCGGCGCTTAGGCTGGAACTTCAGTTCGGGAAAAGACCCCTCCGCATCCATCCTCTGAACACGTCGGTCGTTGAAGGTTGGTACTTCTGGATTCCCGGATCCCGGTCTACTTTTAAGGCGACTTTCTACTTCAGTCAACGAGCGTGTTTCCCTTTTCTTTCATATCTAAGGGACGGGCGGAAACCCAATCTGCTTCAACGCCTTCCCACTTCATGCTTCGGACCACTTCTTCCGACCGAGTCGCAAGCTCTTGAGACGAATGTGTGAGGCGCTGAGGTTCGAGCTCCATGTTGGAAATGGCCTCCCCATCCATCCCCGCAATTGTTGCAAACTCTTGAGACGAATCGGCGCGGCGCTAAGGCGAGATCCCCATTCTGAAAACGACCCGCCTGCTACAAGTTTCTTCGACGAATGCGCAAACACCCTCCGTCAATGCGTGCAGCCTGTTTGCATTTCAAGGCTCAGGATCATCATTTGCGAGTCAGTCTGGGGCAAAACTTCTGGCCCGCCTTACCGACACGTAAGGGTTGCGACATGGAGGAGCCACTTAGGAGCAAAAGGGATTCAGAAGGGGGATGCGGAGGGCGCAGATGAGCGTGGAGGTGGATGCGGAGCCAAGCCGATCACATGATGAGTACGATGGTGCTGCTGGTGATGACGCCGCTGCTGATGATGATGTGAAAAAGGTCAGGAGGGATGAAGAGTATCAATGACACGCGTTCCAAATTGCGCATGCGATCCTTGCCCAACAACTTGGCACGTGCTCAACGGTAACACGCTGATGTGGTCGCCCGATCGGCGTGACACTGCTCTTGTTCTGGTTTGTTCAGGTTCTCCGAGACGGGGGGAAGGAGGACGAGGAAGAGGACGATGCGGCGGAGGAGAAGGCAGAGGCCGCACTCGCACTCGCCTGCCTCCACCAGCGTTTTTCGCCCTCGGGCCTCCCCCTCTTGGAGCCTCCTCTGTCCGAGCGCCTACGATGCCCTCCTCCTCCTCCTGCTCCTCTCCCGCCTTCGACTCCTCCGTTTCTTCACATCCTCCCCATCATCTTCTTCCCTCCTCGTTCCCTCAATCCGTTGTCTGCCCCCTGCAGCTGCAGGGAGGAGACAACGGACAAGGAGAGCAATCTGCATGCAGATTATGCTCCTTGTCCCCTCCCCTTCCTCTCTCCCTTCGTCCCTCCTCCGTCTCCGTCTCTTCTTGCTCCTCACTCTTCTTTCCCTCCGCTGCCAACCTGCATCTTGTCCTCCTCGGCCGTTCTCCCCTTCTCCTCCTCCTCCTCCTCCTCCTCTTCCTCCGTCTCCTCCCCCCCTCTTGTGTCCCTTCGCCCCTTCTCCGTCTCCGTTTTTGTTATGTTCCTCCCTCCTCCTCGTCCTCCTCCGCCTGGTCCTCCAATCGCATGCTCCTACAGTCGGGGCGCTGAAGAAGGAACCCTTTTCGTTGGGGAGGGGCTCGGTGTTCCCTGATTGTTTCACAGCCTGCCTCAGGTTTTACTTATGTTTTCGATTGGAAATCGAAGTTTAACTTGTGGAAAAAAAAGAGCCTCGTTCCTTATTCTGGGTTCCTTAAGTCAACGCCCCGACTGTACCCTGTGGGCAAAATGTGCGTTCATATCCATGTCGTGTAGGAGTTTCGGGCTCCCTTCTCCAGGCACCCGAAGCGAAGTGTATATGGATGAAGGTCTTGTCCCTAGAGGCAAGATGTTCGTCCATGTCCACTGCGCCTCTGCCGTTTTGCGCCCCTTCCCAGAAAGTGCAGGACGCAGCGGATATGTATATAAGAATTCCCCGCATTTTCGATGGACTGCCAAGTCGCTCGATAGTAAGCTCGCGAGTGAGATCGCTGGTGACATCGGTAGTGGCATCGATAGTGAGATCGATCGTGAGATCTACTACCCGAAGGATGGTCGTATAGGTACGTGTATCAGCCTTGCCCGCAGCCTCGTCCTCCCTGGTGCTCCAGGATCTCGCCGAATGGCGCAGGAGGCGAGGGCGGGCGCGAGCGGCTCGGCGAGGTGGGGGGGGGCGGCAGGCGGTGAAGTACTACCACCTCGCGATCGATCAGAACAAGATGATCTGCCAGGCTGGCGGGGTGAAGGGACGAGGAACGGCGCCTCTCCCCATCAAGCCTGGCGCTCACCCTCGACCCTCGTCCTCCACTCCTCCGCCTCCTCCACCCCTTCGTTCACCTCTCCTCCTCTCACGCCTCCACACTCTCCTCTTCCTCCTGCTCTTCCTCCCTGAATATGGCGGAGGAGGAGGAGGAGGAGGGGGAGGAGGGGGAGGAGGGGGAGAAGGAGGAGGAGGAGGAGAAGGAGGAGGAGGAGGGGAGTAGAGGGAATAGAGGTGGAGGGTCTATGCCCGAAGCGTTGGCCCCAGCGTCTGTGCTCAGGGCGAGCAGAAGATAGGAGCAGAGCAATGAAGAGCAGCGACGATAATACAGTGGGGGCGCGCATCAAGAAACCTAATGCTTTTCGTCAGCGTGTGCTGGGTTTCTTTGCGCCTCGCGCTGCGCGGCGACTTCCCGCGGCCGTCGAAGGAGCTGCTGCGTTCAGGGTGCTCCGGGTGTCCCCTCGGGTGCACCTCGCGCGCGGGTTCTCAGGTTTGGGTTTCTTGTGGCCGCGCCCGCACTGTGCAGGAGAGGAGGAGGGTCATGTGCGGCCGGGCCTCGAGTGCGTGAAAGTTGGCATCGTTGGAACGCCGATTGGAGTCGCTGTGAGTTTGTTCGCATCCCTGCAGGGGGAGCGTCCCGCTCTGCGCTTTCTGGCGGTGGCCCCGCGGGTGGCACAGCGGTTTTGGCTCCTCGCGCTCTTGTTTGGGGCCGCGCGGGGCTCCGAAACGTGCAGGCCCCCCTTCTTGCACTGGAGTTGTGCAGCTCTGCTGCGCCGTGCTGGTAGGAGCACCTGCCGAGGTGGTTGTCTTTTCATGTTCCACTGCCAGCAGTATCATTTTAAAATGTATATTTTCCAATAGCTCGAACCAGTTCCGCACCACCTCAAAGAGGTATTCCGTGACATGCGCATCTTGCCGTTGCAAGGCTTGTTCTCACGGGCGCGTGTTTCTACAGACCGCCAGGTTTCTTGGATCAGATCAAGCAGATATCGATGAGAATCGTATCCAGGAAAAAAATCCTCGTGACCCCACTGTTTAATGAACCAGTTGCATATTGGAGAGGCCTTACGGCCAGTGGCGCCGACCCTGAACGTCGACGACGCCGACGACGACGACGACAACCCTCGTGACCCCACTGTTCAGTGAGTCGGTTGAAAATTTAGTAGCAGCAGGCTCAGATGAAGTATGCACGGGCGCACCAGGGCGCACCATTGCGGTATTCTTCTTCCTCGCAGCCCAGGCGTACAACAACATTGCAGTCATCTACCATGACCAGGGGACACGGGCTGAGCGCGCTGGGACCGCATGGCCTTGCAATCACGCTCCCATGCGTTCGAACTTCCGCTTGCAGTGTCACGGCCGCTTTGCGTTGTACATTGCCTCCACCTGACCGTTTGCCTCTTGCACATGCATGCCCATCATAAGAGCCACGCAAGGTACGTTCAGCTATCCGAAGGCATTGGCATAATGAATGCATGAGCGGGCTCTCTTTGTTTGTGTGTATACACGTATGCATCAGGGGACGGCCGGGGGGGGTGCACGACCATGCCGGCTATCGTATACCTGGCTCTGGGACTCGCTCGTGCTCCGGGAGGCACAAGAAGAGCTCACGTGCTCCGAGTTCCAAAAACGGAGGCATCTGGGCCACCTCAGGTGGCCCGAGGATAGCCGCTGTGCTCTTGCGCTGCGGCCGGGGCCGTTCGTCTGTCTTTTTGCCACAGGGCGGCACGACGTCGCGAGGATCAACGCGACTCGCGTACAGTCGGGGCCCTGCAGAAGGAACCCTTTTCGTTGGGGAGGGGCTCCACGTTCCTTGAGTGTTTCGCAGCTTGCCTCAGGTTTTCCTTATGTTTTCGATCGGAATTTGAAGTTTAACTCATGGAAGAAAGGGGCCTCGTTCCTTATTTTGGGTTCCTTAGGTCAAGCCCCCGACTGTATCGCGGGGCGCGATGCGAGAAGTGGGGCGACCCAGAAGCATTCAGGGCTCGGTGCATCGTGCGCCCTTTAGCTGCAGTGGGGACGTGTGCCAAGACACTGCCGCGCACTCTGCCAGGGATCCCGTGTATGTTTTCCAGGTTCCTGCGAGGCTTGCAGCGGGAAAATGCAGGGACCTCCCCCCCCCACACCGTGAATCCATCTGACTTCTTGGGCTTGGGGGTCTTGGCCTCCTTTCTCCTGCCTTCTTTCCTTCTCGTAGCCTCGTCGGCGAGTCTTCTGCCTGAGATGTTCCTTGTTCTTCGTGGCGGTTCACTGCAAAAACAGGTTGGTCCTCTCATGGAGGAGGCACCTTGTGGCCGAGGGTTCCTGCTGCTGGACGGGGCGAGGACGAGGACAGGTCCGCTCCGGAGCGCTCTGGAGCGCTCTGAGAGGGCCGCTGCGCCCGAGGCATCCTCCGGAGCCGCTGGGTCTCAGCGATTCTCGACTCGTCCTCCACTGAGCTTGTCCTCGTCCTCCTCCTCCTCCTCCTCCTCCTCCTCCTCCTACTCCTCTGAGTCCTCTGAGTCCTACCAAAACATAGTCCAGCAAAACCAGCCGAACTAGCTTAACCTACTGCCGAGCAGGACCGACCTCGAAGTAGGAAGCCTATGCCTCCTCGACCTCGGGTCCCGACGAATTCCCCCCCTCGTCGGGCCCTTCGTTGGGCCCTCCGCCGAACGGGGCACCGAAGAGGGGGAAAGGGAGCCCCCAGAACCTGTTGGACTGGGGCTCCCGTCCAGACCTCAGTCGTCCCAACGCCGTTCTAGCCAGACGGGCCGCCGACCGAGGGCGGGAGGTGAAGGGACGGCAGGGACGACTGAGGTCGTGGACCTGTCTTCTGGCATAGGCCCCGCAGACTCTACAGAAGACGATCAACCCCCTCCCATTAGCCTCATCGCCAGACCCCCGACCCCGATCCCCACGCACGACCCAGAGCTTATGGGAGGGGTGGGCGATCGCCGCGGGCCGAGGCATTCCTGGGCAGGGAGACGAAACGATCCTAGATCGGAGCCCCTTCCGAACCCCGCAGATTTTACACCCCCAGGCCCGTCCAAACCTCAAAAGCGAGTGCCCGTTCTCGCCCGAAACGAGGAGGATCGAATTTCGGGACGGCCTGGGGCGGGGGAGGGGGCTCCGATCGGGCCAGCCTAGGCCCGCTAACATTTTCAAGACAGCTCCGTGATGGACGGCGACCGACTCCGCGGCTCGCGTGGCCGCTCTCACCATGCTCGCCCTCTGCATCACGGCGTCGAACGACGGGTGCAGCTTGGCGCCCTCCTTGGCCTTGCTGTCCGCGCATTTGTTGCCGCGGAGCCAGGCCCAGGGCGTGTCTGCCAGCGCTGCCGCAGCCCAGCTGGTGTGGGCTCGGACCCACTGGAGGCTGAATGCCTCAGGCCCCAAGTCTCTGATGTGCCTCCAGGCCTCCTTCCACAGGTCGGCGTTGAGCGACCCTGGACCCAGGCACCAATCCTCTCCTCTCTCGTAGTCCTCCACCAGCCGCAGGTAGTCCGTGACCACGTCCAGCTGGGGGCCCTTCTCCCTGAGCGCCCGCACCAGCGCGTAGAGCTCGGCGTAGCCGCTCTCCTGGACGGGCCCTGGGACGCACCCGAACATCCTGCCCATGATGGTGCCGTCGGCCACCACCATGATGCAGGACCACCCGCTCCTGGTGAGCTCCTTGACCTCTGGGGCCATCGCCGAGCCGTCGATGCAGACGGTGCCGCAGGCCAGCCCCCCGATGAGGGCTCCTCCTCGGCGGCAGACCTCCTGCTCCGCAGGCCTCGGGGCCCGCTCCAGGCCGAGGCTGACCAGGCACCTGACGAGCCCGATGTCGCCGTCTGGGGCTGCCGCGCCTGCTCTCCTGACCTGCTCCAGGTCCATGGCCGCCGCGACGCCACCGGTGCCGTCGCAGCAGAACAGGCGGTGCTTCTGCGTCCCTGGCTCCGCGCCGCACAGCCTGCACACAGGGCTAAGCACTGCCCGTTCGCGATACAGGTCAGCTTCCGTCACCAGGCCGCCGCAGACCAGCGCCTCGAACAGCGCCACCTGCTCGCTGTCGCCCTGCCTGCGCAGCGCCGCGACCGCCTGCTGGGTGACCTGGATGGTCGGCGGCCCGCCGAGCGCTCCTCCCAGGTGCTCGCTGTGCAGTCTCATCATCAGCGAGCGCTGGATCCCCGCCTCGATGAACTGCCGCATCCTCCTGGGGCTGTAGACCTTCAGGTCGAGCTGCTCCCCAGCGTCCGTGACCCAGCACCGCCAGCCAGACGCAGCGGCTGGCTCCCACCCTATCCTGCGGAGGGTGAGTTTGACTGCGTCGGCTGGCCCTCGCACCTGGCCCCAGGACTCTGGCTGCGCCGCACTGAAGGCCTTCTCGAGGCTCCCGTCGCTGCGCAGGCCAAGGTAGACCGCCTTGGCCCACGCCTCCAGTGGTAGGCTGTTGGCCGCGAAGACGGGGTCCGCCTTCCAGCCCTGGTCTGGCTGCAGTGCGAACTGCAGCGTTTTGCTCTTGCTGCCCACGGCCCCCGCCAGCGCCTGGCCGTTGACCGCCCTGGCCTTCTCGAGCATCGCCGTCGGAACGCCGACGACCCGAGCTCCGTGGAGGACCGAGGCCAGGCCGCCACTCCTGAAGATCCTGCCCAGCTTGACGCCTGCCCGCTTGAGCGCCATGTATCGTGACGAGCGGACGGCCAGCCTGGCCATGCGGCTCCTCAGCACCGACCACGACGCCCTGGGCTTCATGCCGAAGTCGACGCCCAGGTTCTTGACCGCCCGCCGCAGCCTGAAGTCCCAGCGCCGCAGGCGGTGGGCCGTGCGCCGTCCTGCACTCTCGTCGCTGCTCACGATGTTGCCCTTCGTCAGGGACACCTTGAGCCCCAGCGCCTCTAGCCTCTGGCAGAGGTCTCTGGTCGCGCCGAAGGCCGTGAACTCCGCATCCCTGAGCTTCCCGCAGACGGCCAGCGTGATGTCGTCGACGACCAGGTAGGCCCGCAGCGACATCCACTGGGCCACGACCGCGTCCATCGCGGCGAGGAGCACGACCCTCAGGAGCGTCGTGGCGTACCCGCAGCCCGCCACGATCGAGCTCCCGACCCTGATCGCGTCCGTCTTCCAGCGGCTGAGGCTGAGCCTCCTCGGGCCGCCGTAGCTGCGGAGGACCAGCTTCAGCCTGCGCAGCCTGAAGCCGTGGCGGCGAGCAGCAGCGACCAGCCCCTCGTGAGTGACCCGCTCGTAGGCCTTCGAGAGGTCCGTCATGGTCGACATGGAGTGCTGCTCCATCGCCGCCGCCACGCTGGCATCGTGGGCCTGGAGCCAGACCGCGTCCTCGCAGGACTTCCCCGCCCCTCCGAAGAAGTAGTCCCGCCTGTGCGCCGACTCCCACTCGACCGCGTCGATCCTGCGCAGCTTCCCCGGCAGCCGCATGAGGCTGCAGAGGGGCCCAATCGGCCTCCAGCCTCCGTCGGGCTTCGCCAGGAAGAACACCAGCAGGGTGTTCACCTGCTCGGGCATTCGGCAAGATGCCTCCAGCACGAGCAGCAGCAGCCCGAGCGCTTCCAATCCTCCATCGCTGAGGTGGCCGAAAGCTTGGGGCTTGATGGCGTCCACCCCTAGGGCCGTGGACGGCTTGAAGGACCGCGCCGCCTTGCGGATCTCCTCCGCCGTAGGCGCCTGCCCTAGCCCCTCCAGGTGAGCCTCTGGCAGCGCCTCGTCAAGGTCCATCGGCTGGATCTCGCCGTGCTGCCAGATGTCCTGGTACTCCTCCAGCAGGCTGTCGAGGGTGGCCGCTATTCCTGCAGGCCCGTTGTCGCCGTCCTGGTCGGCTGTCCAGCCCTGCGGCGCTCGGCAGAAGGCGCGGGCGGCCCCTCCGCCGTCTCGCACAGCCTCCCTGGCCCAGGCGCGCCAGCGCTGGTCTCGGCCTTTCGCACAGCCAGCCTCGAGCCGACCTGCGATTTCCCTGGCCTCGGCCTCGAGCTCCTCGACCTCCGCGAAAGTGAGCTCCCACATCCTCCGAAGCCGCCTCCTCCACTTGGCAGCCTCAGGCGGGCTGAGGGCATCGCCCCTCGCGTACTCCGACGAGGCCAGCTTGCTGCCCATCTTGGCGTGGATGGCCTTGAGCTGTTGGCAAGCCGCGACCCTGGCGCTCGGCAGGTGCAGCCGCTTCCTCGTGACCAGCTCCTCCCGGAGCACCGCGCCGACCCTACGCCAGTGGGCCGCCTCGGGGGGCCCGCGCGCGTGGGGGCCACTGCTGGGCAGGGGCACCTCCTGCTTGACAAACCGTGGCTCGGCCTCTCGGCCCGTGTATCTGTCCGCCTCCTGGGTCCCGATGTGGTAGCACCCCGGTGGGTCGGACTCCATCAACTTGGCGAACTCCCCGTAGAGGTCGTTCACCGACTCTTGCGGCAAGCTGCCCCCCACAACATCCTCGGGGAACGTCGGGTACCCAGCCTCCCCCTCGTGGCTGGTTCCTCCCCTCGGCGAACCTTCCAGCCCATGGACTGCAGGACTGGGGCCGCGAGGCCCTCGCGTCAGAGAGACCGCGTCACCCCTCTCTTCCACCGCGGGAGAGCTCGCCGCAGGCTGCTCGCTGCCCCCTCTTGGGTCGCTTGGAGTCTCCTCCTCACCCATCCCTTCGGTCGCACGGGGGGTGAGAGGGGCTGGGCCGAGAAGCAGGCTGAAGGTGTCGGCCCACTCTGCGCCCGCATCCTGGCGGCAGCGGCCCAGCACGCCGTCGTCGACCGCCGTCGCGAAGACCTCGGCGCCCAGGACAGGTCCCTCTTCCTGCTGGGCGGCTGGCGGCCGATCCTCTTGGCCCGCCGCTGCGCTTTCCTCCGGGTCTGGGCCCGCCGCTGCCAGCGCCGGCGTCGCCTCGGGCTGAGGCCAGCCCAGCTGCTCGAGCACCCTACGCAGGCGTGCGACCAGCGGGCCCCAGTCGGGGGGCTTGGGCCGCGGCCCCACTGGCCGCTCGGCTGGGAACGCGCGCGGCCCTTTGAGGACAGGCCGCCGCTCGGGTGCACCTCGCCGCCCCAGCTCCAGGCGGACGGGCCAGTGGGGCGCGAGAGTCTCGTCGAGCCGCCTGCATCCCCTGACCAGCTCCCCCAGCTCGCTGGAGACGACGAACCAGTCCAGCTCGTTGCCGCCCCCGCTGCGGCAAGTGGCGACACCAGGCGTGACCGTCATCCCGCCGGCCGCCTGCGGCCAGCCCCACTCCTGGAGCTCGCGCGGCTTGCAATTCCAGTCGCCGCCAATCACGAACGGCACGGCCGTGCTGGCCAGGTAGCGCCCCAGCTGGCCGAGGACGAGCTTCGACTCGCCGTCGAGGCCCCTGCCCGTCACCAGGTAGACCGAGACCGCCAGGAATCCTCTTCTGACGGCGCAGTTGACCCAGCGGGCGATGACCCGATCCTTCGGGAGGGCGGGCCCCACGGGCGGGCCGCCCATCCCGATGCGGGCGCGGGCGCCGATCCCCACGCCGCTGGACAGGCCGCCCTTGTCGGTGACCACCGACGCGTTGAAGGCCCTTCCAGCCCTCCTCGCGGCAAGCCTGCTCGGCCTCCGCCTTGGCACCTGGCGCCACTGCAACCTCTTGCAGGAAGACTACATCGGCGGTAGCCTCATGATGCAGCCATCTCATCATGCTGCTCCTGGAGGTGGTGTTGGCCGTGTCCAACCTCCAGGTGCCTCCTTCACGCCTCGCTCGCTGAAGCCTCCGCTGGGCCTCGCCCGACGGCGGCTGCGGCGGCTGGCCGCTCGGCGGCCGCTTCTCCGCCTCCCTTGAGCTTCTTGGTGGTCGGGGGGGCGAGGTCCGCTGCTTGGCAGACCTCTTCGAGCTTGCGGCGGCCTTCGCCCTCCAGCTTGGCCAGCTGCTCGATGAAGGCCTCGCCCTCGGCGTCGACCCTGCTGCCCCCACCGCCATCGCCTGAAGCAGCAGGGCCAGCATCGCCAGCAGGGACCCCAGCGGGTGCCTTCGCCATCTCGACGTCGTCCTCGGGAGGCGGGGCCTGCTCGGCGTCGACCTCTTGCCGCAGGACAGCTGCCTTGGCTTCGAGGGCGGCCTTGGCCTGCTGGATGGCCTCGCCGACTGCCCCGCCCTGCTCCCGCAGCACGCTTGCGAGGGCGCGGACCCCCTCCAGGGCGCTGGCGAGGTCGCCTGCCTTGGACGACTTGGTCCCAGGCGGAAGGCCGACCTCCTGGACCTTCTTGGCTTGCTCCAGCTCGTCCTGGGCGGCTGCCAGCTTCCTGTCAGCTTCGGCCACCTTCCGCTCGGCCTGCTCCAGCTCCTCCTGGGCTGCGCCGACGGCCTCCTCAGCGGCCTCCTGCTCGCCCCTCCTGGACTTGGCCTGCTTGCCGAGCCGCTCCACCTTCCAGAGGAGCCCCTGCAGCACTCGGGAGTGCGTGCGCGGCTTCTCCTCCTTCGGGGCCTCCTCAGGCGGCTTGGGCAGCAGCTTGGCCCTGTCCGCGTCCGAGAGGACCACCCCGCGCGCCTCGAGCTGGGCCAGCAGGTCCTCCGCGCTCGGCTGCTGAAGCTTCGCCCCCTGGGCGCCGCCGCCTGCGCTGCCAGCGGGTGGCCCTGCGCCGCCCTCCTCCTTCATGGCCTTGGCCTTGGGCGCGGCCTTCGGCGCAGCATCCCGCGCGCCCGCAGCTGGAGGCGCTCCAGCCGCGGCCTCCACGGCACGCTGGCGCACCGACAGCGGGGCCGCCACCCCGCGCCCGCGGCAGGCCAGGCGGCAGGCCCAGTTGCCGTCGGCGCCGCAGCGGCCGCAGCCCCAGGTGGGCTTCCGCGGGCCAGGCAGGACCCTGCCGCCCCCTGCGCCCGCGCCGCCCGCGCCGCCGCGCCAGGGCGCGCCGTTGTCCCCGCCGCCGTCGGCCCACGTGACGCGCCGCGGCGCGCGTGGGGGCCGCGGCCCAGCGGAGCCAGCCATGGGGGCCAAGAAGGTTGCGGAAAGCGAGGAATGGTCCCCCTCTCTTCTGTATGGAAAGCAATCGTAGCCCGCGCTCGTGCGTGCACGGCGCTCTGAAGTATGCGCGCACAAGACCCCCCCTCTCGGAGAGCCCAGAACGCCTTGAGCCAAAATGGCTACGGACTCTTCCAACTCCTCCTCCTCCTCCTCTCCTCCTCCTCCTCCTCCTCCTCCTCCTCCTCCTTCTCCCCCTCCCCCTCCTCCTCCTCCCCCTCCCCCTCCGCCTCCTCCTCCTCCTCCTCCCCCACCGAGCTCGTCCTCGCCCTGGATTCGCCCTCTGCTGCGCAGCGGTCCCGCGGCGGCGCGGCGGACGCCCGGGGCAGGAGGCCCGGGCGGGCCCCTGCGACCCCGGCACGGCGATTTTAAGGGTAGCTCTTTGGGAGATGTTATAGTATCGGGAGCATAGCTCGTGCGCCGCTGCCTTTGGCTCAAGGCACGCGCGCCCTATTTGCCCGGACACTTACCTTAGTGTTCGCTATGTGCTGGAAAGACCGATACATCGATCTTATCCTATCATACCCGTCCATTCCCCATACTGAACCACCCCAGCAGGGTAATGGACGCTATTTGCCATTCGATTCCCATGGGAGCGGATGCTATTTGAGTTGCCAGGCTCACTTGCGACTTGGTAGCGGAGCTGGCCGCACTCTCGTGTGGTCAGCTCTTGCTCTTCTTAGCCTCTATACTCTTCGGCGCGATCTTCGTGACCGCTCACCACCCTGCGCTACCACTCCCAGTGCGTTTACGATGATCTATCCAAGAGCAAGAAGCAACACGAGAGGTACGACGTCTAGATGACGACATTGGTACCATATACGCTTCATCATTGCGCTACTACCAACCGCTCGGCAACGAGCCAAAAGCGCAATACCTGAAGCATGGGCGGAGAGATCCGCCAGATAGAGCGCCTCGACGACTTGACAAGGCGCTACCCCCGCGCGGCAACGCGCCTAATAACCACCCTTACCTACATAGCCTTGGGCTGATTATCTTCGCTATTATATGGTTGGCGCTGGGGGCAGCAATCGGACACATGCGTCGTGGAGACAACAGTGCCGATGGGCAAACACATGGCCCATATTGGGACCCTCAAGGCAACGTACCTTTTCGCGAGTACGTTTATGAGGTCAACGCGTGGCTCAACGTCACAAGCGGACGCGTGACGCCACAGGCCCAAGCGGCCGCCATACAACGCGGCCTAGGTGGCCTAGCGAGGACACTCGCCATGAGGGTACCACCTGACATTATAAACTATGGTGCGGACATCGATGGGGCCCACGCAGACCCAGTGACCTACATCATGTTCCTCCTACGCATGAAGTTCGAGCGCCTGGAAGATGAGCGTCAGCTCACTTCCGGCGCGCAGCTCATCGACTTTCATGTTCCTCACGGAGAACGAATCGATGTCACACTAACCCGATTCGAAATGGCCCGACTTGAGGCACAGTCGGTTGGATTCGACCTTCCCAACTTCCAGTTATTAACCACGATCCTGTTCCGCGCCTTAGGCGTCGGTAACCAGCGAGCCATGCAACTCTTACAGCCACTCAATCATCAAATGCCCCGAACTCAACAACAGTATGATGAGTTGCTGGAGAGGATGCGTTCGATAGGCCACCTATCAGAACGGTCTCCTGGCAATATAGGATCTGTGTTTGGAAGGGGAAGGGGATCTGGTAGTGGAAATTTCTACACTACCTTGACCGCTGAAGCCCAGCCTGGGAACGGGCCCTCAAGCATATGGGCCGATGATCCTGGATAATCCACTGCTATACTAGCAGGAGATCGATCACAACCAAGCTGGGCAACCAGCCCTCCTTCTAGAGAACCACAACCACACCGTTCTCTATGCGGTGAATCAAACCCCCTAACCGACGGTGTATCCACCTACTTGGGAGCCGAGGATTTCGACTCCGGCGCCGACACAGATACTATATCATCAGACGGCGTTGAAGCTTTAGATTGGTCGGATATTATGAATATGGATAATGACAATCAGCGTGCTGAACATTTGTTTTGGTTATTACAACAGGCTAAACGGAGGTGGAGGAGGTTCACACGAAAACCAGTGCGTCGTGTTAGCAGGAGGATGCGGAGGAGCTTCAAGGGAAAAGGTAAAGGTAAACGAGGTCGTCGGAGGTTGAACGGACGAGGCATCACGGCATTCCTCCAGAGGCTCTCAGATGAACAATATGATGAGATATTCTTCGGGGGAAAGGGCCGCGGCAAGGGCCGTAGAGAGACCCCAGGAAAAGGCAAGGGTAGGCGGGGGAACCCGCGAGGTAGAGACGGCCAGGTTCTTAAGTGCCATGAGTGCGACAGTACCGACCATATTGTGCGAGATTGTCCAGCGAAGGGAAATGGAAAGGGCAGGTCGACCGAAGTCCATTGTGGCTCCAGTGAACCACTCATCGAATATCTGAGCTTCCAGGATTTTGAGGCCATGGAACAGATATTTTACACTTGGGTCAGTTGCGTGGACAACGTCGACGAGCTCGAGGCGCATGGTCATGGATTGTGTGCGTACTACCTCGAGTACGTCCGCCGGTTCGTTATTGGCAACAACGAGCTCACTCCCGTGGATCACGGTACGCTGGGAAACCAGCCTTTGTCTTTCTTCGACTGGATGTTCGGGAACCCAGGCAACATCATGGCCTACGAAAGCAGTGACGAGGACATCACTGTGGAGGCCTCGCCTTCCGAGGTTGAACGCAACCTCCAACCTCCACCTGAACTCCCGCCTGGAAACAGGCCTACCTATCCCCAAACTAATGAGGAACTTATAGATATGGAGTCCCAAGCGTTTGTTCAAGCTTTCATTGCAGGTGAACCAGAGATCCCATTTGCACCCCCTGGTTCGCTTGCTCCAGGCGAGTACGGACCACGTACACTGCTGCAAACCCCCATGAGGATGCATGAGATATTTACCATCGCATATCCCGAGAGTCAAGAGAGCATCGAAGCTGGCATCATGATGCTTCAGGACACCGACGCCTGCGATGACTCGGAGTTAGTGTTGGCAGCTTTGACCCTCATCGACTGCGTGCATCCTGAGGACTGCAGAGACATGTGATATACTCCCGCGGGAGATGGCGTGATGGTCTTGAAAGGGCCATCGCCGTGCGCGGTCAGGCTCTTCCTCCGCCAGGATGGGGTCTCCAGGCGGTGGGACTATGGCCAAATAACACGGCCATGCGCAACATTGCTGGGCAGCCTGTGTTCGGCAACGAGCCTGAACTGACAACCGTGCCGCCTGCCCCCGGGGCAGCCGAGCGACGCGCAGATGCCGGCTATGCAGGGAAACTTGCCTGTCCCGGCTGCGCCAATGGCCATCATCATTGGTAGTTCTACATCAGAAGAAGAAGAAGGCGATGGGTGCGGGCTAGATGAGGATGAAGTTACAGTCCTCATGATGGAAGTCAATGGTGAGGAAGAGGTTGACTTTGATCCTGACGAGCCTGAAGCACCATCACCATCGGCACAAGCGCCATTTGAGCCGAGCTCCAGCCAGCAGGGAAACCTGCCTCTATTGGCCGATCCACCTGGGATCGCACAGGAGCCTCCGCAGGCGCCTCCGCCGGCTACCACTCAGGCTGCTTCGGCGGCCTCCTCTGATGAGAACGCTGGTAGGTCTCGTTCCCATGCGCGCGTCAGAGGAGAGCCGCACCCACAGGTTCGGCTTCCTCGTGAGTGGGGGCAAGCTGGCCCGAAAGAACACGCTCTCAGGCGAGGGGGCCAGCTGCTTCCGCATAATGACCCAAGACGCCGAAAAGGGGAACACTCGGCCTTCGGCAAGGGCAACCCTGCCTATAGGGACGCTGATGGGTAAAGCCATCCGCGGAGGCTATCAGCTTGCAACTAACATCCGCCGCCCTGAAATTGAAGAAGCGCGGACACAGCTGCGAAACATCATCGCGGCTCGTAAGCTGTATAGGCCTCAAGCAGTTTGCGGACCTTGTTTCCAGCCGTTCCAGAACCGCAGGCCGGGATGCCCTTTTGGAAACAATGAAGGTCTGAGCCCAAACAGGGGCAAAACCCATCATAAAGAGGGCCATCCGCCACTGATCCCGATGACACAGGACGAGATCGCAGAAGTGAATCGTCGTCTCGGGGTCCTGGGCAATTTGGATCCGAAAAAGGAAGAGGAGAAGTCTACCCCGGTTCCAAGGGGGGGACTGGTGCCCATGACCCAGGAAGAGAAAGACGCGCTCTTTAGTCTTCCTGGTATGCGAGGAAACTCGCCCGGCGTTTCTAGCCAGTCCCAACAACCAGAACTGACATCTAAGGATGAACAGAAGGCCCAACGTGTTGCGGAGGACGAGGAGCGCATGCGGATAGCAGACGAACGCGCACGCGAGGCAACTCGCAAGGTGCTGGAGGATTCCAACAAGATTTACATGAAGGGGGCCAGGAAACCCCCGCTCCCACTACTTTCGAAGGCTAAGAGTTAAACCCCGGCACCGAAGTCGTCTTCGGAGGTGAAACCGAAAGCGCGCTCTCAGGATCTTGGGCCAGATGTGCAGATGGAGGCGCCTCGCTCTGCAACTCCGAGATCGCCGATTGGCGCAACTCCTGCACAAGCGTCTGAGCCCAAGCAGCAACCTCGGGACCCTGTGGAGGAACGGAGGCGCCCGCCTAGTCGCAGCAGCTCCATTGCTACAAGGGCGGCAGCTTTCGAGCGCACCGGATATGCCCCTGCGCCAGCTTCGCCTGCGGCGGCCCGTTCCAAGAGGTCCGACGAAGGTGCTTTGTCTAGGGGTAACTGGGTGCCGACGATTAGGGGTAGCGCCAGTCGCGGATCACCGCGGGGAAACCCGCCGGGCGCTGCTGCTGCAGCTTCCTCCTCGTCAGGAGCCCCGCAGCCTCTTCAGTGACAGAGGCTCCTGTGCGGGGAAACCCGCCCGTGGATCAGCTGCACCACCCAGGAGACACGTCCTTCACCAGTGGGACTCCGAGTGTGATCAGGGATAGACTTGCTTTGCGGAAGCTCCCACCGATACGCTCGGTGGATGAGGCATTCATGAAGAAATGCAAGCAAGCAAACATCGTCCCTAGATCCAATCACACTCTCAAGCAGCTGAGTAAAGCTCTCAGCAGGATATGCAGACATGCGCCAGACAAACCACACAACCCTGTGTGGGACCTGGCTTCCTTCGATGACCATGATGGTTGGGTTAACCTCGTGGAGCTCGTGAATGATTATCCGTGGAACACAGGAAAAACGAGACACGACGGGTATAATCCCAGACATGACGAGGCCAAAATCATCAATGCGAGCCTATATGCTCGCACGGTTGACCAACTGGCAGCCATCATGGTGGAAGTGGTTCATGTCCGTGAACCAGACGGAGAAGAAAAACAGCGCCTTCAGTTCAAGATGTTAATGCGGGACTCCGGTGAGCCCGAGATCTTCATCCGCGCCTCTCAGGGGCATTCATGGACATTGAAAGCTCCATGGTCGCTGTACAACTATATTGTACTGTGCGACCAACCTGCCGGGAGACCGGCCCCGTGCCCCGAAGTCGCCATGCATGGCACTCGGTGGCATGCCTTCGAAGGCATTATGTGGCACGGCTTGTCCTGTAGACCCGAGCACAACACGAAGAAACGGGGGACAGGCAGGTCGCACATCCACTTCGTGCCGACGGTCCGCCGTCGTGCCGTAAACAGTGGGTGGGACCCAGACTCCGACATCATCATCTTCGTAGATTGGCATAAGGCCATGCAAGATGGTATTAAGTTCTGTTGGTCTGATAACGGAGTCCTTTTGTCCGAGGGAAATAACGGTATCATCGAACCGTACTACATTTCCCATGTCGAGGACCTTGCCACGGGGAAGCACTGGCGCAATCCAGAGTACCTGGGGGGTCGCCGGGTGCGTGTCCCCCCCGCTGTGCTGTCGGCCCCTGGCAGGTGGGCTGACGGTGGCAGTGCCAGCGTCAAACACCAGTGGTCCCGAGACCAAGAGGGCGTCGACCCTCCCATGGTCTACCTCCACAGGGAGGTTGGGGACCACTACAGTCCCGCCAAGCTGGGAAACCAGCCTGAGGTCCACCAGATCTTCATGATCACCGAGAGTGAGACCGGGAGCGCGGCTCCAAGCCGCGCCCCAAGCCAAGGGCCTAGCGCCGTGTCTTGGCAGGCCATCAGCACCTCGGACTTGGACCAGATAGCGGCCGCTCTGAACCCTGAACAGGTGGAGCAATTGGCGGATAGGTTATATCAACAGGACCCCTGCGCCGCAGGCCAGGGAGCAATGTCCGCCATGGCGACGCGAAATCGTCAGGCCATGCAGGGAAACCTGCCTATAAATGGACTTAGAGCTGAGATGCCTGAGCCGCAGGGAGACCCGCAGACGTTCGGCCGCATCTTTGGAGAGCCTGCTCGATTTGAGCAGATGCATGGGAGCCCCTCGCAGAGCATGCACACACCGAGGGGCATGACCCCAATGGCTACGCCACCTGCACAGTCTCCGTGCGGGACTCCTGGCCGCCCTGCCACGAACGGCACCCTCATGGAGAGGATCGCAGCGGCTAGGGCCGAGCATGGTACAGCTCTCCTGAACATGATGCCGCCCGGCACTCCAACGAGTCAGCAGGGAAACCTGCCCGGCACCCCAAGCCATCATCGACCGCTTACTGGACAAACCACAGTCGCTGGTGTGCCTGATGACTACTGTGCAAGAGTGGCGGCTGCTGTACAGCAGGTGCAGAGCCATAATCTGCCTCACCCAAGTGGTCAGAGGTGGAGGCCGGCCTGGTCCTGGGAGCCTGAGGGTCCCAATCCAAGGGATCCTGCTCGGCAGCGAGCCTTCATCCCCGCCTTCAATGCTCGCCCGAGCATGGCCCAGGGCCAGAGGCCACCGCCAGCACGCATGAATCCGCCACTGTACCCTGATGGATCTAGAGTCCCGAACAAGTTCGTTCGTGAAATGGCGGATCAGTTCCACAACGTGCGCTGTAGTGATCAGTCTATGTATCCGCACGTGGCATTTATGCCTGCGCCGACGACGCCAGATGTGGCTGTCCAGCCCACTGCCCAGTCGATATCGTCTGGCAGTAGAGGTGTGCCTGACTACATCAGGCAGACATGCCACACTCAACAGGCATGCTTCAGGCGCAGACAGGCCGTGCAGAACGTACGTGATCACTCGCGTGCAGCCGCGCTTGAGGTTGTGAGGAACAGAGGCTCACCCTTGCGAGGGAACTCGCCCGCTGCGACGCCTACAGCCTCCGCGCCAGCTGCCAGGGTGCCGGAGGTGCTGGATCCAGTAGTGGATCCCCCAGCAGCCTTCACGCCCTCCGAGACGGTCTTGGAGAGACAGCGGCGGGTATATCCCAGAGCAGCAGATGCGGAAGTTTTCACTGGGATGGAAGATACCTGCGCGGTATGTCTCGAGGAATTCCAGCCCAGGGAAAGTGTTTGCCGTTTGAGGTGTAATCACTTATTCCATGAGGGGTGCTGGAATTCAAATGTGGTGGGCCATGTCGCAAATCAGCGCGAGGGAGATCCTCAGCAGCCACCATGTGCTATCTGCCGAGCACACGGTATCATAGCGTCATCATTCCCGTGGACGGGCTCCTTCATTCAGACCCCTGAGCAAGCAGCGAGAGAGCTGCGGGAGTTGAGGAACATGGTGGAGGAGATGACAGCCAGGATGCTAGATAGGCAGACAGCTCAGCCCCAGCAGCAGGGAAACCTGCCAGAGGAGGTGAGGCCGCCGATGGAGACGGGATACTTCGATCAGCTTATCCCGATGACGGCGCCTCAGCAGGGAAACCTGCCTAACACTCCTCAGATGTCTCCCCAGAGTGGGGGCGGGGCAGAGATGGCACTGGACCCTGACCAGCTGCGTGAGTTGCGTGTTCGGCATTTCCAGAATCAAATGGATAATGCGCACACAACCTTTATGCTGGATGCCGATAATCCTGAGACTGATGGTCCGTCGTTTGACCTCTCAGATTCCTCAGTGGCAACAGCAGCAACAGCAGCCAGGGCCGTCGATATCACAGCGACGAACGAGGAGTTCGAGGAGTGGTTGCAATACAGGGATCACCTCACGAATGAGGGGTTGCAGGACATTGCCCTTCACTCGTATCTGACGCTGACGAGACGCACGACCCGCGAGCAGTATAAGAGCATGCGCGATGAGTATGCCAACTGGCGGGAGGAGCGCGGCGATCACGTCCAGCACGTGTCGCACTTCCAGTGCGTCGACCTGGTGCGTATGGCCGAAGGCAGGCCGCATGCCAGCGCCACGCGGGGCAACCCGCCAGGGAGTGCGACCGACTCGCGGGGAAACCCGCCTGACGGCACAGCCGACACTTCAGAAACTGTGCACATCAAGCAGCCGAGTAAGACGTTTCTGGATGATGGTGGAAATTCCATCCTCATCGATGTAGGCTCGAAGATCAACATCATGGGCGAGAACACGAGCCGCAAGTTCGTCCAGGCTGCTGAGGCACACGGCCGTACTTGTACGTTCGAGCCCCGCTCTCGTTTGAATATCAACGGAGTGGGAGAAGGGTCGGCCCCAGCGGATACCGTAGGCACATTCAGTATTGCCTGCGAGTACCAGGGGTCGACCCAGCTCGATTCATATAAGACGAACATTGTGTCAGGCTGTGGCAAAGACCTGCCAGCCATCCTAGGCCTCGATAGTATGCAGGACAAACGCACGATCATCGTGCTTGAACGAGGCCAGGAGAAGCTGATATTCCCTGGAAAGGGGCAGGTCAAAATGGAGCTCCCCGAGGGCTCCAAGATCATGCCGACGACGAAGTTGCCGTCAGGGCATCTGTCGATCAGGTGTGATCGCTTTGGAGCCGCGGGGCAACCCGCCTCGAGCTCAAGCAGCACGTCATTTCAGACGGTGCTGACGGGCGAGCCGACCCCGGCGCAGGAGCGCGAGCAATTGCAGGGAAACCTGCCTCAGGGGTTGATGGAGACGCTCGCCAAGGCCACTATGCGAGGCGACAGCATCGACGATCTCGAAACGTTCGATTGCTTTGTTGCCAGGACACTGGCCCATCATGGTGGAAGTGTACCCATGGACGCTGTACGGTCCCGCCGGAAGATAGTGATGGGGTACACTAACCGTGAGCTACAGACGGTCAGCGACGCTAGGTCCAAAGGCGTGCTGAAACAGCTGATGGATAATCCATCCATGCTGACAGCTTTTGCGGAGCAATCCGCCTCTGAGGCCACGGCGCGCTGCAGTGCTGAGCTCCAGCATCTGAGGGAAGCCCAGATGCTGGCAGACACTGCAGGCACATCTTCTTTATCTGGAAGATGGCAGGGCGACGTCGCCCTCTCGTCGTCTTGCCTGTTGGCCGAAAAGCCGGGGGGTAACGAGGACAGCGGGTTAACCTGCCTTAGATAGAGGGCTTTTGTCATTGAAGATACGAGAGAGGCTTGCGCCGACCTCCGCACCCGAGGTCATATCTGTGATCGTATTTCCCACAATGAACTTATGACGGGTGTGGGCACAGATTACCTGGGTGCGGTGATCAGTGGAGATTACACTCTCATATGGATCAGTACCCCGGGTGACTGGTATGTACGAACTCCAGGAAAGAGAGTGGCCCCACATTGGTCACGTATCCAGAACCTTTTGATAAAAAGCCAGGAAACTCCGTATGAAAATCATAATATTTGGTCCCCCAGGATATGTTTGGAAGTTATCTCCAGTACGTGATACTCTGGAAGATCTTAAGCTGTCAGTAGTACGGATGCGTTTGTGTCATTTCTGTATGCGGTTCAATATGCAAGACAGTACACCGAGTGGTACTTATATGCAGGTAGCGACATCAATACCGATAAGCTCGAAGCTGTGGGCGTGTACATGCAAACAAGCAATGCCACAACATGTGTTGGTTTGGTACGGCCATACGGTACGGCATGCTGAATGGCGAGCTCAGACACGCACTACACTCATCCGTCATCTGAACGACAAAATCCTGGGGAGCACCACCACGCACGGAAACGTGCCTTTATCTGAACACCTATGCACGTACGGACCTTCACATCCATCACTACGTGACGACCAACCAGGGAGGACCGAAATGGTCTGATGTTATCCGACGTGTAACGATTAACCTGGATACCAATGCGGTTACTCAGGATATCTCAGTTGCCGATCAACCAACAGGGTATGATTGGCATGCGCCACTACCTGCAGGGGTTGCCAACATGAGCACTCGGTTGTATTGGCAACCCGAGGAACCGGTCTTGCTCGGAAACGAGCCCACTCAATCACCACAGAAACCTCGACGCGTCATCATAGATGACTGTTCTCTCCCCCTCCCGACTCTGGCGATTGACGCATGTACCCACTCAACCGCGACAATGGGCACACAGACCGGCGAACAAAACGAGCAAGTTTTATCTACAGAATCGCGTATCAAGCAGAAGGAAAGGCTCAAAGCCGAAAAGGAAGCAGGCATCAAGCCTCGCCGCACTAAAAAGCACGTCGAAGACGGAAACGACGATTGCGGCGACGACTTGTCAGGGCTCGGACAGGATCTCATGGCGACCTGGAGTACTGACGTCCCTATTGAGCTGATAAGCTCCGATGAGGACGATGACCTGTTCCTTACCCTCCCCACATCCATGCCCGGCACACACGCTAACATATACAGCATAGTCGCTACACTATGCTATGGTCATAACAACTGCGTGGATATGTTGGAGCTTTGTGGCGGCGAGGGTGGTATCTCAGAGCTTGCCTTCTCAAGGGGATTCTCCTCAGGAGGCAACCTAGACAAGACCACGTATGTCGACCTGGGAGACCCCTCGGTGCAGCGGGTTGTAGATCATTACTTCGCTATATGCTACGTGCGAGTTGCCATGCTACAACCCGGTTGCCGCACCACAGGACCACCATCCTACTACAACTACAAAGTCAATCGCAACACTTGGGAACAGCACCACAAATAAGATTTACCACACATAACTTACTGTGGTAAAATTGCTGTTGCCCAAGATGACGCTCGGAGGTGGCTTATACGCGAACAACCTACAGGAACATGGGTGGATGATATTCCCCCATGGAAGAAACTTGCCAACCGACCACACATTACAACCGTACGCATTGATCAGTGTGCTACGGGACTCAAAGATACGGCTGGTGACTATATTAAGAAGCCGACAAATATCACCAGCAATGACGAGGCAATTCTTAAACCCTTTGAGCGACTCAAATGCAACGGTCAGCATGTGCACGCACAACCGTGCAACAAAGAGTTTTCACTGGCACAAACATACACTCGACGACTGCAGTCTGCCTTTGTGGAAGCCGTCTATCTGGCGAAGCCATTGATACTACGCGCGGAAACGCGCCTAGAAGTACTGCGCATGCTGACCCTGCCGACCTTCCCGATCAAGCTGAACCAGGCGAAGGTATGAGACGCATCGGTGATCGTATCATCCCAAAGGTGGCCACCTGCCGGGCATGCATCGACAACGTCCGAAAGGATAGTCTTAGCCATAACAGAGACCCTACGCAGTGTAAGTATCATGATTCCATCTCTGTATATTGGCCATGTCCCGCATGCCAGAGGGATCTTACGAGAAGCAAAGGTGTTAAGAACCACCTTGATACCGAACCTGGTAAATGTCGTTTTGCTGAACCATCTAAACTTCCAGACGACCGCGACCCCGAAGGCAAAACCGTACCAGTTTGGTGGAAACCCTTACCTAAACCTGGTGAGGGCCAAGCTTCAGCTTCAGGTGGCCGCCAAGGCGCGCACGCCAGGCCACCACGACCACGATCCTTCGGTAACGTTGATCCGACATCTGGTGCCAGCAGTTACGACATGCTACGAGACGCCCCCGAGCGTGGAACCACGCCTTCTGCGTCCTCTAGCGAAGCGCCACAGGTAGCGGCCCGTCGTGGCCGCCTACAAGGCGTGCCACCACCACCAGATGCAGTTGACGAAGGAGACCGACTCCGGAGAGCCACAAGGAA
>CAUYUJ010018799.1:184995-195065 GCA_963575745.1 Prorocentrum cordatum | reverse complement strand
CGGAGCGACTCGAGGGGAGCGCACCACGCGACGCCCAGGCGACGCACGGGAACGCGACGCCGCACGCCCACCAGAGTGGTGACGGGGTGGCGATGGCGGCGGGGGGACGGGCCGCGGCGTCTCGGTGCCAGCACGCGTGCCGCGGCCCCGAGAGCGGCTGCGAGCCGCAGCGTGAGCGGCGGGCGGGGAGGCCTCCGCGCGGCGAGGGAAGGCCGCCTGCAAGCGGCGGAGGGCCTCAGGGTTTAGGCCCGCCACGACGCGCTCGAGGTCCACCGAGGAGTCAGTGAGGGCACTCAAAACGACGTCCTCGAGCTCCGTCGGTGAGTCCTCCTTGCACGCGGGCTCCGCTCTCGAGCGGCTGCGGGCGCTCGCTGGAGGAGACCCCTCAGGAGTGTGCGGGCCTTCCGATGCCTCCCCCGCCGGCGGCCCCGACGGCTCCTCAGGCGCGCTCGAGACGTCGATGGGAGGCGAGGAGCAGCCTCCCGAGGGGGAAGTGTGATCAGTCCCATACGGGTTCGGAGACCGCGTACGGCTGCGGGCAGGGCTGCGGCTCCGCGGTGGAGGGCCCACTCCCGCGGCGGAGCTGGGGCGTGCCGCGCCTGCCCAGCGACGCGCATTAGCAGTGCGACGCGCCCTGCGGCCCGGCGTCGTGGCGGCTCCCTCTTCAGGGGCGGGTAGCGCCGCCGTCGAAGCTCGCCGCTGCTTCGTGGCGCGCTTGTTGCGCGCGGCGCCCGTGCGCGAGGCGGAGTGTGGCGCGTGATCACCGCGATTGGGCTGGTCCTCGACAGCCTCGTCCCGCGGGCCCAGGCGGGCGCGGACCGCGCGCCCCTCGCGACGGCTGAAGCTGGGCGCTGGGTCGTCGGCAGGCCTCGCCAAGGTGCGCGGGTCCACAGCTTCCACCTCGGCCAGAGAGCGCCCAGTAGACGACGCGGGGGCGTCCCCAGCACGAGCGGCGCGATCCGCGTTGGCGAGGCCCGTCGAGACCTCAGCGTTGTGCAGGACGGCGCGGAGAGTTTTGCGCCAATCCCGACCCAGCTGGACGGGAGCCGTACGCGGCAAGCCCGCGGCCTCACGGCTGGCGGCCTCGCGCAAGCGACGGAAGTAGGCGCGGTCGGCCATCCCTTCCGCGAGCTCAGCACGAGCGACGGCACGCTCGCCTTCGCCGCGTGCTGGAGCCTGCACCGTGCGCCCGGTGGCGTCGGCACGCGCGGTGCGGAGTGCGTCGAGCTCCACGCGGCCGCGCGACACGGCGGAGGCGAGGATGGCATCAGACTCAGCCGCCCGCGTCGCGAGGGCAGACGAAACCCTGCTTGGGAGAGGCGCACCCGAGGCGGGGAGGGCAGCCCGAGGGGCCAGCTCGGCGCTCGCCAGGGCGACCCGCGAAGAGACCGCTTCCTCGAGCGCCTGAAGGGCCATGGCCGACCCAGGAGCCAGCTTGCCCTTGCGGGCGCCCTTCCCTGCCGCTTTTGCCTGGGCGAAGGCGCGAGCGGCAGGACCGTCACCGCCCGTGCTAGGAGCGGCGGGCGGCGCGGCGGCCTGCGAGAGGGCCTGGAGCAGCACTGACTTGGCGTCGCAGAGCTGCTTCCACTTGAGCGCGCGGGCTGCTCGCTCGTCGGCCCCCAAGTGTGCAGGAGTCCTGTCTGGATGGTAGACCAGGGACTGGCGCCTGAAGGCGGCCTCAATGGTGCTGCGCGAGGCCCCCTCCACGACGCCAAGCAGCTGGCGAGAGGCGCTCACCCTGGCCGCTCGCTGGAAGACGCGGGGGGTAGCAGCCGTGGCCCCCTTTGGCGCTTCCCGCGAGCCGACACGCGACGAGCCCCCCCCGATCGCAGGCGGAGGGGCCGCCGCGGCCTTGGAACGGAGGGCCAGGGGCGGCGCGCGCTTGGCGGCGGGGGGAGCCGAACCAGCGCTGGCGGCGACAGGGTCGGGGCCGTGCGAGCCGCCCGCCGAGGACGCAGACGCTTTGGGCGTGGCGTCTGCTGTGGATGTGAGACGCCGATCGCAGTCAGCGAAGAGCGCGTTGCGAGGCCCGCGACGCTCTCCGCTGGCGAGAGCAGCTTCGCTGACGCTCTCGGCGGCGCCCGAGGGGTCGAGGGCTTCGCCCTGGGCGCCGTCGCCGGCGGCGTCGGCGGCCATGCCCGCACCCACCGGGAGAGGGGGGGCGGCCGCCCAACGGTGGCTGAGCAACCCCTCAGGGCCTCGAGCCACAAGCTGCGCAACAAATCGGCCCCAGAGACAGGTAGGGAATGGCGAGCGAGAGTCGGCGTACGCGATGCAATCAAAGCGAGTAAATTCTCCTCTCTCGGCTTCCACTAACCAGGCGGGAGGGTCACGGGACGGGGGCCTCACCGCGCGGTTGCGCGTGGGATCGTCGGCCCTATGCACGTCCGTGGGCACGTACATGCCTCCCATATATAGACCTCCTCCTATCACATAGGGCAAAGTGGTCGAGAGAACATGAGATAGACCAGGAGAGCTGCTGCGCCCGTGCGCGGTCGCGCCCAAAGCCACTTTTGAATCCAGGAGAACGGGGATCCGAGAGTCAGGGAGGCGAACACAGCAGTATTTGCACAGACTCTTATACACTGTTGTCTCAAGGATGGTGATGTGACGAGGCATGCGGAACTCCCATTTGTACGCGAGCCGAAAGCGCAGCGCCTCTGATAGCTCGGTGACCCAACGCGGCGCGACGGGGGGCTCAATAGAAGGGAGCCCCAGGTCCTGATGCAGTTGGGTGAGCTCAGGGCCCAAGGGCACGCCGCGGCTGAGTACGGCGAGGAGGCTCCGATTGTGCAGAATCGTGTGCCACCCCCCGTGCTCCGATCTGCGCCACAGCTCGGCAGAGAGCTGCGGGCTGATAGGAGCGCGGACAACGCCCCCCCAGCCGAGAGACGCGTCCGCACCGAACAACTCGGGGCAAGGCTGCGCCCGAAGGTCGGTTATAGCCGTAAAGGCTAAGAAGGTGCAGGCCAGGAGCTCGTCGCGAACATAAGGGGGCAGGTCGTATTCGATGCCGTCCTCGGTTGCCAGGCGCGACAAGAAGTTGTAGACGTGCGTAAAGATGGCGAGCAGCGGGCGGCGATAGAGGAAGACCTGGACCCAGCAGCCCACCAGAGAGGCTAGCAGGGAGCGGGTGGTGATCCCGAGGTAGATTTGGATCAGGGTCAGCCTGCACAGGGCCACCGTCCGCACAAGAGGAGCGCAGACGATGCCTATACGCCCCTCCACTTCGGCGCCCACCACCACCTTGTGCGTTTCGCCGCGCGCGCGCTTGCCTGGATGCTGTATCAGGCCCACGCGCGGGTAACCCGCATCACAGGCGGCAAAGACCTCACGATCACGGCGACACGGGTCGTCGGGGCGAGGAGCGGAGCCACGCCACGAGAGCTTCTGAAAACCCGTATGGTCATCAATATTCAGCATCTCGACAAACGGGCCCCGCGGGAAGGGCGAGCGGTGGACAACCTGCTCGTGAGGCCGCAAAGCCCCGAAGCTGTGCAAGACGCCTTCATGCGCAGAGTTGGCAATCTCCACAGCCATGTTGTCGCCCATCGCCAGAGCATTGAGGCAGGGCGCGACATCCACCCCTTCCAGCTCGGGGCGCCAGGCTCGAAAGGCCTTGAAACGCGAGGATGGCAGGCGAACGCGCAGGGCGTTACGTCTGGCGCGCGCGGGGGGGACGCGGAAAGTATAGTAAAACTCCCGTAGGTCGTCACAAGAAACTGCCAGCCACTCCCCAGGTGCCAGCCCCAAACGGCACAGCAGGAAACCTTGGCCAAGGCGCTGGGTGCTGGACGAAATTGAAGCACAGCGGCTGTTCACGACCGTGGGGTTCAGGATCAGCCTGTCGTAATCGCTGTCCTTCGGTACCCTGAAAGCTCCACAGGCTTCATCCCAGGCGAGGTCCGAAGCAGGAGTCAGGTACAGGGCGCCGCAGGCATCCCACTTCTGGAGTAGGGCCCACAGCTCGGCGCGGTCCATATGGACGCGCGCACCCTTCTGGCCAGCAGGCCACTCTGATGCCGGTAGCCGCATAACCTCAGGATCGATGAAAGCTTCGCGGACTCGAGCGTCAGAGAGGAAGGGAACGGGATCAAACTCTGGCGAATAATCCCACTTGATGCGAGACGCCCTGACTTTCAAATCGAAGGGCTCGGCCTGGGTGGAGTCCCAAGCCGCCGCAGTCGCCAACGACCCAGGCACAGGAGGAGCGCCGGTCGGGCAGTGCCGCATGGGGGCGGGTAAGGAAGAAGAGGAGGTGAAAGAGGCCTCCAAAGCTGCAACATGGGTGGCCAGGCCATGGAGCGAGACCTCAGTGGAGTCGAACTTGGCGAAGGCTCGACCTAGGTCGCTCTTGCCGCCACGGGCGAGGCGAACTGCGATCCGACACAACCGTTCGATACGGGTGCGGACGCCCTCCTGGCAGGGCGAGACCGTGGCGCGGACGCGAGCCTCGGCGGGAGCGAGGCTGGGGTGACCCAAGGTGAGCCAGTTCAACGCAATAACCGAATACTGCGCGAGCGTCCGCGCCGCGCGCCGCAGTCCCCAGCGCTCCCTGCGCCTCGCCGACAAGCCGTCAGGCGGGGGACCAAGAGGTGGAGCAGGCGGGCACGGCCAAGGATCGCGGGGAGGCGGCCCCAAAAGGTACGGGCCGTCCCTGTCCATTGCACGCATAGATGAGCGGGAGAAAGATCCAAGAGAACATCGAGCACCCATCCCAACCTGGGACAGCGCTGCTGCCCAGTGGGTGATATCAATGTTCGCGCCTGGGACCAGGCGCAGCAAGGCAGACAAGTCAGCGACGAATGGCGCGACTTTGGCAAGAGCAGCAGAGGTGCCTGAAGGAGAGCAAGCACCAGCAGGGACACCAACCTCAGGGGCTGCAGGCCCCCTGGAGGGCGCGCTCGACTGAGGCAAGCGTCGGCCAAAATGGCCGAAGGGATCCGAGAAGCGGTTCGGAGCAGAGCGAAGGGCGTGGTGGCGGAACGTACTCCTCCCTGCGGGGCCGCAACAGCATCGCTGGAAGAGCGCATTCCTACCCTCACGCCCTCGCTGTGCCCAAACGCGCCTAGCAACCGCAACAGCGTCGGTGCAGTCTGTGCGCGGCGGCGTACCCCGGCCCCGCGAAGGCCCACCCTTCCAGGAGGCGGGCGCCATAGGCGCCTTCAGTCCTTCTTGGGCACCGCCTTCGGTGCCTTGGAAGCACCCTGGGACTTGAAGGGCTGCTTCGAAACCTTGGGCTGCTTGGGCTGGTGAGGTGGATGCTTGGGGAGCGCGTCGGCGCGCTCGGCGTCGAGCCGCGCCCGAAATGCTTGCAGCTCCTTCACGTATTCGCCCTGCGCCGACAGCCAGCGAGGATCCACCAGGGGTGAAAACGGGGTCTGGGCCTCGCGCTCCGTGTGACGACTGGTCACGCGACACGGGGGAGGCTCCAGCCCCGTGAGGAACCAAGCGGCCTCGAGGTAGCCGCGGTCCCCCGCCAACTGGTCGATGAACATGCACTGGCAAGTCAGCAAGGTCTGGACCCTCTCGGGGTTGCCCTCATCGCAGGCCCGCCACAGCTCGGCGCTGAGGAAGGCAAAATGCGTCAACAACTCGTGCGTCGACGGCTGAGCCCCGAGGGGGCTGTGCTCGCGAAAGTACTGAAGCATGGCCATGGGGGTCACGGCGCTGACTTCCACGCCCAGAACGCGGGCCAAATTCTCCTTCATCAGCCCTCGCACGTCGGGGCCGTGCTGTATCAGCGCTTGCTGCCACTCGCGCCTCCGAGCAATGCCCCCCATCTGAGCCGATGCGGGCGCGGGGTCGCCCGAACTCGCGGGCGGAGATTGAGCTGAGTCGCTCAGGGTCCCCAGCAGCGGATGGACGGTTGGGCGATGGCCCCGCCCCTGCTGCAGAAGGAGGGACTGGTGCAGGCACTGTAGCATGAGGCTGAGGTCCGTCGGATTGGCCGCATGGGGCGGCTCTAACCCGTCGGCGCCGCCCACCTCGGCAAAGCCGTCGGCCGCAGCGGGATGGGCTAGCCCAGGTGGCGGCGGGGGACCCATCGTTCCGAAACCGGACAAAGGGGCCCGAGGGACAGCAAGAGAGCGCGCCTTTTCCCATGCCGAGACCAGCGCGGAGGTCGGACCCTTGGGACGCGCGGAGACCCGCTGTGGAGCCACGGGTGCGTGGGACAGGGCGGCCTCGACCCCCGCAGGATCCAGCCCGAGGCGCACCGCTTCGTCGCTGAAAAGCTGAGGCACCTCGGGCCGATCGCTCCGAGCAGCCGGAGCGGAGCCCAGCGGCTCGGGTCGGCCGACCATCGTGGAGGCCGCGTGGGCTGCAAGCAAAGCGCGCATTTCGGCAGCCACTTCGGCACGAGTCATAGGAGCCCCGTCGTCCAGAGCCGCCGCAGGGGCACCAGGAGCGATCGGAGCGGGACCCGCGACCCGTGGCGGCGCGGCTGTGGCCGCGCGCTTCGCGGGCGGGCCGCGCGGCGCTCCAGTGTCCGCGGGAGATCGCGCACTTGGGGCCGTGCGTTCGGCTTCCTCGTCGGCCGCGAACCCTTCGGGCTCCTCCATCTCGTCGGCAGAGTGATAGGGAGTAGCCCGATCGGCCCCTGGGAGCGGCTCTTCCCCTGCGGTAGGCGGAGCGCCGTGCAAGCGTGCGTAACCCTCGCGAAGCACCCGAACCCCTGAAGGATGAGGCCAATAGACGCGGCCCCGCACCTCGGCGAAGGGAACGATGGCTGCGTCCTCGCCGACCTCTAGAGGGTAAAGCGACTCGAGCTCGAGCTCTGCAACCTCGATATCCACGACGAGGACGGATGCAGTAGTGGCGAGCGGCCGCGAAGCGGCCCCCTGGAGCTGGACGTCCACTAGCTGGAAAGGGCCTATCATCCCAGCAAAACCCCCCGCCTCGGCAGCCTCGAGCTCCGCCGTAGGGCGAAAGGCGCCAGGCAGGGCCAGAAGGATGCCCCCTTCTCGAGACGCGAGGGGGATAGCTGCCCAGCTGGTGTCGCCGTCGTCTAAACGCCATCGTGCGTAGCCGCGAGCCGTGGGAGCCGCGAATGGGTAGAGCTCGGGCCATAGAGGCCCTCCGCCGACTGGTGGCAGCTCGGCCATCAATGGGTGCTGCCGTGGGAGCTGCTCCCCGAATGCTGGGCGTCTGCCCGCTCGAGCGCTCGAGGCCGAGGCGGAACCCCGTAAGCCAGCGCTCGCGCCGCACGGCGGTCCTGCCCAAGGGGGGCAGGCACCGCTCCGCGCGGCCAGACGGAGACCCTGAGTCTCCGCCACACGTGCGGGCCCAGCAGCCCGAAGCAGCAGCCTGCGCAGGCGCTGCACGCGGCCGTCACCCAAAGGAGGGCGACGACCGTGCTGAGCAGCCAGGGAGAGACCCCGCCGCTCAGATCCACCGCCAGCCCGAGGCAGACGGTGGGGCAGGCGGAACCCGCCGAAGGGAGGGGACAGTAAGCCCCCTCACCCTCGGACGAGTCCGCCTGCTGGATGGACCAGGCCGGTGCAGGAGGCCCTGGGTCCTGAAGCACAGAGACGGGGGCGGACACGAGCCGCTCGTAGAGCGCGGCCCGCAGCCCCCTGAAGAAGATCTCCCCAGCGCCTCCGAGAGCCGCTTGTGCGAGCGCCTGCATAAGGCGTCCGCACGCGCGGCCGACGGGGGGGCACTTGGGCAGAGAAGCTGCGGAGACAGCAGGAGCTTGCTCACAGAGAATAGAAGAAGCAGGAGGAGGAGGACTCCCACCCCAACTCCTCCTCTTCCCTTCCCCCCTCCCCGTGGACGAGCCGCTTAGATTCCTGTTACGCCTCCCCTTACGTTGGTTTTAGTTCGCCCTTCGATCCCGAGAGCCGCCCAGGCCCAGGAATGCCGCCCCCCCACACCGCGCGCGTCATTTACCAATCGATTAGACAACGAAACACATCAGCCCCTTCGGTCGAGTAGCCGCGCGGGCTTTGGAATCCATCGGCCGCATCGAAAACCGCGCGATAATCATCGGGGACCAGCGAACAAACATGGACAACCAACGAGCACCTACGAGAAGCCACGGGAAAGCCATCGACAAGCACAGGTTGCGCCCACGAGTTGCGCCACTGGGTGCGCACAAGGGCTGCACCATTCATGCATCGGTTCATAGATGTGTAGACAATACTATCAAATAGCGATACACACGGTGACTCTCGTCCGCCATTGCCATGCCACAACCATGGCGCTGCCATGCCGCTGGAGGCTGGGCTCCCTTCCTCCGCGTCCGGCACCCCCCTTCCGCCGACCCATTGGGGTCCCAATTCGTTACTGCGATCCGACTGGGATGTTACGGGGTTCCTGCTGCAATCCGATTGGGTTCCTATTGGGATCCGACTGGGGACTTGCCAGAATCCTTCAAGGGTCCTGATGGTGAGATCTCCTACGGAAGGGGTCGGTGCGACGAGTATCACTTCCAGGAGGCGAGAAGTGGTATACCTTCGCCGCAATATTGAGGTCGGAATGGTAAGTCGGGAATAGGTTTGCCCGGATGTAATCACGCAGCGTTCTGACCCCAGTGTGAAGAGGAGGACGGTGATGATGAGGAGGAGGAGGAGTGCCAAGAGATAAAGGGAGAGTGCAGGGGAGGCCGGAGGCGCAGTTGTAAATTCTACCGAAGCGTGATTGTAAGGTGTTGTCTTGTTAAGGTTTCTTTTTGTGGACCTGGCACTGTAAGGGTGCTCTCGCAAGTGAGGTAGTAGACGTCGTTATGACCCCCTTCCATGCGGTCCACGTAGTCCGTCAGGCTGATCTCCTCGTCCCCTGAATTCGAGGTGTGGTAGCGCTTCTCCTGGAACTCCGTCGACTCCGAGTCTGCCTTATCCTCCTCGTCCTCGAGGCCTAGTTCCTCCATGGCCGCTGGCACAGTATTCATACCTCAGAACTCCTTGAACTGTTGCGCGGCGCACTCGTGCGTCGCATCGGTCAGGTCCATGACCTCCAACTCTTTCTTGTGCAGCGGCTCCCAAAGCGGCGCAGCTGTTGATCAACGTACTCCTTGAGGCTGACCATCCCGCCACCTGACTTCGAAGTGATTGAACGCTCCGCCTGGTACTCCTTTTCCTACTGGAGCGCCTGCTCCTCTCCTTGGCCGTACTGGCTCGGGAGATTTTCCTACAACTGTTTATGTATGTTTCTTATTGTCTTTACCCGTGTTCTCGATGACGAAATCCTCGAGGTTGGGGAAATGCGGTATGACGAAGACGCCGTCCTGCATGCCTTGTCTAGGCCATGCTTGCTCCACGTCACCGCTCTAAGCCGATTGAGGTGCGCTTCTTCGAAGAACTGGATCTTAGTATTTGATGTCTGTCGTTGGTGTAGTCGGCCCCGTAAACGACCTCCTGAGATTCGGCCTTGCGTTAGCTCGTGGCACATCCTGCGTCAACCGACAGTAACGCCAAGCTCGCAGTCCGCCCTGTCGGAAACGCCCCGGTGGCCGTTGGCCTTCTCGGTGACGCCTGGCTCCACCCTGGCGTTCTCAGCGAAAGGACGAGAGGCCCGCCCCGCCCTCGCGGCGGAGGAGGGCGAAGGGGCCCCAGGACACACAAGTGAATACACACGCATCGAAGGATTCCCCATTTCCGCACGGGTGTCTGTCTTCCCCCCCACTTCCCATATCTTCCAATATTCTCGAGGGTGTTTCCATATCGACGATATCTTCCCATATCTTCCCATATCGACGGAGTGTCTTCCGATATCTTCCCATATCTTCCCACATCGACGATCCAATATTCTCGGGGGCGTCTTCCAACATCTTCCCACGTCTTCCCAGATCGACGATTCATTGTGTGTGTGTGTCTTCTCCCCTCCCCGCGGGAGGCTGGAGGACAGCGAGGCAGGAGCGGAGGCCCGCGGGGGAGGTGGCGGGCAGAGGCGCCGCCACCTCCGCGGAACCGTGCAAATTGCCAATCTCGAAGGCCAGGCGCGAATATCTCGACAGGAGTGAACGCTGCCTGTTTCCAAAGTGCTGAGCTTTAAGCCTTGTTTTCACTACGTGAAGGCGGAAATCCTGGAAATCCTCCGCCCGCGACGGGCCGCGGCCCCCATCCGCC
>CAUYUJ010018799.1:134995-179995 GCA_963575745.1 Prorocentrum cordatum | reverse complement strand
TCACCCTCACAAACGGCACCGTATCCCCGCCGTTATCGTCATCAGTGTCAATCGCCGCTATTGCCGCCATCAACGGGCATTCGCGTTCGTGACCGACACTTGATCGTCATGATCGCCAACGTCGCCAACATCGGCGCCATCATTGGCAATGTCGTCGTCACCGTCATCATCGCCGCCACCATCACGACTATAACCATCGTGACCGCTGCTGTCGTGCCATCATGATACCGCAAACACCCGAGTCACCGACCTGCACTGACGTACCCGCGAGCCAGGGCGCCCGTGGAAACGTGCTGGCAAGCTCCCATCGATAAGCGCCATCGCGGCCGCGTCGGCTGTGCCAAGGCAGATGGCCGCTCTGCGCGCGAGCTTGCGCACGCCAGCGCGTCCGCAGAGATACGCCAGCCAATGCAAAGTAGTCATCGCAATATCGGCCGTATGGATTGCGCGAGCAGTGGAGTTCCAGACATCTTCGTCACGAAACTTGCACGACAAGGATTGCATCACGCTCGTTGAACCACGTATACTGCAGCGCATGTGTCGCAGCGAGTGGCTTGCGACACATAGCCAGCAACACATAGCCTGCACCATACAGATTGCACCCCGTAGAGCGCGCCCCCTAGACTACACCCAATCATTTGCACCACACAGGGTCCAACCCCCAGCTTGCACCGAATAGCTTCCACCGCATAGCTGGCACCACACAGGCTGCGCCCATCGGTTGCCCCCACATACTCCAGATTTCGTAATAAAAGGGAGGGGGTCTGGACCCTCCAAGACAAGCCATTTCAGACCTCCCCCGTGGGAGAACCCTCCCAAATATCGTCCCCAGACCCCCCCAGGCCCTCCAAGATAGCCTGGAAGAGACCCCCCCCCGAAATGAGACCCCCCTCCCTTTATTACGAAATCTGGAGTAGACTGCGCCGTGCCCCGCCCGCCCGCGTCTGCCACCGCCCACCGACACTCGAGCTGGAGGGCCCTCAGGCCCGCTCGCCATCGCTCCGGCCGGCCGTTCCCCGTGCCTCGGCCGGCTCCGTGCGTGCCTCTTCCGCGCGGGGACCTCGAAGGCTCCAGCGGTCTCCGCCGAGGGGAGAAAAACACAAAGCAACGACGCACACGTCCGAGCGATGCCAAGCCCTCCGAAGCCTGCCCCGAGTCCCTGCCCAGGACGGCCCCAAGGGAGCCCCAGGCTGGCCCGCGAGGGCCTCCCGGCACGGCCCCAGGGGGGAACCCGCGAGGCTCCCGGGAGGCTCCCGGGGGGGAACCCGCGAGGGCCTCCCGCGAGGCTCCCGGGACGGCCCCAAGGGAGCCGAAGGAAAATCGGGAGCGGCCGAGAGGGGGGTGTCCAAGAGGGGGGGGGGTGCAAATCATGACCGGCGGCATGTGCGCGGCCCAGCGGGGGGGCCAGGGACGTAACGAAATTAGAAGAGGCGCCATGAAATCTGGGGAAATATCATGGCCCCCGCCATGATATCTACCCCCCCCTAGTCATCACCCCCCTCTTTTCCGCCCCCGAGAAAACCAAGCCCAGGGGGGAGCCCCCTGACGGCCGCAAGGGGGTCCCGCGGCGGCCCCCCGGGCCGTCTCCCCAGGCGGCCAGGAGCGCCGCGGAGCTGCGCGACGGCCGGAGAAGCCGGAGGCCACTGGCGACCACGGGGCGTCCCGTTCGAAGCCTACGGCGTCGCGCGCCTGGGAAAAGTCGAGACGAGCACTTTTCAGCGCCCTCGGCCTCTCGGGGCCCTCGTCGGGCCTCGGGACCGTCAAATAACGACCCAGGACGAGAAACCGGTTCCAGGGAAGTGGTCGGGAGGCCCGTCGGACGTCTGGGTCAGGGCTGAACCTAAACGGTGTGTTTCGTTTTCGTCGTGTTTTCGTCTTCCCTCGCGTTTACCTCGAATGCGCCTTTTTACCGCAAAACGATGTCGAACCGAAAACGGCCCCCGAAACCACCAAAAAAACAGTTTAGGTTCAGCCCTGCTGGAAACTGCCCCACAGCAAGCCAACAGAAGCAGGAATGCAAGAAGAGGACGAAGACGAGGGACCAACCTTCGAACACGGCGCGGCAGCGTGTGTGGCATGTTGCGTCTGCTGTGAGCCTCGAGGCACGGGATGTCACATGCAACGGCCCCTCTGTGCATCCCCCGAACAGTCGCCACAGATGGTGCTGGGCTGGCACGATGGCGGGACGTGCCGCAGGCAGCTGGGTTGAAGTCGAGCCTGTCCCCCTACAGGAGGAATATTCAAAAATAGTAAAACAAAAACTGAGGACGGTGTTTGTATTATGTTTGACTATTCTTGCATGTTTCGAATACTTTGATGTTTCGTCCAAAATCCCCC
This sequence comes from Prorocentrum cordatum, assembly GCA_963575745.1. Lineage (NCBI taxonomy): Eukaryota > Dinophyceae > Prorocentrales > Prorocentraceae > Prorocentrum > Prorocentrum cordatum. Next base: position 177,658 of record CAUYUJ010018799.1, on the reverse strand, counting down.
TGGGGGGACATGCCCGACCTAAAGCTGGGTAGCGCACACCGAGGGAACACGCACGTACTGTTTAGGGCCATCGCTGCCTCCCGTGGGGCCCGTGCGACATCCCCCGTCGTGTCAACAGCAACGCAAGCCAATGGGGCTTCTTGAAAGGTCATGGGGCCATTCTCCCCTCCCCAACCACCCTCCTGAATGCAGGAGATCCCAGAATCGAATCGATAGCCGAGTCGGGAAAAGCCGAATCTGCGGACATCGGCAGGCTAGTATGCCTCCAGTGAAAAATCGGAACCCAAATCGAAAACTCAAGTATCATCGAATCGGAATCGGAGGCCATCCAAGTCGAGTCGAATCGAATCAGAGGAATCGAAACGAAGCTTCGTTCACCGTGGGAACAAGATGGTGACAATCTAGCGTGAGAGTCTGGGACGCAGGCATCAAGCACCACCCTCTACAGCCACAGTGCAACGACTGCGATACTACAAAATGGGTGTTGCGCTGATCGGCTGGGCAAGCCATGCGCTCGTGCGACAGAGCGTGTGACAGCGTTGACAATTAAATCCCGAACGCCTTGATAACCATGGAGCGAGAGGTGGCAAACGAGGGGTAAAGAGAGAAACAGCAGACGATGGGCGAATGAGCGGCGGAAAAAAAATACGGACAATAATGAACGATTGGTGGGACGAGGTACGGAAAGAGGGATAAGAACCAAGGATCCATCTACCTGCTTGAAGAAGGTGTGTGAATCCATATATATATATATGTGTGCATACACGGATATATATATATATATAGAGAGAGAGAGAGAGAGAGAAACAATCAGTGTTTATGTAATTGTATATATACATATATGTGTGCATATACATACACGTATGTCATTGTAAGTGTACATTATGCGTGTACAAACCTAACTGTATCTCGATGTATGCATACAAGTTACATATTCATACTTTTATATATACATACACATATATGCAGTGGCGCTTCGCGCCATGCACCTTGATCCTTGAAGTTTGGTGTGCAGGCGGGCTAGCAGGAAGGTCAAGCCGACAATTTAGCGATAACTCCTTGTTGCGTTGTCTGGCATCGCCGCGATAATAATGTTATTCGTTATCTGTCATCCATGCCTTTCTTCCTAATTTTCGCAATGCCCTGCCTCTTGGGACGTTTCGGGACAATCTTTGGGGATATGACGGCTTCTTGGGGGTCGTCGTGGACCGTATTGGGGCTCTCTGGGGTCGTTTCGGGAGCGCGCCACGCCCTGCGAGGCCCGGGGGGCCGCTTCGAGGCCCGTCCGGGAGGTCCCATAAACCCCAGATCCCGGGAGTCCGTTTTTTTTGGGGGGGGGCGGCTTTTCCCCCCGCCCGGGCTTGCAAACACATAGGAAGAATAACATGTATGTATGTATGGTTATGTTTATGTTTATGTTTATGTTTATGTGTATGTTTATGTTTATGTTTATGTTTATGTATGTATATATATAGGCTTGTATGTATACGCGTAGTATTATACATATGTATATAAAACACATCGTGCGCTTCGCGTGCGCTCAAGTTCTAGCCCAGGCCGGGGGGGTAGAAGATCCTGGGCAGCGCCGTCAAGCACAGGCGCGTCACACAGTCCGTGCCTCCCGAGGACCTCTCGGGGACCTCTTGGGTCTTCGCGGGGGCATATGAAGGCAGGGCAGCTCCAAACAATACACCACCACCAGCCCAGGCCAGGCGCATCCTGCGCCCTGGACTGGTGTACAGGCCCTCCTGGCCTAGGCCTGGAGGTCTGGACGCCAGTCCGAGGCCCAAGATGGACCTGGCCATGGCTGGTGGTGGTGTACTGTCGGCGTTCCTCCCAGAAGGGCTTCCGGGGGGTTTTCCGTGCCTCCTCCCGTGGCTGTTGGAGGCACCTCTTCGGGTGCTTCTTGCGGAGGCGGAGGCGGAGGAGGAGGAGGAGGAGGAGGAGGAGGAGGAGGATTCTTGGGGGGGGGGCGTCTGAGGCCTCTTGGGGTCCCCTGGGAGCACCGTCGGAGTTCCCTGGGGAATCGCAAGGCGATGCTCTGCAATCTGAAGCCGGCGGACACCTCGGCTCGAAATCCCGCGACGCGAATTTCTGACCCTGAGCCAAAACTGCCTGAGCCAAAATGGCTACGGAACCCCCTCCCCTCCTCCCTCTCCTCCTCCTCCTTCTCCTCCGCCTCCCTCTCTTCATTCCGCCTCCGCCTCATCCTCCCCTTCCGCTTCCGCTCTGCTCCTCCGCCTCCCCACGACCCGCGCGGTGATAATGGCCGCTCGTGCAGAGGAGGACAGTGCGCCGTCGCTGAAAGCGGCCGCTGCCGCCGGAGCACATAATATGGAAGCGACTCCTCAAGGATTGGAGCCGAACGAAGTGCAAGAACATAGGCTGTCAGAGGTCCGCGCGAATTTCTCTGATCGGCGCCGGGTCCGAGCAAGCAAGGGGGCGTCGCCAGAGGCGCCGCCAGGGCTCGCCCGGCGCCGGGGAAAAAAAAGAGGGCGCGATGCTCTGAATGCTTGTGTTAATGCCGTTGTTGTCTCTTCGATCGCTGCTGCAGTTACTGAGGGTACTGCACGCTGCGCTCTGGACCTGCTATTGTCTTCGGGCCGTTATTTGCCTTTTTGCGTGGCGTTGCGCCTCGCTGCCGCGCTTCGCGTCGCCATGATGGTCGCGGCGCGCAGCGTTGCTTCCTGCAATGTGGCGGCAGCAATCTTGAGCAAACGCATGGGAATCCCACCTCTGCAGGCCAGATTTCTGAAGCACTGGCTGGGGTCCAGAATTTGCAGGATGTCTGGTTTCGAATCAGCCCCAGTGAGTGTGTCCGATACCTCAGCGTTGGTTGGACCCACGGGGATAGGGTTCGCAATTGGTCGCAGACATCTGGCGACGAAGATACGCCACCGTGCCGCGAGGCACTGGGTGGAATGTTCTCAGGTGCCCGAGTGCTGTAGTTCTCCGCATCTGTGGTGCACATGATCTCTTACATGGGCGTCCAAAGGCCGTGCATCATTACCTCGCACCCTCATGATCCTGTCGCACTGCACGGTTATGCCAGTCTCGCTAAACAAACACAGTGATTGGCTTAGGTGCCGCCCCTGCGGCGCCGAGGCTGAGTGCAGTGGCGTCGCCCTCGCGGGCTACTAGGCCTGCGGAGAAGTCGCCACTTCCGCCCGTTCTTCGTCGTCCACTCTTCACCCTCCTACCGTATTTGACGCACGGAACGCTTGCCAAAACAGCAACAGCGTCCCCATCCCTCCGCCCCCTGTCGCCCCACGGTGTGGGGCTGCGCGCGATCGCACCATGAGTCCAAAGAGAGAGAGAGAGAGAGACAGAGAGAGAGAGAAAGAGAGAAACGACCAAAGAAAAAACAAGCGATCGAACGAGGGCGAAACAAGGATCAGAAGGAGCAGCAAGAAGAGGAGCAGGGAGAGCAGGGGGAGGAACGGGTGCTCAAGCTTTGAAAGGCGCGCACCATCCAGGCTCCTCCTGTGGACGCGTGCTGCTAAAGTGGGCTGGTCCCAACCGTGGGGGCGCGCAAGCCGTCCTGGGCTTAGTCATCCGCCGCCGTGCCAGCCTGGCACGCTGAGCCGTGATGCCGCATGTCGAGGGATGTCTGGTAGCTCTTCTGTTCAGCGGCGAAATCCCAACCCTCCCCCCGCCTCCCATCGATTTAGGAGAATCGATGGTTGGTGGGGATAGGGTTCGGCTGTCGCCGTACCTGTAACTAGTACAAGCAGGAAGGAAGGCACAAACATGCGAACGTTTTTTTATTCGGCGTTTCGACATTGGGCGGAAAGGGGGGGAGGGGCGGGTCTGGCTCCGGACCTCTGCTGAGTGCGACTGTTTGCAGCTGTGCGTCCTGTGGGGGGAAGACTCCACCCGCTCGAAACAGGCGCCCAAAAAACAGCCAAGATCTACTCCAGGGGGGGGGGGAGGAGGGGAGGGTGTGTGGGAGCCCGCGCCGATCGGCAAAACCATGAAAAAAAACGACGCTGGCCACCCCTCCCTGGCGCGCGGAGCGCGCCGCCAGGGGGCCGAGCGCAGATCCGAGAGATCCGCGCGGGCAGTCGAAAGATTGTGCTTGCGCATTTGCTCAAATTCCTCGAAATTTCCAATCGGCGGCGAGCCAGGGAGGGAATTGAGCAGGAGAATGCCTTCTCAGAAGGCGGCCGGGCTTCTCAGAAGCCGGGAGGTTTTCTGTGTCTTCGGGGAAGACTCAGGAAACTTCTCGGAAGGCTGGGGAACTTCCTAGCCTTCTGAGAAGGCCCGCCCCTTCTCTCCTCCCCACCGGGTTCGCCGCCGATCTAAGGGCGCCCCCCATCACTACGCATTCGACCATGGACCCCCAGTCATCCATCTTTCTCGGGCGGCCTTCGGGCGGTCTCTGGCAGTTTCCAGCGGGCTTCGGAGGTTCCCCGCGGCCCTCGGCGGTCTCCCGAGTGAGAGCTGCGCGCTTGCGTTCAGCACGGGGTCAATGATCGAACACCTACAAGAAGGCTCGCAAAACTGAAGTCGGGAATTCCGTCAAGTTGAAGTGGCCAGGGTTATGTTGCTCCCATCGTACTTAAGGGCCACATCCCAGAAATAATTTCGAGCACCCGGACATTGAAAGAGTGTCGAAACAATGTCGAAACAATTTCGGACGAGTGTATCCCAGGGCCCGACACGTGGAAACCCTAGAGCTTCGGTATTTTAGCTGGTGCTCGAAATTCTTCCTGGTGATCAGGGCTAAAGTAGGTTGGAACATCATAAGGCCAGGGTCAGAAAAACCAGCAAGGGCTGCGACGAGCACGAAGAAGTTGGGATGAGGCCGCCATGGCTGGGAAAATGGAAGGGGAACTTGAGCGGCAGGGCTGGCCCCAGCCACTTTTCCCAGCCACTGGTTCGAATACAGTCGCATGCTGCTGCTCCTCCTCCTCCTCCTCCTCCTCCTCCTCATCCGCCCTCCCCTTCCTCCTCCTCCTTCCTCCTCCTCCTCCTCCGCCCTCCTCCTTCTTCTTCTCTTGTTGAGTCCAGCCCGTGGCGGTGCCGACACTGCCGCTGTCGGCGGTGAGTTCTCCTATGCGAATATTGACAGGGACCACGAGTGTCCTCGCCTACCATCCCACGCGTCCCTCAGGATGCTTGGCCATCTTGCTTGCTTGCTTGCTTGCTTGCTTGCTTGCCTGTAACCATCAGCATATCAGCATCATCTCCCCGAGGAGGAGGAGGAGGAGGAGGAGGAGAAAGAGGAGGAGGATGAGAAGGAGGAGGAGGAGGAGGAGGAGGAGGAGGAGGAGGAGGAGGAGGAGGGGGAGGAGGGGAGAAGGAGGACGATGTGGAGGAGGAGGCGTGAATCGTACCCCGCCTCCCAGCCCGTGGGCGGCGCCTCGCCTTGCTGGGTCCCGCCGGAGACCTCGGGCTGCTTCCGAGGACGGCTCTGGAACACGTCAGACTGCTTGCGAAGCCTCCCAGGATGCGCTGGCGGCCTCGACGGCGAACTTACATGGGACGCTCAGCGACATAATAATGCTGTATGTCCTCCTTGGAGGCGCACGTCCGACCCGAACATATAGTATACGCATCTTGTAGTACATCGTTTCCCGAGCGGAGCGGCCAGACAGCGCCCGCCACGACGCAATCATAGTATTAGTATGCTGGGGTGACGCCGATTACAGGGCCCGAGACACCTTGTGGGCGACGAAAACAAGCAAATGTTACGCGAGATGACGTAACTCAAGGGCATCTTGACCCGGGCCAATCCAGACCCCGCTCAGTCAGGCCTTGCAGAATCCTGCAAGATCCTGCGAGATCCTGCACCCAAGCCCGGGTCAGTGCGAAGGATCCGATCCACGTGGGCGGCACCATGCGACAGCAGATTCTGAGGAACAAGACGTGCAGATGAGAAAGGGCTGCGCTGGCACTGTGGTGGAACTTGCCGCATGCCGTAGGCACTTGAATATCTGGTGCCACTCTAGACATCAAAACAAGCGTATAAAAATATCAGTCGGAACAAAACCAACCCCACCTCAAATTGAGATAGACTCAGATCCTGTAGGATCCTGCGCCCGAGCCTGGGTCAACGCGACCCTGGCCCGGCCGGATCCGGAAAGCTCGGGCGCTCTGGCGGACCCCCCTTTACATGGACCCCCGTCTCAGGGCTCTCGAGTAGCAACCTCACGCCGGGCCTCACGCGGGCCGCCGGCGAGGCACGCCACACTGGAGACTCAGGGGGACGTAAGACCTGGGTACAAGGGACTCGGAAATCCCCGACGAGGTCGTCAAAAAAAATGACGAGGCCGAGCCTGCATTTTGACGAGGCCTCCCGCTGCAGACATCCTACGAAACTCCTACTCGTCAAAATCCGAGGCGCGGTCGTCAAAAAACGATGGCGAACCCGAGTCCTGGCAAACCCGGGTCTTACGCTCCCCCGAGAGACGAGGGCGCTCGCGCGCGACCTCGCGCGGGGACCTCACCTGCGACTGCTGGCGCAATCGAACCTGCTTTTCTGCGTCGCCCGTCGCCGCTCCTGGCTTCGCAAACCGTGTGGCTCAGGCGGCGACTGGGGAGCCCAAGCGAGCCCCCAAACAGCCCCACAGAGCCTCCAATACGGCCTAGGAGAACCCCAAGAGTTATGTTGCTCCCATCGTACTTAAGGACTAGATCAAACAATCATTCTCGAGCACCCAGAAAAGTATCCAAGCAGTGTCGAACGGGTATCGCCCCACAGAGCCCGACCCGCGAAAACCCTCCAGTTTCGGAACTCCCCCGGCGCCCGAAATGCCCCCTGGCGACCCAGGACAGAGCAGGCTGGAACATCACAACCCCCGAGAGCTCCAGAGCCCAAGACGGCCCAGATCTGCCCGAGAGAAGGCACACGAACCAACCTCTCGATCTCTCCACCCCCAGAAGTTTCCTGGAGGCCCCAGGAGGCCCCAAAATGCCCCCCGAGGTCCCCGAGAAGCCACCGGAGGTCACCAAGCAGCTCCCAAGAAGTTTCCAAACTTGTATCCTCAATGCCCTATGGGGGCTCTCCGGGGCTGGCGGGGCCTCCCTGGAGGGCCGGGAGCCCCAGCCTGCACTGACCTCGCGGGGGCCTCACGGGGGGCCCCCAGGGTTTTTTGGGTCCACGCTTCCTGCACCCAGAAAAGCGAGCATCCCCGCCCCCTCACCTTCCTCGAGCACAGCAGGCCACTGAGCGCGGGTGTTCTGCATGCGAGAACCCCAAGAGAGCTCCAGAGCCCTAAAGTAGGCGGCCTCAGGTCTGCCCCAGCCTGGACAGACCGAAGGTTCGGTCGGGCACGTCCCCCTACAGGCGGATTTGGGAAGAAAAAGCAAAAACACCCAAAAAGTCCCAAACAATCATTAAACATTATACGAAAAAGGCTTAAAAAGTCGTCCCCCGACTACTTGCGGCTATTTTTACATATTCCTCCTGCAAAAGGACACGCCCGACTTACACCTCAGGGGGCCTCAAAAGGCACCCGAGATGCCGCACGAATGCCCCACGATGGGGCCTCCGCCGCTTCGGGAACGCCACCGAGGGACCGAGAGACGCCACCGAGACGTCCCCGAGACGCTTGGGTCGGGCACGTCGTCCTACAGACGGGAATTGAACAACAACAAAAAAAACATGCTCAAACATGAACCAAACAGGGTTTCAACATAGTCCAGGAATCGTCCCCCCTGCTGTGTGTCTACCATTTTTGGATGTGCTCCCCCTGTAGAGGGACACGAGCGTTTCGCGCGCGAGAACCCCAAGAGAGCTCCAGAGCTTGGGGATCCCAAGACCGTGCGGTGACAGACCGTGCGGTGACCTCGGAACCCCAAGAGACCTCCCCGCACGGTCCGTCACCACACGGTTTTGGGACCCTGGAGGCTCCAGTCGCCCGAAACATCCTCGGAGAACGACCCAAGTCCCAAAACCGCGTGGTGACCCCGAACCCCCACCAACTCACCACACGGTGTGGTCACCACCCCGTTTGGGGGCCCCCGAAGAGCCCAAGGCGGCCCCAGATCTGCCGCGGCCCGGGCGGGGGCCTCAAGGGGTCCCCCCCCCGAAACGCCGCACGGGAAGGCCCCCAAAAGAGGGGCCTCCGCCGCTCCCGGAGCGCCCCAAAGAGACGCCAAGGAGGAGGAGGAGGAGGAGGAGGAGGAGGAGGAGGAGGAGGAGGAGAGGAGGAGGAGGAGGAGGAGGAGGAGGAGGGGGAGGAGGAGGGGGGAGGAGGGGGAGGAGGGGGAGGGGGGGGGGGAGGGGGAGGATGGGGAGGGGAGGAGGGGGAGGAGGAGGAGGAGGGAGGAGGAGGAGGGAGGAGGAGGGGAGGAGGGAGGAGGAGGAGGAGAAGGAGGAGGAGGAGGGAGGAGGGGGAAGGGGGAGGGGGAGGAGGGGGGAGGAGGGGGGGGGGGGAGGGGGAGGGGAGGGGGAGGATGGGGGAGGGGGAGGAGGGGAGGAGGAGGAGGAGGAGGATGAGGAGGAGGAGGAGGAGGAGGAGGAGGAGGAGGAAGTGGAGGAGGAGGAGGAGGAGGAAGATATGATATATGAGATATGAGATATGAAATACAAAGGGGGCGCAGTGTCCCACCAACCACTCTACGGGCTCTCAGGAGGTCCCTCATTGGAGCCCTTAGCAGCAGAGCACTCTGGAGGTCCCTCGCTGGAGCCCTCGAGAGGAGCCGCTCCAACTCCTGACTGCAAAATCAGGGAGGCATCCTTGGCCCCCTTGGGCAAGCCCACGTAGCTCGGGAGTTTGTCCTGCCTGATTCGCGAGAGATTATGACGCCCCCTCTTGGTGGGGGTGTGGCAAACCTCGACCAGCCCAGCAAGCCTGGTGGTGGCCGTCTAGCCGCACACATTGCAAAAATACAGCATGTGTTCCTGCCACAAGTACAGCTCATGTAACTGGTGGACCTCTTGGTTCCCAAGGATCACGTACGAATTGCTCTTCACGATACTGTTCGGGAGCCCCACGCCCCCGCCAACTCTGGGCGCAGGGGCAGGGGTGCACGAAGACTCGGCCGCTTCCTCGACCCTGGACCCAGGAACCAGAAGACGGCAAGCCGAGCACAACCAGCAACCGCCTTGGACGGAGGTCCAAGCGTGCTGGCTGGCCGCCAAGGCTCGGGTGAGCTTTGGCTGAGGAGCGGCGCGAATCTTCGGAGGTCTCTTCGCCTCCCAAGCGTCAACTTCAAGTGTGTCAACCAGGGCCTTCCTAGCACGAGTCCGAACCTGCGCAGCGGTGGCATCCCATGCATCTGTGTGCGGGGCAACGCCAATGAGGCCCCGAGAGAGGGCCTCCTGGGCGGCGACACCCGCCAGAGCATCGGCACAGGCGTTCCCAGCAGTACGGAAGACCACACTAGGCGAGACTAACAGGTGGGCCTGCTCATCAAGGTGCGACGGGATCCACGCAACGGAGATCTCAGCAGCTCTCTGGGGCCCCCTGGAGGCAATGCTCCGCTTCACACGAGCCCAGAGGTCCCCGTTCGCCCCAAGAGGGGAGGTCTGCCTCCCCGCAAGCCACCCAAGATACAAGGCCCGATTCTCAGTGTAAAAGATGAAGGGGCCTTCTGTCGCCTCCACGGCCGGGGCAAAGGCCAAGAGTTCAGCGCGCGGGACAGTCTGGCGCGCAGGCAGCCCTCCCAGGACACCTCCCTCGAGGCGCCAGGCGGCCGCCTCCTCGTCAACGGAAACGGAGCAAAAGTCGGCCCCGCAGCGGCGGCGACGGGGGTCCGATGAGTGGGCCCCCCCGCTGCTGTCTCCAAACAGGTGAATCACTCCATCAGCTCCTCGAGCTCCACGGAAGTCTCCAACCTCGAAAGACCACTCCGCCAAGTCCTCGTCGTGCAGCGGTGTCGTGAGGTGCAGCGCTGGGAGGCCACGAAGCCATAGCGAGGGCTGGCCCCCGTGCTGGACACTGGCCTGCGCCACCAGGTGGTTGGTGGAGTCGTGCTCCTTGCGCCCCCGAATTCGCAGAGCAAGACCAGATGCGGTGGAACAAGGTCTCGTCCTCGTGGCCGCAGCGGGGGCATGTGCCAGACTCCAGCGCGCAGCCCGCCTCCTTCTGCCTGAGCCGCGGCCATTGGCCACCTGAAGTGACCACGATGTTCTGAGCATACATGTCCATCTGGCCCCTGGACAGGTAGCGCAGCTGCTCGCGGGCGATGAGGGTTGCATCGGCGCCCCCGCGCAGGTCGTCTCCATGCAAGTGCTTGCTGGCCGCGCTCCACATCACCCACTTGAGGTCCTCCACGGACTCATCCAGCACCGCGGACGTGTCCATGTCGAGATCCTCGTGGCCAGGAAGGCGCCATTCCACACAACTGGCCGTCGTCCACGAGCGCGCCGAGGTAGGGAGCCAGCCCGCGTCCAGCAACATAGCCATGGGCGCAGCCATGGGGCCGCTCACAGCTCGCCACCTTCGCTTGGGGCCTGCCCTCGTCAGCTTGGCCAGGACGCTCGGCCACGCACACTCGATGCGACTGCGCAGCTGTGGGGCCCGCCTCCAGAGGTCGAGCCACTCGCCCAGGAGCTGGCGCCTGAGCTCCAGGCCAGGCCCCTTGTCGCCGTGAGGGGTGGCGAGGATGCTCGTGAGGCATCTCCCAGGCCCTCTGCCCGCTGCCGACAGCGCAACACGCCTCCTCAGCCTGAGGATGGCCGAGGGTGTCAAGCCGAAGGCCTGGTGGCCGTGCGTCGACCTCGGCAGCGCCGCAGTAGACCACAACGCCTTGGTCACCCTGGAGAGCTGGACATGGCGCCTCATCTTGAAGATGCGGCGGAACTGGCAGTGCCCCGCCTTCCTCCTGGTGGGCGCCCTGCGCTGCGTGCGCACACGCCCCGCCGTAGTGTCCACGCCGAGGCCCGCTGCGTGGTTGGTGGCGGTACAGGGGGCGCCCCTGCGCACCAGTGCACGGTGGATGTCCTTAGCCAGCTGCGGGTGGCTAGCGATGGCCACAGTCTTGCCAGAGACCTGCAGGCGCTGCTCGTCAAGGCCAGCCTTGAGGGACTCCGCAACGCCGAGGATGGTAGACTGAACGTGCTCCAGCTTCCCCTCAGCCCTCGCCACTGCGTCGCCAACGAAGGTCCACAACTGCGCAGATTCCCACTCAAGGTGGGCCGCCCGCAGCATGGGCGCCAAGAAGAGCTTCGCACACTTGTTGCCGTGGGGGCTGCCCGCCACCGCAGAGCGCTGCGGCTCTGCAGGAAAGCCCAGGCGGAGCCCCACTTGGAGTAGCCGAGAGAAGCCAATGCTGTCATAGAACTTCTGAGTGTCCAGCAACAGCGTGGCCGTGTGGAGCCCCATCGACAGCGACGTCTCGTCCATCAACGCACGGACGGTGGCCGCCCTAAGGGCAGAACTGCCCTTGATAGCGGTGTCCCACCACAGGTCCTGGGAGGCCTCCCACTCGTCCGTAAGTGTAGAGCGCACCTTGGGCCAAATCTTTGCCGTCGTCGTCAGCATGCCAATGACGCCCCCCCCCCCCAGCAGGCTTCGGCACTGTAGCACTGGTTGTAGCGGTGAGCTGCCATGGCCACATGGCCCGCTGCTCGACCAGGTTGAGCAGGTCGACCAGCTGCTGCCGCGCCGACGGTGGACAGCGCGCGATATCCAGTGCCGTGATGTTGTCAATGCCCTTCGCCCTCTTGAGCGACGTCCGAGACAGCACCACATCGAGCCTGTCCAAGGTGATGGGCTCCAGGGCCTCCTCAGCAGCACGCGCACGGAGACCACTCAGATCCTGTAGAATCTTGGCCGCGTCAAACTCTGGGTCCGACCACACCTTATCCCAAACATCTGTCTTCACACGCATGATAGTGCACGGGTCGGCAACAGCAGTGTCGCGTAGCAGCACCTCAGTCTGCTGTGCCTGCGGCTCGCGCGCGCGTTTGTAGATGACCCCCGCCTTTGACTTCCAGGATTCCTTAGCCCACTTGATGAATCCACGCCGTGCCTTGGCGTGGGATCTGCCCAAAGCTCTGCTCGCCCAGCGCCCGGACACCTCAATGAGAGGGTCGAGTGCGCCGATGAGGTCGGAGGACGACATGCGGTGGAAGTCCTCTCCGATGGACGCCAGGAGAGGGTCCTTCTCGTTCCTCCACTCCTCCAACTCAGCACTGAGGGCATCGCCGAAGTACCTGGGGCGGTGGGCCTCGTCCGCGATGGTGACGCACCGCTGCTCGAGGTCGCCCAGCGCGCAATCCAGCTGGTCGCTGTCCGTGTTGTTCGCAACCAGGGCTCGTGCTCGGATGGCCAAGGTGGTGGGGGTGCTCCACAGCTCAACAGCAGCGTCGACGGTGCGGGCCCTTTTCTGGGGTAGTCTCCGCCTTGGCCCGCTTGATGGTGCGCCCATGCACCCGGCCTCGGCAAGCCTTGGCCTGATCAGGGGGGATGCGCTCGACAGCGATGTGGGCCTCCTCAAGTTGGGATATCCATTTCGCATGCGCCAGGCTGACCACCTGGGCGTCATCGGGGCGACCGGCGTTGATGAAGTACTCCATCTGGCCTGCTCGGGGAACGGGCTCCTCCCATGCAGGGCAGCAGCCTGACCACGCGTCCTCCGTGATGAAGAAAGGCTTCTCCTCCTCGGGGTGCCGGTCCTTGCCCTGCTCGTGGGTCCCAAGGAGCGTCTCCTGAAACTCCGGCGGCAAGGCACGGGCCCGCGACTGCAGGGCTTCCGCCTTGCGCCTCGAGGTCTTGCTCTCTGGGTCTGGCGCCTTGGGCGGCCTCTCTCGGGCTGGGAGACTGCGGGCCACCACGAGCTCGTCATGGTGCCATCTGCGGTCGGAGCCCTCAATGATGACCTCGACCGCACAGTGGGTCTTCCACGGGACGTCGAAGATGGCCTGCAGGCGGAGCCGATGATGCCACCCTTGCTTAGCCACAGCATAGTCGTACATGCGCCCCTGACCCTTGCCACAGGTCGCCCTTGCATTCGAAAAGGGTGGCCACCGCTCCGCCGACCTTGCCAAGCCACTCGCTTCTGCCCCACTCGGGGGGCTCGAGGTTCCAGTCCGCCAGGGGAACCCACGGGTCGGACAGGGTGGACACGTAGCTGCCCACCGCCAGGAGCCGATTGCGGCTGACGCCCTGGCTGCAGGCACATCGCCACCAAGACCACATTGCCCTCCTTCAGATGGAGGACCACAGGGCAGAAGCCGACGAAGACCTCCTTCCCCGTGGCCAGAAGATGTCGCCGACGGTGGCACTCGTACGTCGTCGCCGCCAAATTCTTGTCGAGGCACCACATCTCTCCTCCAGAGGTGCCTGTGTTCGCCTTGCCAGAGGGCGTGGCAGGCGTGCCAGCTACCCTCCAGCCGTCCTTCCCCAAGGCCACTTGGGTTGCCATCAGCTGCTCCGCCGTGGCGTGGGTCTCCACGAAGGCGATGGTCTTGTACTTGCGTTTGCCTCGTTCTGCGGAGACCTTGGCAGCCTGGGGGCCGCACTCAGTGATGTTGGCAAACAGGATGGACGCCTGCTTGCCCTCTGTTCTCTGCCGAGGCCTCTCCTCAGGAGTGCGCCGCTGCGGTCTGAGCTCCGTCATGCGTCCTGGCCGCTGGGGGCTCGCAGTGCCAGTAGCTGGTGTTGGCCCCCGCGGAGAAGGCTCACCCATGCACTCGCTGTGCACGTAGGGCTCGTCGTCCAGGTCCGCGAAGGCGTCGATCTCCGTCTGGTCCATGTTGCGGCATAGGCAGGCAGGGGCAAGGGCCCGACCCGTCGCCGAAGGCATCGGCCACCCGCCCGTCGGCGGCTTCAGCGACGGGGATCGCATGGAGTGAGGACACGCCCACCCGTGCGTCCGCGGCTCACTCTCGATGCGTCTAGCCCCGCTCTCACCTGCCAAAGTGCCCAGCCGCCATTGCTCCATGCCGATGTACCGCGAGGTCCAGGCCGAGGTGTAGTCGGGCAGGCGGTAGTCATGCAGCACGACGTCGCTAAAGCCGCCCCCCACACCATGCTCAGCACCAGCAGGAGGAGCAGCTGCATGGGGCCCCTCCGGCAGCGCCAGGCGTCGCCTTGGCCTTCGAGGCAGCGGCAGTCTTGGCCGCGCGGCTGGCCATGGACGCCGCCTCGCCAACCTGCTTCGCGCAGCGCTCCTGCTCCGCCGCCCCCTTGTCAGCGCGGGGCTCGGCAGCTGCCTCAGCTGCGCTCTCGGGGGCCTGGCCACCAGCGCCCGTCGCCGCCTCCGAAGCTGACTGGGCCTCCTGGCGCGGCGGTTGGCCTGGCGCTGGGGAGGCGGGGTCCTCCTGCACCCGTCTGCGCTTCTTCTGGGCCTCGCGGAACTCCTTGACCCTCTGCTGCTGCAAGCGGCTGTTGGCCTCAAAATTGGCCCTCGCTTCTTCCATGATGGTCTTGCCCTCGGTGCAGAGCTTACGCAGCTCCTCCTGGGCCTCCTCCTCCAAGTCCTGCCAGTCCTCGAAGCTCTCCGCGTCGAAATTGGAGGTGACCTGGCGGGGCGGGTCGAAGGATGCAGCCGCAGCGCCCGTCTCCCTGGCCCTGAGGATGAGGAGGTCGGCCTCCTCGCAGAGTCGAAGTTCGCCGCGCACTGGCCACGCCACCCCGTCGCCTCCGCCAGCTTGTCCTATGCCTCCGTGTGCGCGTCGGCGGCCTCATCGAGGATCTTGCGCCAATGCAACCGTCGGTCCGTAGCTGACTGCAACTTCTGCGCCAGGGTGCGCTCGGCCTGCGGCGGGGGTGCAGCCTTGTACTCCCTCGCCGCCTTGAGCGCCCTCTCGAGCTCGCAACGGATGCCCTCGTCGGGGCACGCCAGGAGACGCGCAAGCTCATCACTGGCGCCCCCCTGCGAAACCCATGGAGCGCCAGGAAAGGCTTGGCGACGCTCACCCTGTCCTGGGCCAGCAGGCTGGGGGGCGCCCCCCTCGGCCGCGGGCTGCGAGGACTTGCCGCGCTTGGGGCCACCGCCACCAGGGCTCGCTCCCCATACGCCTCCAGGCTGCTGCACACGCCCAGGAGAGGGCTTGACCGGGCTCTCACATTTCCAGCACCAGTGGTTGCGCCTGAAGTTCCAGGCGTACCCGCAGGACTGGCACTTGGCATAGCCCTCGGCAGCGCGGCGCGCCTCCTGCTGGCTCTTCCCCATGCTGCACGAGAGGAACGAGGGCTCACCTGCGGGCAGCAGGAGGCACGAGGGTCGATCAAAACTGTCGGGCTCAGGAGCCCTGGCACTGGCCGCGGACTAGCGGTATCCACGTGTTCCCCTGTGGAACGAAGCATCTTGAGCCAAAATGGCTACGGAGGAGGAGGAGGAGCCGAGACGCTTGGGTCGGGCATGTCCTCCTACAGGCGGGGCGTCGACCCAAGGAACGAGGCCCCTCGTTTCCACAAGCTGAGCTTCGATCCCTAAGTAAGGGCAAGCTGTGAGGTATCCACGTGTTCCCCTGTGGAACGAAGCATCTTGAGCCAAAATGGCTACGGAGGAGGAGGAGGAGCCGAGACGCTTGGGTCGGGCATGTCCTCCTACAGGCGGGGCGTCGACCCAAGGAACGAGGCCCCTCGTTTCCACAAGCTGAGCTTCGATCTCCCATCGAAAACCTAAGGACAACCTAAGTAAGGCAAGCTGTGAAACAACTAAGGAGCACGGAGCCCCTCCCCAACAGAAAGGCTTCCTTCTTCAGCGCCCCGACTCTACAGGCGGGTTTGGAACGACAAATAAAACATACGCAAACAATAACCAAACAAAGTGTTTCAAACAAATCGCTAAACACTGCGAAACAAAAGGTTCAGCAAATACTCAAAACATCGTCCCCTGACTATTGTTTGACTGTGTTTGAATCTTCCTCCTGTAGAGGGACACGCCCGACTTAACGAGACGCCCGAGTAGTTACAACACCTGTTCCTCCCTCTCCCGCTGCCATCTATGTCTCCTCTCACTCCTACTGAGTACATGTTGCGAACGACCTTCCTGCAACGGGGCCGCCAAATGAGATCTGAGCCTCCGATCCACGTGGGCGGCACCATGCGACAGCATATTCTGAGGAACAAGACGTGCAGATGAGAAAGGGCTGCGCTGGCACTGTGGTGGAACTTGCCGCATGCCGTAGGCACTTGAATATCTGGTGCCACTCTAGACATCAAGACAAGCGTATAAAAATATCAGTTGGAACAAAACCGACCCCACCTCAAATTGATATAGACTCAGATGCTGTCGACGGGCGTGTCGACTGATCCTGGCGTGTCGACTGATGCTGGCGTGCCAGGGTTGGGGAAACGACGAGACCGACGACCACGCCACGCCGCCATGACGGAGCGGAGCAGGGAATGAGAACGAGAGGGCGGACATCGGAACAGGGGGGGGGGGCGACGGAGCACCACGAGGGGCGACGGAGGAGGACGGAGAATGGAGGGGGCAAAGAGCACAGGGCAGGAGAGAGGGAGGGCTGAGGAAGACGAAGAACCAGGATCGGCTAGACGTAAGAGTGACCCTGGGTAAGAGTGACCTTTGATGCTCAGCTTTTCGGGGGCGCGAGGGAGCCAAACCCAAGGGCGCGGGCCGCTTATACCGCATCGCGCTCGGCGATCGGGGGGAGCCCGCTGAGCCCGCACCAAAAGTCACTCCGGCGAAAGGTCACTCTTACGTGTAGTCGACAGGAGGAGGAGGAGGAGGAGGAGGAGGAGGAGGAGTTAGGAGGAGGAAGGAGGAGGAGGAGGAGGAGGGAGGAGGAGAGAGGAGTAGGAGGAGGAGGAGGAGGAGGAGGAGGAGGACGGAAGGAGGAAGGAGGAGGAGGAGGAGGAGGAGGAGGAGAGAGGAGAGGAGGAGGAGGAGAGGGGGCGGCAGGCGGAGATGGACAGAGGCCAGACACGGGGAGCGCGGCGCAGCCCTCCGACGGCGGGGCCCCGCCGCGGGGGCTCCAACGCTTGCGGGCTTCGGCGCAGGGACCTCGGCTTGGGAACCTCCGCGCTCGGGGCCGCAGCCGTCGGTGCTCCGGCGCCGGTGGGAGGCTGGGATCTACACATGACCGCCGCCTGGAGCCCGAGGGATCGATCTGCGGGGCATTTCGGCGACCTCAGTCGGCGGTGGGCACGGGCATACGTAGCCCCCCTAATGGCCCGAAGATGGCCGGATCAACCGCCTGCCGATGTCCCCGAAGAACGATCCCCCAATCGGTGGCCATGGACCTCCCGCCCCAGGAATCGGGGCCCAAAACTATGGGGGGGAGGAGGCGGAGGAGGCGGAGGAGGCGGAGGCGGAAGAGGAGGAGGAGGAGGAGGAGGAGGCGGAAGAGGAGGAGGAGGAGGAGGAGGAGGAGACTACTCACTGGACCTAAGCATAATCTCAAGGAGACTGCAGCCGTGGCGACGAGGACCCTCCAGGACGGGCAGCGCTGACGGCCCCTATTCTGAAGGAGCGTGGCCGTGGATAGATTTCCGCCCCGGAGCTGGGGCCCAAACCCGCGGGTGGGTGGGTGGGAGCAGCTGCCAAGTCCGGGCCCGTCGGCAAGAGGGAGCCTGGGTGGCGCCAAGACGACCCAAGCCCCACCCCTCCTGCGCTCGTGCCGGCTTCTTAAATTATTGTTTAACTCCTCCTCCTCCTCCTCCTCCTGTTCCTCCTCCTCCTCCTCCTGCTCCTCCTCCTCCTCCTCCTGCTCCTCCTCCTCGTCCTCCTCCTCCTCCTCCTCCTCCTCCTCCTCCTCCTCTATCCTCCTGCTCCTCCCTGAAGTGGCGGCGGCGGCGGGAGGATCTTGGCGGAGGGCGGGGGGGCCGCTCCGAGAAGGCGGAGGCGCGTCCTGTTCGATGGGGCCCCAGGGGGGGGCTGCTGCAAAGGCCACTTACAAAAAACCAGGACGGCTTTGAAGAATCCCCTGCCTCTTTTAGCACCATATTCTCAAATCCTCCTCCTTCTCCGACTCCTGCTCCTCCTTCTCCTCCTCCTCCTCCTGCTCTTGCTCCTCCTCCTCCTGCTCCTCCTCCTCCTCCTCCTCCTCCTCCTCCTCCTCCTCTCCTCCTCCTCTCTCTCCTCCTCTCCTGCTCCTGCTCCTGCTCCTGCTCCTGCTCCTCTCTGCTCCTGCTCCTCCTCCTCCTCCTCCTCCTCCTCCTGCCTCCTCCTCCTCCTCTCCTCTCTCCTCCTCCTCCTCTCTCCTCCTGCTCCCTGCTCCTGCCTGCTCTCTGCTCCTGCTCCTCACCCTCCTCCTCCTGCCTCCTCCTACCTCCTCCTCTCTCCTCCTCCTCTCCTCCCCCTGCTCCTGCTCCTCTCCTCCTCCTCCTCCTCCCCCCTCCTCCCCTCCTCCTCCTCCTCCTCCTCCTCTCTCCTCCTCCTCCTCCCTCCTCCGCCTCCTCTCGTCCTCCTCCCTCCTCCTCCTCCTCCTCCTCCTCCTCCTCCTCCCCCTCCTGCGCCCTGCCTCTTTCAGTACCACATCCTCGAACCCTCCGGGGCTTCCCGCGGCTCCCCTGGGGCTCGCCGCGCCTTGCCGCGCGGCTCCCTCGGGCCCCCTAAGACGGGCCAGCTTCGGACATCCGTCGGCGGCGAGCGAGGGGGGGGGGAAGTGCGCAGGAGCAGGCCTTCCCAGAAGGTACTCCAGATTTCGTAATAAAAGGGAGGGGGGTCTCATTTCGGGGGGGGGTCTCTTCTAGGCTATCTCGGAGGGCTGGGGGGGGGTCTGGGGACGATGTTTTGGAGGGTTCTCCCACGGGGGGGGTCTGAAATGGCTTGTCTTGAAGGGTCCAGACCCCCTCCCTTGTATTATGAAATCTGGAGTAGCGAGACTTCTCCGAACCCCTCGCGCCTTCTGAGAAGCTATGCGTGTCTTTTCTCGGAAGGCTGGGGGGACTTCCGAGCCTTCCGAGAAGGCCTTCTCCTTCTTACTTCCCCCCCTCGCTCGCCGCCGAACCCAAGTGGGCCCCAAGGCGGGCCAAGAGGGCTCCAAGAAGCCCCCAAGACGGACAAGGAGGCTGGAGGGCTCTGATGAGTTCCCTGCCTCGAAGCTATGGGCTCAAAGTTTGGGATCGAGCAAGCTTCACCAACAACTGGCGGAGCGCAGAGTGGGGGAGGGGAAGGGGGAAGGCTTCTTAGAGGGAGGCTACCTCTTGGACGGCGCTGGCCTTGCATCTAAGGACGCAGCCCGCGCCTTCTAAGAAGCCGGGGTGCTCCTAAGAAGCCTTCCCCCCTCCCCCCATACCCCCCTTCTGCGCGTGGCCGAAACAAGCTCAGAGCGGGTGTAGGCAACTGCCCGCCGAGCCTCTCTTCTGTTCCACGCTGGGCGCACCTCCGTCTCCAGCAGCAGGTAGAGAGCACCACTCATAGATGTTTTGCTTGGGGTAGACCAGCACATCTACACCAGATGTGTGCAACACACACACACACGCAAACAAACACACAACTCATAGAAACACTTCAGGCTGTTTCGAAGGCCGCACCCCCCCGCGCCGCCCCCCTGAGCGCGCCGCCGACTAACTCCCCCACCTACCACCACACAGATCATCACCGCGTGCCTGACAGCTGATGTATCTGCTCAGTGGAGGAGGAACGAATACGAGTACACATGTTAACACGCGGACTCACTCAACACATAATCATACATCAATGTGTCCAGCAGGTGCGCAACACAAGGACGAAAACACATTCGCAACATCTGCGAACTCACCATATCCAGCGCAAAGGTAAACTTCAACACCAAATCGCACCTACTCAGTGCACAAGCTAGAGAAGCGATGTGCATTGCGCCACACAGTGAAACAACGGCACTTCAGAACGTACCTGCGCAGAACGCATCCCTGCAGAAATCTGCCCAGAGGTGGACAGCGGTCTTGGGAGCCCCGCCCCCCCGCGGGGCTGCGAAGATCTTCGGGGATGCAGAAATCGCGAACGAGTGACAGCACGAGTAGACACCACGGCGGGGACCACCGCGTCGAGCACTCTTAACCAGCCTCGAACGTATCCCTATCCCTAAGATGGGCGAGCAAAAAGCGAGGACAATCTTAGGGATAGGCCCTCAGAAACTGAGGGAATCCTTAAGATCGGCATCGAGGTGAGGTGATGTCAAACATAGGGATAGGGATATGTTTCAAACTGGTAAACTCTTGAACACGCTGGGGGTATGGCACTCTCCTATGGCAGCACACCGGCCGCACGCGCGGCCGAAGACGAAGAGAACCGAGGGCGCGGGCCATCCGGGCGGCGGCCCCCGACCCGCCTCGCCTCCTCCGCGTCAGGCCCGATCTTGAGGCACGAGCACGGGATGCAGGCGAGCACGGCCGGCAAGAAGAACGTTCCTGCCCGCGCCCGCCGGCCAGCCGGCGGGCGAGCGAGCGACCTGGGCAACGGCTCGGCAGCCGCGTGGAAGCCAGCGGCCCGGCACGGTGGACGCCTGTTGGCCAGCGTCCCTGGAACCTCCTGGTGCGGTCCAAGACGACATGGCCGGAGAGCCAGAGGGAACCCTTGTGGCCCTCTGGGGCCTGGGCACCTTGTCGGCCCCGAGGCCTTCTCAAAGGCCTCCGAACTTGGTGTGGTCAGCAGGGGCCAGAGGACGCTCTGGAGGAGGAGGAGGAGGAGGTGGAGTAGGAGGAGGACGACGACGAGGAGGAGGACGAGGAGGAGTATCCGAGAGGGCGGCCCTCCATCACACGTGAAATCACCCAGGCCCCCATCTTGGTGGGGGGCTGACCGTTCTGACACTTACACTCCTCCGCAAGGCCTCTCAGATGGCCTCTCCCTCTTAGAGCTCTACACCCGCATGCCGTACACACCCATTAAGGTTCAAAATGCGCAAAGCAATGGGACGGGTCACCAACTCTCGTTCCCATGGCCAGTTGCTGGGCTTGGGCTTGTCTGGGCAGCTCTAGAGGGGGTCCGAGGCACTCGGAGGTCAACCAAACATCTAAATCTTTGCTGCTGGCTATCTTACTGAGCGACGTGTTGCAACAATTACAGGACCACCTAGATTTCACATCAGTTAAAATGCGTGTGGTCTTGGCTTGGGCTTGGGCGAGGGCGTTGGGCATAGATCTATGTTGAGCCCTTCGTACCTGTCTCACCGTGGGGCCCGAAACTTCATTCTCAAAAACAAAAAGAGTGGCTCTTAAAATACGTCTTCTAATCAAACAACCTGTGGCGACGGCCCATTTATAACAACTCAAACGTGTTTCTGGGATGCTATGCTCATCTGCCGCTCTCCCTGCCAGATCGTCCGCCACTACGTTCCCCCTCCAGGCTGCGGAGGGGGCTCCCCTGGCCTCGGCCTCTGCGGACGACTGGTGGCTGTGCATGAAGTGTACCTGCACCTCGCCTGGGCCGCGCTCCTGGATCGCACTGGCGAGTTGCTCCCACAGGTCGCCGTGCACACTCCACCCTCCAGGGCTGAGATGGCGACCACGGTGCCAGCCCTTGAAGAGTACCTCCGAGTCTGTCCAGAAGTCGATCGGCCCAGCGGTGTGTCGGAGGGCGGACAGCAGCGCCGTGATCTCGGCGCGGTTGTTCGTCTGCCTGGATCCCGCCAGTGGGCCCTGGCCTCCTCCTCTGACCTCTGGCATCGGCGGGTTGGACGTGTTGAGTGCCACCCACGCCCAGCCGCAGCGCCTATATCTCTCGTCATCAGCGTTCTCGCCTCCGCTGCCATCTCCGCAGACCGCCATGGGCCCGTCCGTGGCAACTACGCGGTGCATGTTCAAGGCCTCGCCGAAGAGCTCCTCTGTATAGACTGTGTCACACTCTGGTGGCGTAGTCCAACTTCTGGGCGGGATACCTCTCAACCACATGCGCGGGTAAGTGTGTTGGCCTGCCTCGGCCATGGCTAGCAGCGCCTGTGACTTCTCAAAATCTGGGCGATCAGGTCGGGCACTGCAATCTTCCCAGATACGATGGAAGTCGTCAGCTCTTTTGCCACATGCACACAAGCCATTGCCTGCATGCTCCTCGCCAAAGAGGTCTGCCTTTCTCGCTGGGGTCCAAGTACCTGCAGTCATGGCCGTCAACAGGGCATTTGCTTCGGGCAGTCGGTTGGAACTCCCCAGTCTTTTCAAAGTCCGTATCGCATCTGAAACGTCGATCCCATTCTCCATTCCTTTAGCGTTATACCCACGCGCTGCAGCTTTCCAGAGTTGGGCCTCGATATCAGCGACAATGGCGTCGATGATGGTGGCTGGATTCTTTTCAGCTGCTTCTGCCTTCATCTCCCGATCGTCTCCTCGAGGGTCTGTCCATAATGTAGCTGTCACAGGGTCCCAGCCAGCTTCCCAAAGGGTAAGGATCAAAGAACCGATAACTCCTCTTCGTTGTCCCCATCTGTGTTGCGGTGGGGATCTCTTGAGACGCTCATATATTCTATACCAAACTTTTGTAATTAACTCTCGAAGGCCCGCTCGATGCGCATAAACATCGAACCATGCTCGAAGCTGCGCCCGAGGGAGCTCTAGGGCGGGGCCCTTGCCCTCCAGCTTGAGAAATGTCGCGGTGCATCTGCCTGGCCTCGGGGCAGCCAGCGCAGCAATATGCCTCTGACGTGCACGGCGTATGGCAGCAGGAGCCTCTCCTTGGGCCTTGACGCCGTACATCAATGCGGGCATGGATCCCTGGCTCAGCATTGTCATTCTCTTTTCCCGTCGGAGACGCCGCAGCTTTTTCCCCAACGCAGTCATTCGATTGTATGCTTTTACTCTTCGGTCCGTGTGTGTCGCTCTTCGTCGTACATCTTTCGCCGCCCTGTCGATGCCCAGGTCACGGGCCTCCTGCGCAGCTCTGATGTCTATACCTTTCCTCTTGAGCATTGCCGTGATCCTCTTGGTCATGGCCCAATGGGACGAGATGATCACGCTCTTGTCTGCCAGCTCCAATCCCTCATCGCTGAGGGCTCTCTCCAACTTGTCTGTGGCATCCACAATGATGTTCTCCACCGCTGTGGCACTGCCGTAGACCGTGGTGCTCACGTCGTCGAACCACGCCCTCGGGTGGGCGCGCGGGTCCTGGAGGGTAACCTTGTTCAGCACCCTGTAGACCACCGCTCTCGCAAGATTGTTCGCATGCCTGGAACCCGCTAGCAGCGAGATCAAGGCTTGACATGGCTTGCCGTACGCTCCCTCTTGTCGTAGGAGCCTCGGCACTGCATGAACTTGGAGCTCTAGTGCCAGAACTCTCTGTGGGAAACCCAGATCCTCGCATGCCGTCGCCACCGTCGGTATCGCCAGCGTGTCGTAGAACCTGCTGGCGTCCGCCAGTGAGACCGCCGACGCCATGGCCAGGGCGTCCGCCGCCTCGTCCTGCAGCGCCCTCGCGAGCGCCTCGCGGAGGCAGGACGAGCCCTTGAGCGCCGAGTCCCAGTGGCGCGCGGCCTCGGCGACCCACTGATCCACCTGCGGCCGCGTCAGCATCTGCCAGCACCTGATGAGCCAAGCGATCAGCGCCAAGGCCCTGTCACCCGACTTCTTGGGCTCCAGCATGACTATGGCCTGGAGCAGCTGGAATGGCCAGGCCTGTCTTTGCTCAACCAGATTAATCAAATCGACAAACTGCTGGCGCGCCGCCACAGGAAGACGCCGCACATCGGATGCAACTAAACGGTCGACGCCACGGCCCCTGTCGGGCTGCAAGCGGAGGGCCTGGTCAAGCCGGTCTAGCGACCAGACGGGGCAGGGCTCCTGCTGAGCTTGCTCCCTGGCTCGAGCCAATGCGGCTACGGAGTCGTGAGGCGTGACCGATTTCGAGGTCCAAATCTATTGAAAAACGCTGGTTTTTATATCAATGACTTCCAGGGGCGATGTACCCTTACGGTCGCCACAAATGGGCTCATCTTCAAACCTAGGGCGGGGCTTCGTGATTTTGTGCAACTTGCCAGGCTTGGCCAGGGTAGGGTCCGAGAGCCAATCGGCCCACGCGCGCGACTCCTTTTCAAAATCTTGCCTGTGGGCTCGGGCGGTCTCATCGGACGCTTGGAGTGCCATGCCGAGCAGGGTAGGATGCTCGACCTTGGAAATGTCCGAGAGCCTCTCGATCCACACAGCGCGGTGGAGGCGCGCCGTCGGGGGCGGGCTCTTGCCCGCCGACGGGGCCCCCTCCTGTGCCAGTCTCTGTGCAATGTTGCGAAGCTCTCTCTGCTGTTGGGCACCCCTCTTTTTGGCCGCGAGGGTGCAATACAGTTCAAGAGTGTTGGAAACCCTAGCCCACCAGCTGGCCTGGTAGCTCTGAAAACGGGGTCTTCTGAGGCCTCGCTCACGGACCTCTTTATCTTTAAGCTTGAAATTGTCAGCCCTCCCTTTAAATCTCGAGGCGTCCTGATCAGGAATGGCGTAAGCCTTGATATAACAGTTCTCCACCTGTTGCGTAAGCTGGGCGTGTTTCTCACCTAGCTCGATGGAGCCAGACGGGCCCACGCGAAAAGCTGGGCAACTCTCGATGTGATCAGGCACGCTCTGCACTCGAGGGGGGCGGCTGTGCCGACTTCAGCCCAGAGCTCATCGAGGGTCTCCGTGCAAGCCCCCGAACCAGCAACGCCATTCTCGGCAGCCCTGGAATCAGACAGCGAGGCTTCAGCTGCTGGGGGCAGGTTCCCCCAAAGCGGGACGGGCGACTGCGACTCCTCGGGCTCCTTCGGGCCTTCGGGCTCACTAAGTGGGCACTCAACTGGTTCAGGGCTGTCCTGGGAATCTTCCAGAGCCCGATCCAAATCTTCAAAGGGACCTACTTCCTCCGAGCCTAAGCCCACGGGCGCCTTGGGAAAATGTGACCAGCCAGTTGGGCCTAGAGCCTCCCAGCGTCGGTTTGCCAGTTCTTGCCCCCTGTCACCTACTTTTTTGGAGGCGAGGGAGGAGGCGGCAGCGGCAGCAGCAGCGGAGGCAGCAGGCGAGAGGTCAGTGCCTTTTTTCCCGCAGACGACGCTGCCTCTTGCTGCTCGGGCCCACCTCTTTCCTGCGAGGCGGGTGCGCGAAAGGCGCAGGCATACAGAGTGACCTCGTTAAAGCTGGCACAACTGTAGCTCGGAGCGTGAGAACCTGACCGACGCGGGGCTTCCAGGGAACCGCAACTGTTTCTAAACCTTGAAAATAAAAGGTCGCCTCGGGGCTCATGAGAACATAATCGATCAGGGAGGGCTCGGATCGTTTTTTTGAAGCACGTGTATCCTTGCTCTAGACAGCCTATAATGCCTCCCAGTCTGGTAGGCCATCCTGACGTCCAAAAGACCTCGGGTGAAGCGTTGAAATCTCCAGCCACGATCCAAGGATTTTTACACGTGTGTCAAAAGGCTGTCATTGCAGACAATTTGGCAGCATTGTTCCCAGTGAAACAGTTCGCACCCTCAAGGTAGAGGCTGATGAGGGTGATGCTGACACCCTTGAGATGCCACGTGACGGGCATCCAGTCGTGAAAACTACAGGTGGGGCTCTTCTGTCCCCGACTCGTGCACACTGTGCTGGACGACGCGC
The DNA here is from genome assembly GCA_963575745.1 of Prorocentrum cordatum. Taxonomy (NCBI): domain Eukaryota; class Dinophyceae; order Prorocentrales; family Prorocentraceae; genus Prorocentrum; species Prorocentrum cordatum. Next base: position 152,321 of record CAUYUJ010018799.1, on the reverse strand, counting down.
AGCGTTGCTGAGCCAACTCCCGAAACATCGTGCATTGGTGTCTAGAACGGATGGCCGTGCAGACACCACCCCTCGAGCCCTTTTGCGAGGTCTCGCTCTGCCGAGCAGCAGAAAAGGCGGCTTTGAGGCCCCAGCCCCTCACCTCCTGTTCCAGCTCGGCCAGTCTACGATGTTTGACGTGAGTCTCTTGCAGCATGAACGCAACGTACGAGTCCACGGACTCCTTGATGAATCTGCTGGCTTTTGACTCCCCACTCGTTGATGTTCCCGATGAACACTTGCCGAGTCGGCCGCTCGGAAACTCTGCGGGCTTGACCTGGCCCCCGTCAGGCGGAGGGCGGCGCTGCAGCAGGCGCTGCAGCCGCGGGCTGTGGCTGCTGCGAGCGCGCCGCCGCGAGCAGCCTCTGCTTGGCCAGCTCCCTGGCTCGTTCCTTCTCCGCCCCCCTCGCCTGCTCTGCGCTGGGAGCGGCGGCAGCCGCAGCCGCCGCGCCTGAGCCTGCCGCCGAGCCGTCGGCCGCCTGGGCAGCGCCCTGGGCCTCGGCTGGGGCGGCTGGCTGCGGTGCGGCTGCTGGAGGCGGCGCCTGCTCGTGCTGCTCGTCGCTCACTGCCGTGCCGTCGACGCCCTGTCTGCGCTTCTTGGCTGCCTGCGTCGCCGCCGCTCGGTCGGCAGCGGCTGTCTGCTTGGCGGCCTCCAGGTGCGTCTTCAGCTGGGTGACGAACTGGCCCGTCCTCTGCTTGAACTCTGTGAGCATCTTCTCCTTCGCCTTGTTCACCTCGGCGATAGCCTCGGCGTCGACTTCGTCCGCATTGATCTCCGGGGCACCGTCTAGATCCTGCAGCGTCTCCTTCTCGAGCGCGTCGGGGTCCATCGTGAGGATGTCGTGGAGGAGGGTAGGTTTCTTCTCGGCTTGGCCCTCCATGCGTATCTGGTCTACGATCTTCTCCGCGCTCACCACCGCTGCAGCCTTCTCCTGCAGGTCGGACTCGAGCTTCTGGAGACGTTGCTTGGCCTCACCTCTGGCCGTGAAGGCCTTGTCGTGGGCCTTGTTCTTCTGCTCCAGGTCCCAGGCTGCGTCGGCCAGCCGCGTAGCCATGCTCCTCTGTGGCTGCGCTGGCTTGGCCGCCTGGGCGACTGCGCCGACCACCGTGGCGAGCTGCTGGGTGATCTCGGGCTGCAGCGCCATGCCCTCGAGCTGTGAAGACACGTCCTCAAGGGCCTTCAGCAGCCCTTGTCCTGGGTTGGAGTCATTGTCCTTCTTGTCCTTCCCCTTGCGCGCAAAGTGGGCTCCGCAACGGCACTTCCACTGCAGAGTGGGGAGGACATCGTCGTATTCCCAGCGCTCACACCTCTTGCATATCGTCCACTGGCGGCTGCGTCCATGGGATTGGTGCTGGTAGCCGTAGTTGGAGCCGTGCTGCTGCCAGTTCTTCCCCATGCTGAACGCGTGGTGACCGTGGTGGTGCACGAGGTCGGCCAGCGCCGCGGCGACGATCCTCCTCGCTTGGTGTCTGCGATGGCGGAGGCGCCTATGCCAGGCGGGCTCTGGGGACTGTGTGCGCTTCTTCGCCGTCGACGCTGACTCCCTGTGGGTCAGCGCCCTAGGGTCGGCCAATTCTCTCGAGCGATGCCAAAATGGGGGGACTCGAGAATGGCACGACGCCTAGGAGGAGGACGAGGAGAAGGAGGACGAGGAGGAGGAGGACGGGGAGGACGGGGAGGACGAGGAAGAGGACGAGGAGAAGGAGGACGAGGAGGAGGAGGACGGGGAGGACGAGGAGGAGGAGGAGGAGGCCGAGAAGGAGGAGGAGGGGGAGGAGGCCGAGGAGGAGGAGGAGGAGGAGGACGAGGAGAAGGAGGACGAGGAGGAGGAGGACGGGGAGGAGGACGAGGAGGAGGACGAGGAGGCGGAGGAGGAGGAGGAGGAGCAGGAGGAGGAGGAGGAGGAGGAGGAGGAGGAGGAGGAGAGGAGGAGGAGGAGGAGGAGGAGGAGTGGCTCAACGCTCTGCGACCCTCGACCGCTCCTCGCCCACCGAGCGCGGGGAAAAGCCTCGGGACTCCGCCGGCAAGGAGTGGCCACGGCCCCTGCCAGGGGCCCCCCCCCGCCCCCCGTGCGGGGCCTCGAGCGGTCAGCGGTGAGGAGCCACGCGGAAAAAGGGTCCTCCCTACCTCCTCCTCCTCCTCCTCCTCGTCCTCCTCCTCCTCCTCGTCCTCATCCTGATCCTCCTCCTCCTCCTCCTCCTCCTCCTCCTCCTCGTCTTCCTCGTCTTGATCGTCCTCCTCTTCGTCCTCCTCGTCTTCCTCCTCCTCCTCTTCCTCTTCCTCCTCCTCCTCTTCCAGCCCAGAGCCCAGATCCCTCCTCCGCCCTCGTGCGGCAGCTTCGTCGCGTGCCGACCTCGGCGCCAGACGCCTGCGCCGCGTCTGTCGCTCCACCTCTGGAGCGACCGCGGCCCTCCGACTGCAGGGAGCGTCGGATGCCGGAGGACGCCTGCGAGGCGGGGATCTCTCCATACCCACCGCCTGGGAACCGAGGTCCCGGTGCCCCAGCGGGCGGTGAGTCTGGGTATATGTCGGCCCCCGGGGGCCCGAAGATGTCCATGTCCCCCCCCTGCCGAGGCTCCGAAAACTGACCCTCCGGGCGGTGGATCTGGATGAATCCCCGCCTCGGAGTGCGGGGCTGCCAGCGGCGCTCCGTCTGGAGCGCCCGCGCTGGGGCTCCTCCTCCTCCTCCTCCTCCTCCTCCTCCTCCTCCCACTCCTAGCCCTTTCGATCAGGGTCGGCGGCACCGGCCGTCAGGCCTCTCCAATCCCCGAAAACTTAGGAGGAGGAGGAGGAGGAGGAGGAGGGAGGAGGAGGAGGAGGAGGAGGAGGAGAGGAGGAGGAGGAGGAGGAGGAGGAGGAGGAGAGGAGGAGGAGGAGGGTGGGTCTGGAGGAATCCCCGCCTCGGAGTGCCGGGCTGCTGGCGGCGCTCCGCCTGGAGCGCCCGCGCTGGGGCCGCCGTCGCGTCGGCACGCCCGGCCCAGATTCGAGTCGGGCGAGTCCCCCTCCTCCTCCTCCTCCTCCTCCTCCTCCTCCTCCTCCTCCTCCTCTCCTCCTCCTCCTCCTCCTCCTCCTCCTCCTCCTCCTCCTCCTCCTCCTCCTCCTCCTCCTCCTCTTCCTCCTCCTCCTCCTCCTCCTCCTCCTCCTCCTCCTCCTCCTCCTCCTCCTCCTCCTCCTCCTCTCCTCCTCCTCCTCCTCCTCCTCCTCCTCCCTCCTCCTCCCTCCTCCTCCTCCTCCTCCTCCCCTCCTCCTCCTCCTCTCTCCTCCTCCTCCTCCTCCTCCTCCTCCTCCTCCTCCTCCTCCTCCTCCCCCCTGGTCGGGGGACGACTGTTCGACCATGCTCGAATCTTCTTGTTTGATCTGTTCTGAAGATTGAACATTGTCCTCCGAGATCAGCCTGTAAGGGGACTTGCCCGACCAGAGCCCAGACCCCTCCGCCCTGTGAGAACGGTTGCTTTGAAGGCAGATCCGCCTTCCAAAACATGGTCTACTCTGTAAGAGCGTTTTTTGTTGAAGGCAGGTCTGCCTTCAAGAAAAACCCTTCCTCCGCCCTTGCCCTGTCAGGCAGGCGCCAGCATGGTGGGGGGGGGACACTCCCCCCGAAACCATGAAGCCGATACCTCCTGCTTCGACAACGTTGCGCGTCGATGCTTGAACGGAAACGGGACCCGCCGCAAATCCACGCGCCGTTCTGGGATTATGTCAATACTGTCTGTGAATCGGGTTCGGCGCGCGACGATGTCAGCCGCCTCTGCACATCATGGGCATCAAGACTCGCCAAGAGCACCGAGCGTGCATACCCTCTAGGATTCCTTTCCCTCCTCTTCCTCCGCGTCGACCCTCCCCCTCCTCCCCTCCAACATCCCCACCGATGCTGTTCAACGTTCTGGACCTTCCGAGTGCAACGCACACGCAGGTGCTGACAATATGCGTGAATCTTTTATTCCAAGACCTTCTCGCTGCAAATGATAAGTTATGCTAGCTGGTAGCGTAGGCAGAAGGGGGCCCCCTCAGCCAATATGTTTACGGGCAGAGGGGTGAGAGCATGCAACAGCAATAGCAGGGACCAGCATTATCAGATAAACAGAATGACTATTGCACTCCTGGAGTTCTCTCTGGTCCTGCTCTGAAACTCGGAATGCGGCCTGGCTATACCACGGGTTTGTTTGCAGCACGGACTCGGATTAGCACGAAATAAAACAGTAACTGAATTCTCTGAGCGGCCAAGGATCGGCAGCTGAAATCAATGAACCGAAACTCGATACGGCATCCGGAATCGGTAATATCTTGGGCAAAACCAAGCGGAAGGGAGTGAAACGCGACTCCCGGCACGTGCAAGTAAAAAAAATATCAAACTCGCAATATCTTGGGCGAAACCAAGCGGATGGGAGTGAAACGCGACTCCCGGCACGTGCAAGTAAAAAATCAAATCGCTTCTTCTGTACTTGGCCATCCCCACCGGTCAGCTCCTCGCAAGCAATCGACTCCACGAGCGAAAGCACTGGATCCGCCAAGAACTTGGTCAGATTCTCACGAAGCTTCGGATCCTCCTTGGTCATGCCGTCGGCTATCATGTGCGTCGTAGGGATCCATCTGACGTTCTTGACCTTCACCTCGTCACGAATGGAAATCACGTCGATCACAGTACGTTTCTCAGACAAACTCGGGGTGAGCTGGTGGAGGGCATCGTACAGAGACTTGCAGTCGGTAACGGTGATAACCTCGAAGATCGGTGGGTGTCGGCCAGCAGGCCGTCCAGTCAACATCTCGGACAGGAACTTCGACAAGTACGACGCGTAGTCCACTCCCAGGTCCTGCGCGATAGCTTCCCCAGCCAGCGTAGATCTCACCACTCTCGGCGTTCTCTTGGACTTGTGAAACAAGAGAGTACATGACGTGGGTCCGGTGAGTATCACCTCGTCTGCCAGAAAGATGAGGGTGCCGATCTGGGTCTTCAATCCTGGAGCGTTCGCCCATGAGCTGTCTGCAAAACTCACGAAGCAGGCGCGGCTCAAATCGACGCGGACGATCAGGATGCCGGTCTGGGCTGTGCGGTGCGCGTACTCGACGTGCTTCATGGCCATCCGTAGGTCGTTCAGCTCGGGGTCGGTCCTCTGAACAAGGGAAACCGCGGCTGACAGGTCTGGACGTGTGTGTCCGGACAACCACTGGAGCGAACCGACAGCAGACTCCAGATCTTCGCGCTCAGAGCGCGTCAGCTTAGAAGAAGACCGAGTGCTGGACATAACTCCAACCTTCGTGACTGCAATCGCCTTAGTGTAGGCCGCTTGATGAACAAACAAGCTTCCGCTGTACGGACCTTGACGTAGGCGCTGGTACTCCTCGCCGAGGAAGACGAAGTTGTCCCACTGCCAGCCTCGCCATTTGATAGCCTTCTCGATCGGTGTGAAGTCGAACTCGGGACGGTGTGCCGCAAGAGCATCGTCCACGTGCATACCCACCGCGCAAGCCAACTCATTGTTCGGAAAAAACCACAAGAAGAGAGCTGAATCGAGGCTGTGGAGCTTGCTGCCCAGCGCCAGGAAGGTCGTCACCACGTGCTTGTACCATAGGTACGGCGCCGTCGACTGACCGTACAGGTTGCCAACCACCTCGTAGAGTGGGGCGGTGAAGACTCCGGCGGCTTGAACTATCGGGTCCTTGGGCGGAATCATGTAGATCGCCTCCTCGCGCTCGCTCTGGGCGCCTCCCTGGAGAAAGGCGCTCTCCGCGTCTCCGGTCCCGACTCGCCAGTCATTCGAGACCGCGATCTGGCAGATCAGCTTCTTGCCAGCGTCGGTCAGCACCGGGGCGTTGCGCGGCAACTTCTCCAGGTCGGGGTCGGAGAACCCCAGCAACACCGGGCGAGCCTTGGCCTTCAACGGCGGAAACCCCAAGTTCTTGTCCCGGTAGCACACGCGCGAGCGGATGCACCGTTTGCGGCGATGAGGGTCACGACGAACTTGTTCGGCCTCCTCCTGCGAGCAGGCCCGAACGGACTTCCAGGTGTCCCAGTTCTGGCACTCCTTGCGCAAGGCCTTGACTCTTGACGTACTCCATGAACTGGTCCTCCGGGTACTCTGCGATCTCCCGCCAGGGGATTTCACGATCCAGTTGACGCTGCTCGCGTCTCGACAGGTTGTTCGAGTCCGTCGTGTCGCCCACCTGTGCTGTCGCACAGTCCACGTCCATCTCGCCGTCCCTGAGGTCGGAGAGCTCGTGGGAGGTCATGTACAGGCAGTTTGTCCAGTCGTCGTCCGGCTCGCTGTCGTCGATCGGGTCGTTCTCGAAGTTCTCGATGGGCAAGAGGTGCGCCTCGTAGGCCTCCTGGACCTCCGCCAGGCTCGAGAACACGCGGGTCCTGAGCAGGACCGGCTCCTCGACTCCGTCCCAGCCATCCGGTGTGATGAACTCCATCTCGTCCGACTCGTTGGACACGAAGGCTGCTGGGCTCGGTGAGCCCGGTATGTGAGGAAGCTTTCCTGGTCGGGATTTCTTCTCCGGTGGTGGTGCGATAACCGTCGAAGGTGCCGAACCGCTCGATGGTGGTCGAGCTGCGGACGACTCGCGGGCATGAGGTGCTGATCTCCTCGGCGTGGGCGTCGCAGAGCGCTCTCGTGTTCTGACTGGTCCAAACTGAGGCGGTGCCGGCCACGGAAAGGGCGCAGCGGGCTCTGGAGCTTCGCCTTCGGCTCGACGCTGGGCTCGACGCCGGGCACCGCTCTGGCCTGTCGGCGTCGGAGACTCCGATGCGTCGGCAAGTTGAGGAAGTTCAGCATTTGGCGCAGCTTCAGGGGCGTCGTCGGCTGACGCGCTCCTGAAGTTCTCTTTGGTAGCGTTGTCTCCCAGAGAGGCCTGCGCGGGCTCCTCCGGGATGGGCTCGAGCGGGGCTGCCGGAAGAGGTCCCGGCAGCACTCGTGCTTGCGGATCTTCTGGTTCGGGTTGTTGTTCAGGAGGGCCCTCAATGATGATGTTCGAAGCGTCGCCCTGGCCGGCCTTCGCCAAGTCCTGCTCGGCCGTCTTGAGCTCCTTGAGGTCCTCCTCGGAAGGGGTCCAGCCCTCGAAACCGACGGCTGGGCGTATGTGTTCGCGGGCCACCTGTGCAGTGCGGTGCCCGATCTGCAACCAGGCAGACTCGCCCTCGCCGTAGCCGTTGGTGCCGGAATCCCAGAAACAGAAAATGCCTGGGCGATACCCTGCCACGGGCGTCTTGCCCCGTCGCTTGCGACCATGCTCGCCCCAGGCTGCCACGCGCTGTCCCGAGAGGAAGTCGTACTCCTTGCGGTTGACAGGCTGGCGGAGGATGGAGGTGCGCAGCGCCTCGTCGGCCTCCAGGTCGGCGATCGCCTTGAGCGCCTCAATGCGGCATCTCTCCCCGTAGGCCAGCATCTCATCCTGGGTGCAATTGTGCCAGAACTCGGCGGACGTGGTGTCGGCCAAGAGCTCGGTCGGAAGTGTGGGTACCCGTCCGAAGGCGGCGGCATAGGCGGTGCGGCCTGCTCGGCGCACTGACTGGTTTACGGCGTGGCTCGTCGAGATGATCGCAAGGTCCACGTGCTCTGGCGTCGTCGGCAGGATGACGTCGATCACCTTCTCGAAGACTCGGCGCCAGGCGTAGTTGCCGGATTCGGCCAGGCCCAGCTGCCAGTGAGCTCCCGGCGGCACGTACCTCACGTCGATTCCCAACGTGTGGCAGTTGTCCATGAACACGGCTTCGAAGGCACCGTCCCGGTCGACAACCAGAATCTGCATGATCCCGAACGGGGTGAGCCAGCACGTCTGGAACTTCTCCCAGACGTCTCCTGGTTCGCGTGAAGTAATCCGACACACCACATGTAGTCTCGTAGCTTTGTCCACCAGTCCCAAGAGTGCGTGTGTCGTACCGTCGTGGGTCATGACGTAGAACAAGTCGCCCTTGACTAAGTCGTTGAACAGACCCACTCTTGGAATCTGTGACTCCCGCTGTCGCTGAGGCCGTTTGCGACGAAGGCACGCCGGGCACCTCAGCGCTCTGGCGCACAGCAGCGTGGCCTGCGAGGCGCCTCTCTGAGCCAGGAACTGGAAGAACTCGCTGGGCACCGGATGTCCCAAGTTACAGCGCATACGAGCGACAAGCTGGCGAACTTCACGAGGACACTGCTCCTTTGTCACTCCAACAAAACGTATGCCAGCCATACCGCCAGACGCGTCAGGCATCCGAGCGATCGGGACGTCCTGCAGGTCGTCGTCCTCGTCGGGCGGCAGGCTGTTGTTCGGCAGCATCGGGTCGTTCGGGTCCGGGGGAAGCGGCATTCGCTTCTCTATCTGTGATGTGTCAGGCTCCTGCGGGAGGGACTCCTGCTTGGCATAGCCGAGGAAGAAAACGGCTAGGTCCGCGGGCGGCGACAAGGCCAACGTCGGGAAGGCCACGTCAACCAGGTCCTCGGCTTCGATGTGGTAATGCCCCTTCTCGTCCACGTAGCAGTGCCCACGGTGAGACCACGGCTCCTTGTTGATGGGGAACCTCCTTTGCTTGGCTGTCTTCGCGAGCTGGATCATCGTGAGGTCCCACGGGACGAGCTGGCTAATCTGTCTCCAGAGCGTGGATGACTTCGAAAGGTAATGCATGGCCTTGTTCCCGCCGCGGCTGGCGGAGCCGCCCACGATCTGTCGGACGCCCTGCATGACCGCCTCCCACCTGGTGGGGTCCTTCTCTGGCGAGGCGAACAGCACCTCGATGGGACCTGCGTGGTTGTAGGCGACCTCCCACTCGGTAGCCGTGACCGGCATGTCGGCGAACCTGCTCGGATTCCTCTGGGCGGCGACCTGCTGGATCGCGTGGAGCATCGCGTGGGCCATCTCGTCGGTGTACTCGCCGCTGGCCTTTGTCCACTTCGAGTTCTCGATCTGATCGTGCAAGTGGCCCCCGGACTCCGGACGAAGTCCTGGGCAGCGGCGGCTCAGAGCCGCAAGCACGGGCGGCGAGTTGGAGAACCAGCGATACGCCTTGCGAATCGGCAGGCCAGTCTTGCCTGTCTTCCCGTACTGGCACCCATGGCCAATAACGGTCTCGCCCAAGGGCAGGAGCGGGGCGAACTGGAGGTCCTTCCAGATCGCTGACGTCGGCGGGTTCTCGAACAAGAAGAACCGGCCATGCTTCACCTGGTACTTGATGGTCCACTTGATCAAGTCAATCAGCCGTCGATCCCGAGCACGAAGTCTCTCAAGCAGCTCGGGATGGTCGACGTAATTCACATTGACGTTGTAGGAGCACCAGAGCGTGCAGGGGAAGCCTACGATCACGTAGAGGGGCTTGTCTTTCTGTATCTGATCTTTCCATCTCTGAGCACCTCGCGTAGTTGACAAGTCCCAGCCGTCCTCTATGTCGGCGCTCGGCGAGGCCCTCAGCTCGAAGCGTGAAGCTAGTCGCGTAGGTCTTGCTGTCCCGGCGCAGCCCTCGATGAGGTCGGTGCCGCACGCCTGGCACTCGTTGTCCAGGTACCGGTGGTCGGGCAACTCGGGAACGGGAATGTCCATGAAGGCCACGTCCGAACAGCACCATTCCGCGTCTCGTAAATCGGCAGCTCGGCGATCGGCATCTTGACTCACGTTAATAAGCGTCTCGCAGGCTGCGGTCGTCTTCTTAGCAATGCCGAGAAGGCGCTTCCAGGCGCCTCTCTTCACCATCTCGGTCCCCGACGCGGGGGAGGCTGGCGCGGAAGCTTGTCCCATCCCTGGTCCGTCTCCTCGCCCCCGGAGGTCCTGTCCATGTTCTCGTCGCCCTCCTCGTCCGTCGGAACCGCCTGCTCCGAGGGTGACCTTGGCTCCGCCTTGGTCCGCGTACGACCCTGGCTCGAGCTCGCCGAAGACTTGACCGGGCGTTTCGGCATTGTTGAAGCAGCTGGCCGAGAGCGCGAGGAGGAACCCAGTGACTTTGTCGAGGTAGGTACGCGAAGAGGATCTTCTTTGTCGTCCACGATCCACTTCCCGTTGACCGACTTCCACCGCCGGCCGCACTGGTCGCAGATCAGCCAGTACCCCTTGGCGTAGTACCTCCTCGTTGTCGGATGGGCGCACACGTCCCTCTTCTCGCACAGCTGTGAGTAGTTCTGGGCTTGATCCTCTGGTGCCGGCGGCGGTGGCAGCACGCTCTCCGGAACCTGTGCGGCTCCTCTCGCGATCGCCTTCACTGAGTCCGCCATCGGTGTCAGGTAGCCCATCTCGTGGCCCATCTGCGCGATCGCGCCCATCATCCGGTTCGACATCTCCATGTTCTGCCGGAACTGCTCGCGACTGCGACCGATGATGTGCGACAGGTGGTTCATGATCAGCTGCATCAGGTTCGTCCACGCGTTGATCGCCAGGTTCTGCCTCGTCAGCTGAACTGTACGACGAGACGATCGGGCCTCCTGCGACTCCGACTTGACCGACTTCATTCACCGAAAGGACTTCGCGAGGCTGAAGCAGCCCGCGGTGAGTATATGTAAGAGCACGCAGTGCTGCGCGTGAAAACTGCATAGGCTGAGACTCGGCTTGAGCACAACTATCTCCGGAAACACAGGCTGGTGCCTCTGGGATCCACTGGGGCTCCGGGATGATGACGTCCGAGGGGGTGAACTTCCAGGCCTCGGGCTCCCTTGGGAACCCCACATCCTTCAACCAAGAGTCGACTCTCAGAAGCAAGTGGCCATTCGGGGCAATCTTCAAGGGCACGTCGCACAGGTTGATCTTGGTGAAATGAGCCCTTTCCCCCAAGGTGTCCAGCTGGAGGCCCAAGAGCTTCCACATCGGTAACGATCCCAAGAAAGGCAACTTAGGGTTCACGTCCAAGACTGAGGTACGGCAAACCAGGGGCACCACATGTTCAAGACATATCGGGAAATACACCACAGATTTGCTCACCGCACGACTGACTCCAAACCGAAACCTCTCTTGCTCCTCAGCTTCCCAGAAACTCAATCCCAGGTAGGCGATATGTTCCAGAAACTTTCCCAAACACTCGTAGCCCACAACGTTGCGCTGGCAACCTGTGTCGATGACAATGTAGAAACCCTGGGAATCCTCGAGGAAGCAAACGTCCAAGGGCGTCCGGACATGCCAGATGACGTCGACCTGATGCGATGATTTTGTCCCGCTTCTCGCCGCCTGAGCTCCGCGAGAATCCACGGAAAACTGACGCACTTCTGGCGTTGCCTGAAATCGAACGTGAGAGGCCCCCTTGTCGCTGGTGGCGACCCTGCTCTTGAAGGCGGCCACGCGCTGCTGCAGCTCGTCGGGCGAGAGGTGCGTGACTAAGGCCTCGTGCTCTACCGCATCGGCGGCGTACTCCTCATCGTCTTCATCGGCGGGTTCGTCCTGATCGATCGAGGCATCATGAACGGCGCGAGCTCGATCGCGTTTATCCTTGTAGCCGGTCCTCGAAGACGTCTGGCGAAACCCTGGCCTCTGAGATGCCGCCGGTGCTCTTGAATCTCCGGATCGGTCTCCCGTAAATGTGCCACGAATGCTTCCTGAAAAAGACGTGCCGGCCGGCGGCGTCGCAGTGCCTCTCTGTGGCGGTGCTGACGATGTCTGCGGCGGCCTGCCGGGCGGCGCTGGGGGCGGCCGGCCCGCAGGGGCGGCGGCACCCCCGGAGGGCGCTGACCGCGGTGGCGGGCGTCGGTCTCCAGGCTTCGGCGGTGAGGACCTTCCGGTCCACCCGCGGCCCAAGGTCAGCTTCTTCAACTTGTCGCTGGTGACGGTCAAAGCGTCCGCCACCTCCTGCATGACCTGGATACTGTCAACCTCCTCGGCGTAAGCCTCATTTACTTCTGCTTGATCGGGGTCATCTTCATCTTCGTTTTCCTCAGCCTCGTCCTCGGGAATAATGTCGGCCTCGCTGACGTGGGGCGGCTTCGGCGGCGGTCGAGGAGCTCGACTCGGTGGCTGTCGATCTCGTCCTTTGCCGCCTCCTTTGTCGGGATCTCGACCAGCCGACCTGCGTTCAGGAGCGGCCGCCTCACCGAGTCGCTTGCGTGCCATCCGTCGTACTGGAGCGACCCAGTTCGGTGCGGTGGACGGCCACTGCACACTCATAGCCTGAACGAAGCGGTCGAAGTCATACTCATTGCCCGTGGCGAGGAGAAGGTTGCGCCGGACCTCCGGCGATAAACATGAACTTCGCAACAACTTGAATGCACGAAATTGTCCTTGCTGAGCTGGAAGCTCTGCCCGCTTGAGCCGCATCTCGAGATCCTTGAAATGCGCGACGTACGCGGCCAGCAGCTCACCGGGCAGACGCTCCACTTCTTCGTACTCTTCCATGAGGTCTCCAACCTGTAGGATCTGCTGCTCGTCAAACACGGCGAGGGAGTTGATCACCAAATCAATACCATCCTGTGAATACAAACGGGTCCATTCCAAGGACTCGATCATCTCTGCGCCCTCGCCCGTGATGACGTCCGAAAGGTCCAGGGCCAGCTCGGCCATCGGCTTGTAGTGTCGCGCCCTGGCCTTCCACATGTGGACTTTCCTAACCCACTTCTGGTAGTATCTCGGCTGCTTGTATATATTCTGAAACCGGGCCTCGAGTGGAGGTGGGGCTGGGCACGGTCCTCCGCGCCACTTCTTGCGATCACCGCGGGTGCGTCGAAATTCCGCCGAGCTCGGTGGAATCTCCGACTCCTCGTCGTCGTCCTCGGCCCAGTCCTCTCCAGCCCACTCGTCGGCCCATTCCTCTTCGTAGGTCTCATCGTCGGGCATAGCCGCTGCCGCGGCTCCATCTCGAGGGTGCTTGCCCCTGTATCGACGATCTCCGTACTTCTTCGGTGCGGCGGCACCGCGAGAACCAGCGGCAGCAGCAGGCCTCCGGTCAGCCATCGTGCGAGATGTAATATCCGTCGGGATCTGTCCGACTGCACGGGAGTGTCCGGGAAGAAACTGTCTGATGCCGAAAGGGTTCTCCCTGCGAGGGAGCTCGGAATACACGCTCCGCTGCCAATGCAACGCACACGCAGGTGCTGACAATATGCGTGAATCTTTTATTCCAAGACCTTCTCGCTGCAAATGATAAGTTATGCTAGCTGGTAGCGTAGGCAGAAGGGGGCCCCCTCAGCCAATATGTTTACGGGCAGAGGGGTGAGAGCATGCAACAGCAATAGCAGGGACCAGCATTATCAGATAAACAGAATGACTATTGCACCGAGACCGTCTCCTTCCCTCCCTCCCTCCTCCTGCTGCTTCCCGCTGCCACTTCTCCTGCTGTTGCCGCTCCTCCCCTGGGGCTGGGGCCCTTGGGGTGCATTCGTCGCCCTTCTTCCTCCAGAAACAAGGAAAGGCGACACCAACACCAACAGGGCGAGGAGATGCGCGGAGGCCAGAGGGGGGGTTTACCTGGTGGTATGGTCCCCCCCTCGCGCTCGAGACGTCCCCAGTCTCTCGCTCGGGGAGGCATCGTGGACCTCCTCGCTGGAGGTGGGCCCCCTGGTGGTGTTGGTATCGCTTCTCCTCCCACCGACTCCTCGTTCACCAAACCCTCGGGCAATCTGCAGCCTCTTGCCCTCGGCAGCCTGGGGCCTGCGAGGCTCCCTCGCACGCGCGTCGCTTCGACACCGTCCTCGCCCTCCCTCGCCTCGCGGGCTTTCTCCTCCCCCTCCCTTCTTCGTCCTCCTCCCCTCCTCCGCCCTACTGTTCCTCCCGCTCCACCGTCCTCCTCCTCCTCCTCCTCCTCCTCTTCCTCCTCCTCCTCCTCCTCCTCCTCCTCCTCCTCCTCCTCCTCTCCCCTTCCTCCCCTGTCTCCCCACTCCTCCCCACTCCCTCTCCCCTCTTGTTCCTCCTTCTCGCCCTACCGCACGACGGCCGCAGCACGCCGAGACGCTGCGCAGCTTTTGCCTCCAGGCACTCGGAACCTGTGGCATCCCCGCACGCACCGCCCACGACGGGTGAGGGGCTCCTCGCGCTCTCCCTCCCCCCGCCTCCCTCCCTACAGGGCTGGACCCAAACGTTCTGTCTCGTGTCGTATGTGTGTTGTTGTTGTTCGTTTTGCTCTGCCTGTTTTCCTGTACCTCCCTCCCACAACGAAAAACATAACAACATAACACAGCCGAAGTCCTGCAAAAAACAGCGTGTAGGTCCAGCCCTGCCTTCCTCGCTCCTCCCTCTCCCTCACTCCTCCCCCATCTTGGGGAAATAAAAGGTACTGATACCGCGGACCTCTCCAGGGATGCGTTCTGACCAGAATCTCGCGGCGAATCCAGCGGTGGCGGCGAGGGACTCCCAGGAGGCCCAGAAAGAGGAGAGAACGGGCGAAGTGTAGAGGTATGGGTACCTTTTCCTGCTCTGATATCTCCCTCCCTATCTCCCTCTCTCTCTCTCTCTCCCTCTCTCTCTCTCTCTGCGCTCTTCGCGCGCACCTCTACGGCGCGGTCCAGTTACCCCACGCGGATGCTCCCCACACGGCTGCGCTGCACTGCGGCCGCCTGCAAAAGCCTGGCTAGCTGTCGTTCGCCCCCCCCCGTCGGTCACTCGCCAGGACCGCTTCGGGCTCCGAGGAGGAGGAGGAGGAGGAGGAGGAGGAGGAGGGGGAGGAGGAGAAGAAGGAGGAGGAGGGGGAGGAGGAGGGGGAGGAGGAGCCGGAGATAATGGAGGAGGAGGAGGAAGAGGAGGAGGAGGAGGAGGAGGCGGAGACAATGGAGGAGGAGGAAGAGGAGGAGGAGGAGGAGGAGGAGGAGCAGGAGGAAGAGGAGGCGGAGGAGGTCACACGCCGGGACCGCTTCGGGCTCTTGCTCTGCGAGTGCCTCGCTCCCGGGCCCGCGACGACGAGAGCAGGGCGCGCGCGCCGCTGACAGGCCGGCGCCCGGCCAGACTCTGGCCGACATCGGTACCCATCGGTCGGAAGAAGTAGGTAGAACCATGAAGTAGGAAGGCGTTGAAAGTAGATTGGGTGTCCGCTCGCCCCCTAAAGAGGACGGAAGAGGTGAAGCCACTCGATCATTGAAGTAGGAAGGCGCTGAAAGTAGATTGGAATCTGGGGATCCAAAAATACCTACTTTCATCGACCGATGGGTACGTGCGTATGCGCGAGAGGGCCCCTCCTGCCGTCGCCGGGCGCTTCCTCCATCCCCCCTCTTGCATGGTGGCCGAACTCGCGTTCGAGCATCGTCCAAGGCCTGGCCGCCGACGAACAAGTGTGTGCGCGAGGGAAGGGGCGAGTGCGCGTCTCACTCGCCCGGTCTTTCGACGCCGCGCCGCTGCGCGCGCTGCCGCGACACCGCAAAATGTGTATGCGAGTCTCTCTCTCTCTCTCTTTCTCTCCTGCCTCTCCTCTCTCTCCCGCTCTCCCGCTCTCCATCGCTCTCTCTCTCTCTCTATCTCTCGCTCTCTCGCCCTCGTCCTGCCACATCTTGATCCGCGACCCGCCCCCCCCCACCAAACAAAAACGTTACACCTTGCACCAAGATGAGCGGCAGGAAAAACACCTGGCGCACCAGGTTGCTGTCGGTTGCGAGCATGCATAGGAGCCCAACCTCGGGTGCCGAATGCTGCGACCCAGTACCAGAGGAGGGGATGAAGAGGATGAATACTATGGTGAAGGCTTTAATCGGCTTAGCGTCCCCATTAATCGATACGATATGGCATTGGGCCTGGATGTTGATCACGCGGCCTCTTTCCACTGCTGGGGAGAGTGCCACTCGGCAGGGAGAAGGCGAGAAAAAGTAGGCCCTCCCGCGCTAACCTTATCAAGCGTAGTATCGCCACTCGTAGGTATTTCTTGCCGGCCCAAGTCCCTAATACTGACGTTCACCGCTGGAGCGGCACATGCGACCAGCGTCTCCCTCCCTCCCTCCCTCCCTCCCTCCCCCGCCCACCTCCGGCTCCTACACCCTCCTACACCCTCCTCCCTCCCTGCCTCTTCCCTCCTCTTCCCTCCTGCTCATCCTCGTCCCCCTCATCCCTGCTGCCCCCTCCCAGCTCATCCGTTCTCCTCTCCCTCCCTGCTCCTCCTCCTCCTCCTTCTCCTCCTTCTTGTCCTCCTCCTCCTCCTCCTCCTCCTCCTCCTCCTCCTCCTCCCTCCCCCTCTTAACGTCCTTCCATCCCAACCTCCTCCTCCTCCTGCTCGAATCATTGTTGTGATTGCGGAAATCCTGATAGTCCCTCCTCCTCCCGCTTCGCCGCCCTCCTCCGTCCTCCCTCCCTGTTCCCCCCTCTCCTTCTCCTCCTCTCCGACCTCCTACTGCAGAAGATGGTGAAGGCAAACATCACTGCAGATCGGACTCCAAATCTGCACACGGTGCCGATCACCTCCTTCGAATGTGGCTACCAGACTCCCAGCTTCGGCACCCGCCTAAAGCTCACAACACCTCTGGAATCAATATGAGTACAACGCCAAGGAACCCCCTCCTCCCTCCCTTGTGGTTGTGGTCCTTTCCGGCGGCGAGGCTGGGGGAGGGGGGAAGAGGAGGAGGACGAGGAGAAGGAGGAAGAGGAGGAGGAGGAGGAGGAAGAGGAGAAGGAGGAGGAGGAGGATGGAGGAGGAGGAGGAGGAGGAAGATGAGGAAGGGGAATGATGATGATGATGATGATTATGATGATGATGATGATGATGATGATGATGAGATGATGATGATGATGATGATGATGATGATGATGATGATGATGATGATGATGATGTGCTGATGATGCTGATGCTGATGCGATGCTGCTGCTGGCTGCTGATGCTGATGATGCTGATGAGAATGAGGAGGAGGAGGCGGATGAGGGGGATGGGGGGGGGAGGGGGAGGAGGAGGAGAGGAGGAGGAGGAGGAGGAGGGGAGGAGGAGGAGGAGAAGAGAGGAGGAGGAGGCCGAGGAGGAGGAGGGGAGGCGGGAGAGGAGGAGGCCGAGGAGGAGGAGGAGGAGGAGGAGGAGGAGGAGGAGGAGGATGGGGAGGAGGAGGAGGAGGAGGAGGAGAGGAGGAGGAGGAAGGAAAAGGAGGATCGCACGCCACTGAGGGGAAAGGCGGGAAAGGTTTCGACGGTCCAAACAATCCAGGGGGGCCCATCGGAGTGGACCTTTTGGTCACCCTGGCAGGACGGCCAACGACCTGCCAGGGGCCAACGACAGGGCCCCCCTGGGTATCAACCGATCGCCTCGGCGTCCTCCGGATCGTTGTCTGGGATACGCTCCTGCAGCTTTGGTCCCAGCTCGGCCGCTTCGGACTCGTTCAGCCCAAAGGCCTGGAGGACGTCTGCCAGGCACAACATTGCCTCGTGGTCCGCTTCGGGCCTTAAAGCAACTACTTCCTCGAGGAGGAGGAGGAGGAGGAGGAGGAGGAGGAGGACGAGGAGAAGGAG
>CAUYUJ010018799.1:82500-134895 GCA_963575745.1 Prorocentrum cordatum | reverse complement strand
CTACTACTACTACTACTACTACTACTACTACTACTACTACTACTACTCCTACTCCTACTCCTACTCCTACTCCTACTCCCACTCCCACTCCCACTCCTACTCCTACTCCTACTACTCCTCCGTTCTTTTTTTGTGTCTCTCTCTCTCTCTCTTTCCCCCTGTCTTTCTGGATGTTTTTTTTTTGTTCTCTCTCTCTCTCTCTCTCCCATCCCAAGGGACGCGAATCCAGAGGAATACATAACATGCAATGCGCCCGCACGCTCCCCTCCTCCTCCTCCTCCTCCTTCTCCTCGTCCTCCTCCTACTTTTCCTCCTCGTCCTTCTCCCTGCCTCTTCCCAGCCCTCCCCAAACATGCGATGTCCTGATTTGTTCCAATGCGCGGTCCCCAGAAGTCCCGACCTTTCCTCGGGAGCGGTTTTTCTTCCTGTGCTGTTTTTTTGACGGTCCCAGGGCCCGGCGAGGGCCCCCTGGCGTCCGAGAACGGGCACAAATCTCCCGTCCCGATTTTTTCGCGACGCGAGCACGTCTGGGTTTCCCTGCCCTTCCCTCACCCTCTCACCGTTCATTCCCGCTCCTCACGTAGCTGATTTTCCCGGCGCCTCCCGGCGCCGGAGGCGGCTATGTATCGAGGAACGGGCCCCTCGGTGAGGCCGAAACCAGCTGCATGCAGCAAATTTCGTAACCCCCCCTTTCCCTCTCCCCCCCGTTTTTGCTCAGCCCGAGCCCCGTCCTCCGCCAGGCAGGGCCCGCAGCAGCCCCAGGAGGAGCGCCGCGCGCCGGAGGTGGCCATGGCGCCCGGGCCGCATGGGCGGGGCGGGGCAGGGCCTGCAGGCCCAGATGGTCACGGAGGTCCAAGGTCATGGGGCGATCACTGGATCATTGGGGAGCGATACAAGGAGGGGGGGAGGGGGGGAGAGGGGGGGGGAAACGTGCACCTTTCCTGCCCCAGGTGGGCCCCAGGGGGCCCCTCTTGGTCTCCTCTAGGGCACAAGAGGCGCACACGTCTTCGCTTCCCCGTTCTCTCGCACCCCCAGGGCTCGACGCCCCAGGTCGGGGTCCAGCCTGTGCGCTGGAAGGCGAGCCCATGAAGGGCGCAGGCGGTGGCACTCGGCGGCGGGGCCCCCGGACCTCCTCGGGCCATGAGGCGATCACGGCGGGAGGCTGTGCGCCATGCTCGGCCTCTGGTGGCCCTCGCCCCGCAGGCCCAGGACTGTCAAAGAGCGGCTCGGGATGGAGAGCTGGTCCCCGGGGAACGGGTCGAGACCTCCCGGGGCCCACACAACTAAGGCATGACGTCGGGGGAGGGGGGGACGCGCGCAGATGGCACAAGCTGGATGGCAGAGGAGGTCCGTCCCGGGCGCGCGGCAAGTGCACAGCATGCACTGCAACATACACGGGTTTGCCTAAACATCAAGGGCAGCAGCGAGCCAGGGCAACGCTGGCCGAGTTTCAGCCGTCGGGCTCCTGGGGCCTGGGCGTGCGATCTGCTCCTGGGCCATCCTTCCTCGAACTACCTTTCCTGCGTCTGCTGTCGACTCGCTTCGTGCGTAGTTTCTCGAAAGATTGCAACGAGAGAAATGCTGAATATGACCCGGCACGTAAAGTATCGTATGACGATTCGCTTGTGCTGCAACAGGATCTAAAACAAACACAGAGGATTGAACGCCAGATGCCATCCGGCGCGTATAATCTTAGATCGAACTCACCGTTCGCTGCAACAGCATGAAACACAAGTTGCCCGAAACCCGATGGAACATACAATTCTTGCAATCCACCGCGCACTTACAGCGTGCATGTTCGATGCGAGCTTTCAGAAAGCTGTCATTTTTTGCCGAGATAGCACGGGCGGGATCGAGATCATGCTATCTTTTCGTTCCTGCCTATATGGCTCCACTGTGTTCCCCCCAACTGCCCTCGAAAGTGGCGACCATTTCGAAAATTGCAGCCCCCCCGAGATGGCGAGGCCTATGCTGAATTTTGGAAGGCCCCCCACTGTGCTGCTTCCCCCAAGCAGCCCTCGAAAGGGCGACAATTGCGCAGATTGCAGCCCCACAGCGGTGGAGGTCTAAGCTGGGTCTGGGTACCCCACTGTGCTGCCCCCTCCAGCAGCCCTCGAAAGTGGCGACCATTTCGCGGATCGCAGCCCCCCAGGAATGCGAGGTCGGAAGCAGGTACGGGAGAGGTACAAGACAAGAGGAGAGAGAAAGAGAGACAGAGAGAGAACGAGAGATAGAGGGAGGAGGGAGGCTGAAGGAGGAGGCGAAGGAAGGACGCGACCACAGTGCTCTTTTGTTCAACCCGAGAACCCAGACAGGGAGAGTGTGGGGAAACACCAAAGCCTCGAAACCTCGAACCTCCCTCCTTCCCTCCCTGGAGACGGCTACACGCACCCAGGGTCCGAAACAAGGCAAACATGCGACGCGGGTGTGTCTGGCTCGGGGGCATAACTCGGGCATCTGGCGGCCGTTCGGGACGATCAGGGCACCCCCGGAACGCCCTCGGCGAGGCGCAGCTGCTGGAGAGCATCCCGAGGTTGGAAGACCGCCGAGGACCGACGAGAACTTCCGAAAATCTTGACAGATGGAAGCGTTCGATCGGCGCCCGCACACCCCAGCTGTCTGCTAGGAGGCTCAGGGTTGTGGGGGTCAGAACTAGCGACGGGCAAACAACTAAGGAATCAACACTGTTCCCTTCCAAAAGACAGGCCCGGGCGAAGAATTTCCGAAGGAACTGCACCACGGGACAAATCGACAAACACCCAGGTCTGAAACAAGTACGGCCCCGAACAAGAATAACCCAGATACGTAATTGAGCTTACATCTTCCTGACCCCCCAAAAACTGACCCAACCGGCAGGCGAATGACCACGAGCCCCGTCCTATCTTTCGCGGTGACGCCCGTGACCGGCCCCCCCGCCCGCCCTCCCCCGCCCCCCCCATGATCACGCCACGACTCCCGCGGGCGCGCTGCGCGGGAAGTCGCAGTTCCAAAGCACTCCCAGTCGGTTACTGGCGCGCATCCCGACGCGGCGGGCCCTTCCCACGCCTCTTGCCCCCCAGGTCACGCCCGCGATCGCCAGAGGAAACAACAGCTGTCCCAAACGAGCGACGACTGAAAACGGGCCTTGCCCGAGACGATACAGCGATCTTACGCGGTGGCTTACGCGGGCCGCCAGCGCGGCACGCCACATTGGAGACGAGGGCGCTCACGCGCGACCTTACGCGGGCAGCTTACGCACGGATGTCGGCGCAGACGACTCCGTTTTATTGCGTCGCTCAAGTGGGAACGTAACAGATGGCTCGGTCTCTTCGGCCAGATCGGCCCCGGCCTCGTCCTGCGCTCAGCGCCGGACCCCGCCGGACGGCGACGGAGGCAGCGGGGAGGTCGCCGGGCGGCGGCGGGGAGAGGCACAGGCTAAGAGAAACAAGGAATAAGGAGGAAGAAAGCAAGGAAGAAGGATCGGCGGCGAGCGAGGGGGAAAGTGAGAAGGGGCGGGCCTTCCCAGAAGGCTCGGAAGTCTCCCAGCCTTCTGAGAAGTTTTCCAAGCCTTCCCCGAAGACGCAGAAAACTTCTCAGAAGGCGCGTGGACTTCTGAGAAGCCCCGCCACCTTCTGCGAAGGCCTTCTCCTGCTCACTTCCCCCACTCGCTCACCGCCGAGAGGAGAGAGGAGGAGGAAGTTCTATCGCCAGGGGGTAAAATTAACGGCCTCTTCCCGGAGCCCCGACGTCATGAGGTTTTCACGACGTCGACCCCCAAATGTCTCGACCCATTCCATGGGACTGGCTCTTCATTCTGCGTCGTGTTCTGACGGCCTCGAGGTCCGATAAGGGCCCCCAGAAGCCGAAAATGGTGAGAAACCTTCCGTCATGTATTTTCCTCATGGCCCGAGGGGATCTGTCGGCTTCACCGAAGAGTGACCCTAGGCAAGAGTGATCTTTGGTGCGCGACTTGACGTGGCACGCGGGGTGGCCGAACTCCGAACCCGGGCGCGCAAGCCGCTGCTACCACCTCGCGCTCAGCGATCGGGGGACCCCAGTGGGCCTGCACCAAGGGTCACTCCAGCGAAATGTCACTTTCACGTCTACGGTCGGACCTAGGCCAGAAGAACATCCCTCAAGAGCATGAGACCCGCCGTCGGCCAGAACGCATAGAATATCCAAGGGTACCCTCCCCGAGGTGGACAAGCTCATCCAACAACATGACGAGCACTACAGAGCACTCGTTACTAATCCTGGTCAATTGTATTTCCGGTCATCTCCAATTCTGGCCGCAAATTACAAGTGAGACGTGCCGGCGCGCAAGTCTGCGCCCCCCGCGCCTCGACGACGACATCGAGACACAACCGTGGACCCGCCAGACCTGCACGCCTGCACCGACCTCGACGTCACACTTCGGCCACGCTGTCATCGACTCGGGCTCGCCATCGCTCGGACGTCCATTCCCTGTTTTTTTCCGGTTTCGTGTGTGGTTTTCTCGCCAAGTGATCGAGGATGCTCCTCGATGGCCCTCGCCGAAGGAAAAATGCACACGTCCGAGCGATGCCAAAAGCGGGATCCGCAGGCGAAGCACCACCCTGCGTGGGCTCTCGCTGCCCGCTGGCCTCGGCGGCGCGGAGCAGCTCCAGCGCCTCGCCCAGCTCCGGCCGGGGCAGGCCCGCGGCCTCGGCGGCGGCCAGCGCCGACCTGGCCGCGCGCCGGCGTGCCACAGCCAGCGAGGGGCCGACGACGACGGCGGTCCTCGCCCCCCCCCCCCTCGAGTCGTGGGCAAAAATCACGACGGAAAGGTCTGCTCGATGTCATCATGCTCTGGGGGCCCTCGCCGGGCCCCTCGCCATCGACACGTCCGGTGCTGCTTCACTCGCACGGGGCCCCGTGAGGCACAGTGGACAGAGCACGCCTTGAGCCAAGCCTGCGGCAAGCAAAACCTGACGCTGGTGGGCGAGCCTTCATGGGGGCCTCCTTGGACCTCCGCGGCCCAAAATAAACATGATGTCGACCAGATGATGTCCAGATGTCGACCGCCCCTCTTCACCCTGTCGCCCAGATTTCGTCAAGATGTCAACCAAATCCGGCGAAATCACCCAACACCGCAAGTCATTGTGGGACCCTCCGAGGCTCCCATTAAGGTCCACAGAAACGCTAACGCTGGCATCCCCCCCCCGCCCTCCAGGAGCGGTCGCCCCTGGGGGTGAGGGATCAAATTGGAAACCCTGCAACATCTACAAGAAGCGAGAAGGGAGACACGTGGGCAGAGAGGGCCCCCCCAGGTGGCGGAGTGGCTGGGTTCTCCGGCTGCCCCTGAGAGGGAGGGAGGAACGACGAAACGGCGACGACGGAGGTTTGCGACTAACCTGCAGGAGGAGGGGTCCCAGACCCCCGACATCAGGATTTTTTCCAGAAAGCCGAGTTTCTCGTCCCGAATCGTTGTTTGACGGTCCCCAGGCCAGGAAGGGCCCCCAGGGGCCGAAAATAGCCCGAAACCTTCCGTCGTGATTCTTAAAATGACTCGAGGGGGTCTTGGTAATTGGCGTCGCTCCCACTCGCCTTCCTCCTCCCCGACCGAGGGCGAGCCGGTCAGAGGCCCCCCGGGCTCGGGCGATCAGCACACAGCGTTCGTCCTGGCTTAAGAGCTCTCGAGGCGGACCCAGCCGTGGGCGCGCGCTGGGCGGGGGACATCGTTGCAGTCGACCCGTAGAAGAAGGACGCACGACAAAGATGCAATGGCCTTGGATGGCCATGTCGACACTTTGCGAGCGGGGCGCGGCCAGCGAAAGCGGCCAAGGATGGGCCGAACGGGAAGAATGCAAGGGTAACCTTGGAAAATTGCTCATCCTTGCTATGCGGGTGGATTGCGGGGGGGACCAGCCCAAGGGGGGACCGGAAGGAACGAGACCGAAGCTTCGAGGTTCGAGGCTTGAGGTTCTCAGACGTTTCTGCCGGTTCTCGGCGGCTTCCCGGCCTCGAGATGCCCTCCAGCGGCTGCGCATCGCCGAAGGGCGTCCGGGCCTGCCCAGATCGTCCCGAACGGACGCCGGAGGCCCGAGCTAGATGATCCGAAGAGCACCAGTGGACCTGCCCCCAGGGGGGGAACATCGAGCTGAGTCGGCGATACCTCGCCGATAGATCGGCGAAAGGACTCCGATAGCGACACCGCACGTTCCTGGGCGGGATGGGACTGCCAGATTCCTATCGGCGATCAGTGGGTGATCGTGGGTCGATGCGTCCCCCCTGAGCCTATTCCCTCCTCAACGTTGCCCCCGACTGTGAGGCTCAGCAAGAGACCAATCACATCCCCAACGGAACAAGACAAATTAACCGCAGGATGAGGACAAACTCGCATGATGGTGAGTCGGGGGTCTGCGAGAGACCAGGGGTCCCTGGCACCAGAGAAAACAAAAGAATATCCTTCTTGCGGGAGGGGTCTACGGTCTAGGACGTTGCTTACGTTGCATCTTCGGGGGCCCTCGTCTGTGCCATCGCGTCGCTCCTCCCGGCGAATCCGCGCCGATTCACGTTGCATACGCGTCGAATCCTCCGCGGCTCCAAGCCAGATCCGCACCGCACCAGCGCCACATACAAGGAAACGGCCGCCGCTTATAGGGAAAACCAAAATCATCCCGACACCGCTACTCACCGGACCTCTCCGATGATGCGTGCCAGGATTTCGAGGCGAATCCAGCAGTGGCGACAAGTTCCTCCCAGGGGGGCCCAGAAAGCGACAACGAGGGAATGAAGTGCAGCGGTATCGGTACCGCTTCTTCCTCTGAAGACAGGGCCCTCAAGGGCCCCCAAAGATGCAACGTAACATATCGGCGATGCATCGGCACCGTCGGCGTGGAGAAAATCGGGCTCCGCATCGAGCCGCAGCGGCGATGCATCAGCGATGCGGCGCGATCCTCCGACCCCGTCTACTCGGGCCCCGATTGCGAGGCCTGGGGAGATGCAACGCACCCAGAGATCACATGTTTAGTTTTTGTCAATACGGGATCCCCAGACATCCCGACCGTTTCTCCAGGACCAGTTTTGCATCCTGAGTCGTTCCTTGACGGTCCTGGAGCCCAGTGAGGGCCCCCAGAGGCCGAACACTACAAAAAAAACGATGCATTGAATTTTCAATAATAGGTATGAGGTCTGGGAAGAAACCCCTGAGATCCGACGACGCGAAAAAATACAAAATGGTGTAAAAGATCACGCCAAGAGCCCTAGACCCCATCGTTCCGCGTCATTGTTCGAGCCGGATCGATCTGCGAGGGTCCTGGGGCCTGAAATCAGGCGAAAACACCTGCCTCGAACGCTCGAACAAATTGAAACGTCAGGATCACAGGGACGTTCGTTGGCCCCTGCCGGCCTCAGGGCCTCCAGGTCGTCTTGCGACCCCATCGCGTCCTGAGTGTCTGGTTGATCACACTCTTGAATCACACCACCCGATCACGTGATCTGATCGCCGCCCCGATCGCGATGGTTACCTCGCCGATCACGGTTACGGACCGATCACGCATGCAAGCTCGGGCGATCCCGACCACGTGAGCGGCGATCACGTGATCCCCCCTGACGTCCCCCGATGTGATTTTTCAATCCGCGGCCACAAAGGTCTGACCTCTTCCCCAGGCGCAGAGTTCCGCCCCCGATCCGTTTTTGTCTGGCCCCGGGGCCAGATAACGGCCCCTGGAGGCCGAAATCGAGGGAATCCGCCCGGATCGACGAAATCACATCGTCGGAGATCTGGGCTCGATCACTGCGAGCTGTGATCGCCGATCGCGTCATCAGCTCGGCTAGACGATAGAGCGACCCTGGGTAAGAGTGACCGTTGGTGCGCGGCTTCCGGGGGGCTCGAGGGGACCAAACCCAAGCGCGCAGGCCGCTGCTGTCGCATCGCGCTCAGCGATCGGGGGTGCCCCGATGAGCCCGCACAGAAGGTCACTCCGGCGAAGGGTCACTCTCTGGTCGATCAGCAGGCACCGCAAACACCGACTTGGACGCAAACAGGGCCACAATGCCCAACAGCAAATGCTGTCCACAACCGAGAGCGGCCGCTGCTGCTTCAGAGAACCACGCCCGCGGCGGCGCGGACAGCGAGCCCTTTCCAGACTGAATAGGAACTGCTGTTGTAGGGAAACGAACTCTATACACCGACGCCTTTTCCGACACTGCGCTGAATCTCGCACAGGAAAACGGATCCTGGTGTATACAGGATCCTGGTTTATCCATTCTTCGTCATCTCCCCGGGGAAACGGGGAAAATTGTATACACCACACCACCCCGACGTCGCCCTCGACCCTCAAAGAAGCCCTGGGATTGAAAAACCGCCCGCCACTGGTGATGCATATGTGCCCCAACCTCTGCTGTTGGGCACACGCGCCCCCTCTCCGCACACGTGCCGATCGTCCCGCACCGAGCCCGCGTCCCGGAGCTGCCGCCGCGCCCGGGCCGCCAGGCGCTCCCGCTCCTCCGCCTCCCGCGCCAGGGCCTCGGCCTCGCGGCACTCCTCCTGAGCGTCCAGGGCTTCGCAGGCCCGAGAGGCTCGAGCTGCTCCGAGTGTCTGCGCCTCGCTTGTTCGGTCTTGGCGGCGAGCCAGGAGGGGGGGCAAGCGAGAAGGGGCGGGCCTTCTCAGAAGGCTGGGAACCTTCTGACAAGCTTTCTGAGCTTTCCCCGAAGACACATAGCACTTCTCAGAGGCGTGAGGGCTTCTGAGAAGTCTCGCCGCCTTCTGGGAAGGCCTTCTCCTTCTCATTTCCCCCCCTCGCTCACCGCCGACGGATGTTTTCGCGTCGTATTCGGGCGTTTTTCGTATGTCTTCGACAATCAAGACGTGTATCAAGGACAGGTGGCAAGGACGCAAGACCCTTGGAGGCCGAAGCTGGGATTTTTGGCCGGCGGACGACCAGTGAGAACGGCAAAGTACGGGCCGCAGAGGCAAGGACACAAAGGCACCCTAGATGAAGTCGCGCGTCCTTACTAAGCGCGTTGACTGTACAGCCCGACCAAGGACAGAAGACCCCAAACTACCGCAAATACCCCAAGCAAAAAGATCAGCGAGGGTACCCCTTACCCAGGATGCGCAAGAACCTGCGACAAACACGAAGAACACAAGGGTAGCGCCCATTGAGCCGACCTCGATCGTAGACTTCGGTCCGACAGTATCGTTTGTGTTGGTTCCTGGAGGTTTCCCTCCCTCGGGATGCGTTCCAGCAGCTGCGCCCTGCCGAGGGCGTTCCAGGGGTGCCCGGCTCGTCCCGAACGGCCGCTGGAGGCCCGAGCTGTTGCCCGAACACCAGACAAACTCGCGTCATGTAAAAAGCACGGAGGAAGGTTTCTGGTATGCTTCTGATTCTGGGGGCCCCCAACGGGTCCAAGCACCGTCAACAGAAACGGCTCGTGATGAGAAGCCAGCCCTGGGAAAAGGGCGGGGACTTCTGTGCACCCCGTCTTGAATAATCAATACCTTCGTCGTCGTCGTGCTCGTCGTTGTCGTCGGCGACGTCGTCGGCATCGGCGTCGTCTTTCTTGTCGTCCGCGTCGTTGTCGGCGTCGTCGTCCTCGTCGTCGGCGTCCCCGTCGGCGTTGTAGGTGTCATCGTCGTCGTCGGCGTCGTCGGCCTCGTCGTCGGCATCGTCGGCGTCGTCGTGGGCTCCGTCAGCATCGTCGTAGGCGTCGTCTTTGTCGTCGGCGTCCGCGTCCTCGTCGTCGTCGTCGTCGGCGGCATCGTCGTCGTCGTCGGCGTCGTCGTCGTCGGCCTCGTCCGCGTCGTCGTCGGCGTCCTCGTCGTCGTGGGCGGCGTCGTCCAAGTCGTCGTCGTCGTCAGCGTCGTCGTCCTCGCCCTCGTTGTCGTAATCCTCGCCGTCGTCCTCTGTGTCGTTGGCGTCCTCGTCGTCGTCGTCGTCGGGGTCGTCGTCGGTGTTCTCGCCGCCGTCCTCGTCGCCGGCGTCGTCGTCGACCTCGTCCTCGTCGTCATCGGCGTCGGCGGTGTTGCTGTCGCCGTTGTCCTCAGCGTCACCAGCGTCGTCGTTGGCGTCCTCGCCGTCGTCGGCGGCGTCGTCCAAGTCGTCGTCGTCGCCCTAGTCGTCGTCGTCGTCGTCGTCGTCGTCGTCGTCGTCTTCGTCGTCGTCGTCGTCGTCGTCGTCGTCGTCCTCGCCGTCCTCCTCTTCGTCGTCGTCGTCGTCTTCGTCGTCGTCGTCCTCCTCGACGTCGTCGGCGTCGTCGTCGTCCTCGTCCTGATCGTCGTCGTTGTCGTCGTCGTCGGCGTACTCGTCGTCGTCGTTCGCGTCGTAGGCGTCGTCGTCCTCGTAGGCGTCGTCGGCGTCGTCGGCCGCGTCCTCGGCGTCGTCGTCGGCGTCGTCGTCCGCGTCGTCGTCGAGGGCGTTCCCCCCGAAGCTCCTCGGGGAGGCCCGCGTCCCTTGCGGCCGCCGCGGCGCCGCGGAGCGCCTCGGCAGAGGGGCTCCCGCCGCTCAGCGCCTCGTCCATGCGCCGCCGAGCCTCGCGCTGCCGCTCCTCGCGGCGCCGCTGCGCCTCGCCGCGGCTGCGTGGCTGTTCCGTGGGAGCCTACACCGAAGGGGCCCAGGGACGCACAAAATAAGTAGACACCAGTCCCAGCATCACCCACATGTATCATGTGTTCTGGATGCTCGTCTTCCCCTCAACCTCCCATGTGTTATCCCGGGGGTCGACGTTAATGCGTGTACATTTGTTCCCTCCTGATACACCCCTGCTTAGGATTGAGCACGTTCCAGGCTAAGAAAATGGACTTCGCTCGAAGCGTTTTCTGAGACAGTGGTCCAGGTCCACACACGCGAAAACTCTGAGAGAACAGAAGATCAAAGAAAACACTCAGGATCCAGTCAAGATTCTTGATTCTCTTAAGCGAGCTCTGGAGCACATGACAGTTAATGTAAGATTTCTGATGGGTGTGCAACGCACATCAGGCTGGCATTGTGCCGACCCTGATGTTGGTTCCAGACATCGCGGGGATCGTTCAACCTTGAGCGATCTTTCCGAAACATCAGATCGTTCAGCGTTGATCAAATTCTTGGTCGCCAGCGGCGTTCAACGTTTAACGCCGGCGGCGGGGCCGCCAACCGTCGACACGATGCGAACCTACTATACGTGGCCTCGGGCGCGGTTCGATTTGGGCCTGATTTGGACGGACTTGGAACACAGTTGGGACCGGGTTTGGGGTGGATCTGGACCAGAATCGTCCCTTCACAAGAGAGATGGGAAGAACGAGGGAGGGATGAGGAGCAGGAGGGGCGAGCAGGAATAATGGGCAAGGCCAAACGCGGGCAACATGCCGTCAAGATGCAGGAGAAGCTGGTTTCCCACTGGGGACACCAGAAGGTACCGATACCGCTATTCCCTGGACCTCTCCTGGAGTGCGCTCTGACCCGAATTGCGAGGCGAATCCAGCGCTGGTGACGAGGGCCTCCCAGGAAGCCCCAGAAGGGGAACACGAGGCAAGGGTGGCGGAATCGGTACCTTTTCCTCCTCTCACGCATGCGGTCAATATGCAGGAAGGGATGGCTTCAATGTCGCCATCCAAGTCTGGCTGTCGGCGTCTGGTGCTCAAGGAGGAGGGGGAGGAGGAGGAGGAGGAGGAGGAGGAGGAGGAGGAGGAGGAGGAGGAGGAGGGGGCGCAGGAAGAAAGGACGAACGATCAGGAGGAGCAGCACGAGGAAACTCGATTCTGCTTTTCGGACGTTTCGTCTGTTCTCGGAGGTTTTCCAGCCTCGTGGTGCTCTCCAGCAACTGCGCTTCGCCGAAGGCGTTCCGAGGGTGCCCAGATCGTCCCGAAGGGCCGTGGGAGACACGAGTGGCTCAAACGCCAGACATGCTCGCGACATGACCTGAGATCGATCCTGGCGTCGCATTTTTTCACAACGGGCGATTTCGCCTTGTTCGGGGTCCGCGGACCCTCGTAAATCGCTCCAGCTCGAAAACTGCAAAAGAATGATTGAATCTAGGACTCCCGTTGTAATTTTCTCAATGTTGCATTTTTCGTGACGTCGGATCTGAGGGGCCGTTCTTCGCTCCTATATCTCCGACGATTTTTTTTGTTTTTGATCGCGGCGTGTTCCCCTTATGTCGGCCCCGAGGGGGGTGGGGGGCACTGCTGGACCCCGGGGCCATCAAAAAAGGGATCCGGGGTCGGGAGCTCCAGGGCCGCGGACTGAAAGAACTCTGATCTGAGGAGGTCTGGGGAGGCGCTGCTTGGCCTCCTTGCGGCGCTGGGCCTCCTCGCGGCGCTGAGCCTCCTCGCTGCGCTGAGCCTCCCGCTCAAGGCGCCGCTGCTGCTCAAGGCGACGCAGGGCCTCCTCGCGGCGCTGCGCCTCCTCGCGCCGCTGCTGCTCGAGGCGCTGCTGGGCCTCCTCGCGGCGCTGCGAGGCCCCCCCCCCCCCACTTCTCTTAGCCCCAACCCCTTAGGCGATGTCATTACAGCAGAGAAAACACACATCGGTGGATTTCTCTAATTTTCGCATGCGCTCCACGCTTGCCCTCCCCTTTTTCTTTCTCGTTCTCTCTCTCTCCCGGTTTCTCTCTCTCTCTCTCTCTCTCTCTCTCTCTCTCTCCCCCCCTGTCCCTCCCTCATTCTCTCCCTCTCTCTCACACTGTATAGATAGATCCTTCTCTCCGTTGTAAACATAGTCTCCGTTCCCCAATTCGGCTTGCCGAAGTGGTTCTTAGTTGGTTAAAGGTTGGAGCCTACTAATGTTACTTTGCCCGTTTCCCGGAGGTTCCCCAGGTTCCTGAGGTGCCTCCTATTGTTGCTTCGCCCGTTTCCCGGAGGTTCCTCGGGTTCCCCAGGTTCCTCGGGCTCCCCGCCCCCGGTGCCTCCTATAGTTGCGCTGCCCGTTCCTCGGAGGTTCCTCGGGTTCCCCATGTTCCTCGGGTTCCCCGGGTTCCTCGGATTCACCGCCTCGTTGCCCCAAGCAATGTCAAGCAATGTCAACCCATGCCAAGCAATGCCAAGCGATGCGCCCAGCGATGCGCCCATGCAGTGGGCTTTCCCCTGATTGGGGCCGCGCCGGGTTCATTTACTTGATATGCCCTCTCACTGCGACCTGCACTCAATTATCCCAGCCCTACTGTCAACTAGAGTTCAACATATGTGTATATATACACATGTGTATGTGTTCAGTGTTTGTGTGTGTGTCTATCTTTCCCCCTTCTCTCCCTCTCTCTCTGCAATTATATATACATATATACATATATATATGTACATGTAATGTCTCTCTCTCTCTCTCTCTGTTATCTCTCTTTCTCTCTCTCTCTCGCTCTCCATACCCAGATTCGACCTACTCTATTTTATCAGCACTCATTTTGTGACTATATAACTCACCCTGACTCCCCATCCACCTTTGAATAGTACATCAAACAGTGGTGGCAGCACACATAAACACGAACACACACACAAACACATACACACAAACACACAAACGCATACACACTCACTCTCTCTCGCTCTCCCTCACTCTCTCTCTCTCTCTCTATCTCTTCAATCCCTCTAGCCAGTCCTGCTCGCAGCTCTCGGGCCCCTTTTCTCTTCACGATCAAAATCCCAAGCGTTGGCTTGGCCACAGCCAGAACATCTAGAACCCCAGAAACTCACGCTCTGCCAGCAATCCTGAAAGGGAAACCGAGAAACGGAAAACCAGTCAAACCTTACACTAGGGACCCCAGAATCAAAAACCAGGAAGCTGGGAACCTAGCCGCCCACCGAACCGGGAACCAAAGAACGCGACCAACACTGCTTCCGGGAACCAGGAACCAAGAACCCAAGAAACCAGTCAACCCTTAGTGCCAGGAACCTCGGAATCGGGAATCCGCACCGAAATCGGCCCAGAAACCGAAACCAAGCTGGGAACCCCGAGCCAGGAACCCGGGAACCCAGGAACCCAGCCGCCTACCGAAATCGGCCCGGGACTTTCGCCAAAACCTTCAGACTCTGCGAGGACCCCTTCAGTGCAAGCACTGATTGGGGAGTAAACGCTGGTGTTTTTAGCTGTTTCAGGATCGGCCCTTTTTGTTACGTTTTGGGGTATATGATTTTCCAATGTTGGGATTCTCGTTCGTGCCGTTTCTGGTTCGGTCCCGCTTGTGCTGCCGTCGTGGCTCTGTTTTGAGCTGCCGTTGTTCCCCCGCTTGGTTGGCCGAAAACCAAAAAGGTGAAAACGGACCAAAAAACACGCACCCGTTGTTGCAACATCACCTGAGCAACACCCCAAAAACGCTTTGGTGCGCGAAGAGCGACAGAGCAACAACCGTGGAAGGACCTGAGGAGCAGTGAACCCCTTCGGAATCAAAACTGTCCCTTTCTTCCGCGTCTTGGCTGTAGTATGTCTACCCATCATCCGGAAGGAGTTGGTAGAAACATGAAGCAGAAAGCGTTGAGAGTAAGTTTCTTGGGTTCCCCCCTGCCCCCCTGAAGAGGAAGGAAAAGGGAAAACAGATCGGTGCTTGAAATTGGAGAGCGCCAAAAAATACTGGACGATGGGAATCCAGACTTACCTAAACGAGCGATGAAAATATCGTGCGCTTTTCTTCGACCCAAGATGATGCTCAGTTGTCGGATAGGCGTATTTCTGCGCGACTGCGCTGGCACGATGGCGGGGTTTGCCGCACGGAGGTGGATACGAAGTAGCCCCTCGACGCAGGCAGTGCAGCGGGAGATTCTGGCGAGCGGGTCCAGCGATAGGGGCCACAGCGGGGGCTAGGCAGAAATCTGGTGAAATTCCTGGCGGTAGCCACCCCAGACCGAGCAACAACAGGACTTCCAATGTCAGATATGAATTTACAGCTCCGTGTCGTGTGACTGTTCATCGTGAGCCACGTCTACACCGCAGAGCGGGGGGGGCTGGGAGAGGGCACTCCACTCCTGGACAAAAAACCTGCCCCGACTTGAGCCTGCCGCGATCGCCGCGGCGACCTCCAAAATCGACCAGCAAGTCTGGTCCGGGTCGGGTATCACGCAACGAGGCTGGTCTGTGCTGGCGGTTGTTAAAAACTGCGACACGATGACAAATCACGACCCGAGACCTGGACCCCATCTTTTTGCGCCATTTTCCAACCCGGATCGATCTGTCAGGGTCCCATGCCCCGAAACCAAGCGAAAAGGCCTGGCAAGGAACCAAAAAACTGAGACAGCTGGATCTCAAGGAATTCCTGGCTGCAGCTGAGGGTTGGGGCGAGGGCTGGTCCGTGCTGGCCCCAGCTTCGGCGGCGAGCCCGGGGGGAAGTGACAAGGAGAAGGCCCTCTCAGACGGCTCGGAAGTCCCCCAGCCTTCTGAGAACTGTTCTGAGCTTTCCCCGAGGACAAAGGAAAATTATCGGAAGGCGCGAGGGCTTCTGAGAAGCCCCGCCGTCTCCTGAGAAGGCCTTCTCCTTCTCACTTCCTCCCCCGGGCGCGCTGCCGACTCGGGTCTCTGCGTCATAACTCAGCTCTCCGGTGGCCGCTCGGGACGATCCAGCCACCCCTGGAACGCTGCCGGCCAGGCGCAGCTGCTGGAACGCACCCCGAGGGCGGCACGCCGCCAGGAAACCACGAGCACGCCCGAAAACCTGGAACCCGAAGCTACGAACACCCCCTCCCTCTCGCTTCCCGACCTCGCCCACCGCCGACAACTCCTCGAGGCGCTCGGCCGCCCCCGCGTACTCCGACCGGTGCAGCCCCGCCGCGGCCGCGGAGCCCACCGCCGCGCGCAGCTCCTCGAGGGGGCAGCCCTCCCGGGCCGCCTGGCTGAGGCGCCGGCGCGCCTGCTCCTGAAGCACGGGCTGCGCGCAGGAGCTCAATTCGGTCAGGAGGCAGCTACTGGGAGGTTTTCGTCGGACAGGTTACGGAGGATTCAGCCCCATTGGGGAGCTGTTACGCCGGAGTGGGCCTCGGATTAAGCGGGACTGAGCCGGATCAGGCGGGATGAAACGGGATCAGGCGGGATTAAGCGGGAGTAAGCCGGATGAAGCTGGATTTCGGACCAGGGCAAAATCAGAATTTGACCTTCCAGGAGTTGCATCCGAAAGCACGGGCTGCGCGCAGGAGTTTCGGTGCTCGCTCTGGGGACCTTCCCAGGTAGGGAGCCCACAAAGGACGTACGCGCTCAGCTTTGAACATGAGCACGGCCCCTTGACCCGCGAGACCGGCCGCGTGATACGAACATTCGCGCCATGCGAACCCTCGAAACCAGCGTGGATTCATGTACGTTTACGTCCTTCTTTCGCTCCTGACCAAATCTCCGACGATAAGATACATGATTTTTCCAATCCGCGCGAATTTCCTCGACCTCAGGGGGAGCGAGAGCTTGGAGGGTGGAGAGAAGGTACTCTTTTCGGGCCATCAAGGCCCAGTTGGAGACTCTGAATAAGACCTTTTTGGAAGCCCTAAAGGGCCCCTTGAGGAGCCCCAAAAGGCCCCTTTCGGCAGCCCTCGCTGCCCCTAATTATTGCCCCCCCATTACGCGGCCTCGCGATATTTTTTCGGAATCCTAGCGAATTCCCTCGATTTCGGCCTCTGGAGGCCGTTATCGGGCCTGGGAACCATTAAGAATTAAGGACGGATCTGGGGGGCGAAAATGCCCCCGGGGAAGGGGTCGGGATCCCTGGGGACCGTATCATAAGGATGCAAAGAATGCAAGAGCCTTGTCGACCCTTTGCGAGCGGGGCGCGGCCAGCGAAAGCGGCCAAGGATGAGCCGAAGGGGAAGGATGCAAGGGTAACACCTTGGAAAGTCGCTCATCCTTATCTGGGTGCTCGTTCTGGGCACCTTCCTGGAGTCGGAGGCGCCACTCATGCGTCGATGCTGCGTCGAGCGTCCGTCGAATTGGGTCGACCTTGCGACGAACTTGAGCCGATCTAGATTCAAATTAGGGTCGAACCGATCTGTTACGGAGGTGGTCCCCAGGAAGGTCATCCAAACAACGAACATCGAACAAGAGCTACCCTGGTCAAGATTGATCTTTGAAGCGCGGCTGTCGGGGGGGGATCTAAGTGCAAGGACAAGTGCTGGGGAGACCCCTATCGCGAGCGCGCAGAACCCCCATTTAGCAAGAAACTTGTGAAAACGACCCAGGACCAAACCTGGCGGGCGCAGGCCTGCAACAACTGTGGTCGCAACATCCTCTCGAGAACCGAAAATAGGCAATTCGCCAGTCGCTTTGGCAGGGTGGGGGTCCTATAAACCTCCGACCCCACTGGCCTGCACCACAGGTCATTCCGACGAAGGGCCATTCCCAGAGATCCGATGTCGTGAATTTTTCAATTCGGGGTCCCTGGAAGTCTCGACCCATTCCCCAGGACCGGTTTTTCATCCCGAGTCGTTTTTTGACGGTCCCGGGGCCCGGCGAGGGCCGACAGAGGCCGAAAATCGAGAACGACCTCCATCCTGATTTTTGCACTACGTTGGATCTCTGGGTTTTTGATACCAACAAAAAAGCTGCACACTTAAATGCTCGGAGGTCCGCCCGGATCTCTTGGATCGGCGCCGAACCTGCCTGCCTGGCGCGCGGAGCGCGCCAGGGGCGGCGCCAGAGGCACCGCTGGGGGGGGGCCCCCCGCTGCTCCAAGAAGCCCTCGCAACGCGGAGCAGGGACCGACCGTCCCGGCATTCCTATAGTTCTACCACGTAAGGTTCTTAGAATCCAAAAATGTTCTAGGAACAAAAGCAATCTTCTTAGAACATAGACCCGACGTGCTTAAACCAGACAGTCCCAGCCAGAAATGCTCTAAGAACATGTCGTGAAACCACAAGAGGCTCTTAGAGCACTATTTGGTAGGGCTATAGGCGATCCAGGACGCTTCGCCACTGCTTGATTTCCTCGTCTTCAACGTCCGAACCTATGGGCCCGGACCACTGGCCACTCTGGCGGAGCGTCACTCTTCTTTACACGCCCGAAGGGTACGGACAAAAAACTGGCACGATGCCCAGCAGCTAGCGTTGCCCAATGTCGGCAGTAGCCGCTGTGAGCAGGCGACGTTCTGTTTCAAATGGACAACGTCCGTGGCGACGCCGGCAGCGAGCCCTGTTCAAAATGGACAGAAGCTGCTGCCGGTCTCTGTCCCCATTCTTTATGTGCCCATTTCAATCGTATCGAGCAAGATGACTTGTTCAATACAGGCTCCCCAGAATTCCCGCCCATCTCCCGAAGGCCAGCTTCCCAGCCCGAGCCGATGTTTGACAGCCCTGGGGCCAAGCGAGACGCCCTTGTTGTGGAGAAACCAAGAGGTGCCGAAACCGCTGCTCCCAGGGCTTCTCCCGGGGTGCGCTCTGACCAGGATTTCGAAACCAATGCAACGGTGGCGACGAGAGCTGCCCAGGAGGCCCCAAAAGGGGAAAACTAGTGAAGCA
Source organism: Prorocentrum cordatum (assembly GCA_963575745.1). Lineage (NCBI taxonomy): Eukaryota > Dinophyceae > Prorocentrales > Prorocentraceae > Prorocentrum > Prorocentrum cordatum. The sequence continues at coordinate 116,567 of CAUYUJ010018799.1, read as the reverse complement.
TAGAGGTACGGGGACCTTTTCCTCCGCTGTTGGTTCGCGACGCGATCGTGCCGATCTTACGCGCAGCTGATCCTTCCCCAGCTCGGCCTGCTCCAGCGCCGCGGAGCCAACGCCGCTGGCCGGCCCCGCGCTGGCCCCCCGCGCGGGCGGGCCGGCCTCGCCGAGCTCTGCCGCCGGCGGAGCGCCCAGCAGCCGCCGCAGCTGGGCAACGCGGGGGTCCAGGTCCTCGGCGTCCTCGGAGGAAAAAAAAAAAACAACAGCATACAATGCATAGCGAACCAACTGTCCTGCTCGGACGTTGAAGGACAGTTTGCCCCAAACCTACACTCCTGCTACCTTCACTTCTTGCTCAAAACGGCAAGGTGACGACATGAACGAAGATGATGATGATGATGATGATGATGATGATGATGATGATGATGATGATGATGATGATGATGATGCTGATGCTGATGCTGATGCTGATGATGATGATGATGATGAAGATGAAGATGAAGATGAATATAAAATGATGATGATGATGATGATGATGATGATGATGATGATGATGATGATGATGATGATGATGATGATGATGATGGTTTTTTGTTTCCAACGCCCACAACACGCGTTGGACCTAACAGCTTTTGCTGATAGGTTTCTAGTGGTCTCAAAAGAAAGCAGCAGATGACTCCTCAGGGGGGTCTGGGCGGGTGCCGGGGAGGAGAACCGGGAACAGAACCGGGAACAGAGCCGGGCTCGCTTTTCGCCAACAGTCACACGCTTCGTGCTCTTCGACCTCCCAGAACTCCATTCCCGGGCCACATTCTGGATGCCCGGAGCCAACTGTAGGCCACTTCGTGCTCTTCGACTTCCCAGAACCCCATTCCCGGGCCACATTTTGGATGCCCGGAGCCAACTGTATGCCACTTCGTGCTCTTCGACTTCCCAGAACTCCATTCCCGGGCCACATTTTGGATGCTCGGAGCCAACTGTAGGCCACTTCGTGCTCTTCAAGTTCCCAGAACTCCATTCCTGGGCATGATTTTGAATGCCCGGAGCCAACTGTAGGCCACTTCGTGTTCTTCTAGTTCCCAGAACTCCATTCCTGGGCCACATTTTGAATGCTGAGGCAGGCTGATGCTGCGGCCGAGGCAGGCTGAGGCTGAGGCAGGCTGAGGCTGAGGCCGAGGCTGAAGGCAGACTGAGGCTGAGGCTGAAGGCTGAGGCTGAGGCTGAGGCAGGCTGAGGCTGAGGCTGAGGCTGAGGCTGAGGCTGAGGCTGAGGCTGAGGCTGAGGCTGAGGCTGAGGCTGAGGCTGAAGCAGGCTGATGCTGAGGCAGGCTGAGGCTGAGGCTGAGGCTGAGGCTGAGGCTGATGCAGGCTGAGGCTGCAGGCTGAGGCTGAGAGGCTGAGGAGGCTGAGGCTGAGGCTGAGCTGAGGCAGGCTGATGCTGAGGCAGGCTGAGGCTGAGGCTGAGCTGATGCAGGCTGAGGCTGAGGCAGGCTGAGGCTGAGGCCGAGGCTGAAGGCAGACTGAGGCTGAGGCTGAAGCAGGCTGAGGCTGAGGCTGAGGCAGGCTGAGGCTGAGGCAGGCTGAGGCTGAGGCTGAGGCAGGCTGAGGCTGAGGCTGTGACTGCGACTGCCGTTGCCGCTGCGACTGTCATCGCGAATGCGACTACGACTGCGAGAACAGCAGAATTCTACAACTGGATTTTCATCTGAATCTTAAGGGGAATGCTTTCAGACATGCTTCTACATATCGCTGTCAGGTTGCTTTGCCGGGATATTTTTTTGTTTCCAACGCCCACAACACGCGTTGGATGTGCCGGCGACTTTGCGATGCGGCGCGCTATGGACCTGCGCGGGAAAAATCGGGCCCAATCAACGGTAGGCGATGACACAATACAGCCTTTTTGCCGTTGGAGGGTAGAAAGTGCTGAAATCATTATCGCTGCGACGTCTCCACGAGGCCGCCCGACGGGTAAGGAGGCTATAGACAAAAAGGTTGGGTAAAGAGGGCAATGAATAAGGGGGAAAAAGGGAGGTGGGAGGAGGAGCTCGGCAGTGCGTGGGCCTCAAGCGCTCTAGGGGACAGCCGCCACATCGGGGGCTTGCAAAAAGACAGGGCGCGCTGCGCAGTCTACTGACACCCCCCCCTCCTCCTGCTGCTGCTGATGCTCCCTCCTGATGTCCACCCTCCTGCTGTGCCCCCTCCTGTCAATCGCACGCGCTTGGGGTCCAACGCGGCCGCAGCTGCCGCGCGCCCAGCACAACGCAAGATCGCGCAGAGGGACGCTGATTGCACGGCTGGGATGGCGCGGGCACACAAGGCCCGGGAGAGGTGATTCGCAGCGAAGCTGGCGGAGGGGCCGGCCGGCGGTGACGTATCCCTCATTGCCGTCAGCGCAGGAAAGTGCTCGCGCGGAGCCAGTGCTCGCGCGGAGCCAATGCGCGAACGGGTCGCTCCGGTCTTTGCCCGGCGGCCTGGAAACGGTACAGGCGGCCGGAATTGTGGGAGCAGACGCAAATCCGTTATCTAGATTGCCATGACTCAGCGCCGCCGATGCACGGATACCTGGCTCGTGCCACTCAGCAGCGGTCTGAGATTCTTGGCCGCGTGGCGGCGGCGTTTGAGCACCGTCTATGAGCGTCGGTGACCCGTGGCGGCCAACGCGGTGATGGCCACGTAAAAAAAACCCGCGGGTGCGCCAAAGTTTACGCCCGCGGGTGCCGCGTGCCTGCGTCCAGCACGGTACTCGTCGTCGTCGTCGTCGTCGTCGTCGTCGTCGTCGTCGTCGTCGTCGTCTTGGTCTTGGTCCTTGTCAGGTGACAAACTAGCGTGAGAGTCTGGGACGCAGGCATCAAGCACCACCCTCTACAGCCACAGTGCATCGACTGCGATACTACAAAATGTGTGATGCGCTGATCGGCTGGGCAAGCCATGCGCTCGTGCGACAGAGCGTGTGACAGCGTTGACAATTAAATCCCGAACGCCTTGATAACCACGGAGCGAGAGGTGGCAAACGAGGGGTAAAGAGAGAAACAGCAGAGCAGCAAGAAGAGGAGCAGGGAGAGCAGGGGGAGGAACGGGTGCTCAAGCTTTGAAAGGCGCGCACCATCCAGGCTCCTCCTGTGGACGCGTGCTGCTAAAGTGGGCTGGTCCCAACCGTGGGGGCGCGCAAGCCGTCCTGGGCTTAGTCATATCTGGTGCCACTCTAGACATCAAGACAAGCGTATAAAAATATCAGTTGGAGCAAAACCGACCCCACCTCAAATTGAGATAGACTCAGATGAAGTACTCGGCGGGCGTGTCGACGGATCCTGGCGTGTCGACTGATCCTCCTCCGCGTCAGGCCCGATCTTGAGGCACGAGCACGGGATGCAGGCGAGCACGGCCGGCAAGAAGAACGTTCCAAACAAAAACGTTACACCTTGCACCAAGATGAGCGGCAGGAAAAACACCTGGCGCACCAGGTTGCTGTCTGTTGCGAGCATGCATAGGAGCCCAACGACGGAGGCCAGGAAGCCGCAGCCCATTGGCAAGCTCAACAACTCCATCGCGTGGTTGACGCGGTCGATCGCCGACTCTTTGTTCTGCGGTGCCGTCAGGAAGCGGTGCACGATGTGCACCGCAAACTCCACTGAGAAGCCGATGGCCGTCAGGACGCTGGTCAAGAGCAAAACAGTAAAAGAGCTCCCTGCAAGGGTAGTAATCCCGAAGACCGTGACGATCGACATGGCACAGAGCACCACGATGATAATAGACCCGAATAAGGCCGCGAGGATCTTGCCGACGATGCCCGCTTTCAGCGTGCTGTCGGCGCAAAAGCTAACCACCAAGAAGATGAACGAGATGACGAAGCCAGCGGCGCCGGCACAAGCCGACACGAAGCATGCAGTCTCGAAAAGGTCGATGTACTGCTCCCAGAAGTCGTAGGCGACCCCCTGCAGCCAGCAGCGCATGCCGTCCGAGTCGTCCTCGTCGCAGAACTTGCGGGTCGCCTCGATGGCGTCCACGTAGCCCTGGTTGCCAACGATACCGACGTTGAACAGCAAACCATTGCCGTCGGCAACAGTCCTCTTGATCGGCACCTCTGGGGTGTTCTCGTACTCGGCCGAGAGGTTGAGCGGCGCCCCGAGGGTCACCGAGCCCTTCCCGCTGAGGCCGCGCGTTGACCAAATGCCGATGCACTGCGCCATCTTTTCCTCCGACCACCCGCTGAAGACCGGGCAGTACTCCACGGTGGGGTCGTAGGGGGACGTCTCCCCGGGAAGGATGGCGATATCGGCTCCGAGCTTGCACACGCCCGGGTTCTCGGCAGTGTTCAGCTTGAGGCCCCGGGTGTTGACCACCCACTCGGAGTTGCAGCCGTAATCCATGCCGCACTTCATCCCCAGGCCGACGTCCATGCAGTCCACGGTGCCCCAGAGGGCAAGCGACGCAGTCCACAGGGAGTCGGTCTCGACCTTGCTCGCGTACGGGGTGGCGATGACCTTCTCGTAGATGTCGATCATGTGCATCTGGACCTCTGGGTTGGTGTACTCCAACTCGCCGAAGTTCACCGCAAGGGGCCACGAAACGTCGAAGTACTCCTCCTGCATCTCCATAAACTCGTGCTCGACGGTGCCGGGCTGGAAGAACTCTTTCAGACCCCCGCCGACTTCGGCATCCATCGCGCCATATACGCCGACGCCGACGAGGCCCAGGGACACGATCGCGATGACGATGCGCGCCAGTACGGATCCGAGGATGGGCCTGTAGATGCACGAGTACGCCAGGTGCTTGACGGGCTCGGAGCGGGTACCCTTGACACAGCACAGGCAGTCCAATCGCCGGCTGGAACTGCGGACCATGTCCAGGTAGCAGATGCACGGGAAGGCCGTGACCATTGTGATGTACTGGAGGCCGATGGAGATCATCGCGATCTTGCCCATCTCCCGGACGGCTGGCACCGAGACGAACATGAGCATCCCGAACATGCCTGCGTTGGTGAAGCTCGTCATGGTCACGGGGACCAGGCAGCCCCTCATCGCCTTGAAGAACCCGCTCGGTGTGTTGCCGCCCTCCTGGACGAGCGTCGTGAGGATGACGTACATGTCGTCGACGCCGAGGCCGACCAGGAGGAAGGGGAGCGTCCACACTGAGGTGAACATGAGCTTCGAGCCGGTCAGCACCACGACGCCCAGCGCGCCGCAGAAGGCCACGACCGAGAACAGCGCCCCGCACAAGCTCACCAGCATCTTGGACTCCGTCAGGGACGGCGAGAACATCAGCAGGACGGACACCACGATGATGGCCAAGTAACTCACAATCGACGGCGTCACGGAATCTTCTGTCATCTTCTTCAGCGCGCGGTAGAACGTCCCGCCGTATCCTCCGGTGAAGGCGGAATACTTGTTGACGTCAGTGGTTGCGGAATCGCTCTTGTCCCAATTGTTGGTCCAGACCTCCTCCATCTTCTCCTTCATCTGCTCGAGGATCTTCTTGGCGTCGTCCTCGGAGATCGTCACGGGATCGCGGAGGCCAGGGCCCTGGGCGCGCATGGAACTGGCGACCTTCTCAGCGAAGTACTTCGGCTGATTGAGGAAGTACACCGCTTGAAGCCCCTCCACCTTCGTCAAGACATCGGAGTCGTCGGAGACCGTTCTCCCGAACATCAGCTCGCTAGGGTAGTTCTGCAACGGGTTCCAGCCGCTGATGTCACCGCTGGCCCACTGGTGCAATTCCCTCTCGGTGGTGCCATTGGCCTCGATGCTCCTGAGGCCCTTGTCCAAGCCCAACGAGGTTGCCTCGGCAGTGAATGTGTTGGTAACGTAGGGAACTACGCCGTACAGTAAGTTCAACACGTTCGTCTCGAACTGAGGCATTGTCATTACGTAGCCAGCGGGTATTCCGAGAGACGGGCCAAGTGTCACGAACGCTCCATACAGCGCGAGGTTGTAAATCCACACGTCCTTGTAGTGAAGGTTGTCGGCGTCAACGAATTCGTTATGGATGTTGGAAAACGTCCAGTCGCCGTAGTTGAGCTCGGGGGAGTTGTAGACGTAGGTTCCCATGCCGAAGCCGGCGGCGAGAACTGGGTCCTCCAGGGCGGTGAACAGGGCGCGCTCTGCTTGGATCATGCACGCGTTGCAGTCCGGGTCCGCTGTCAGCCTCGTCGGGTCCAGGGCCTGGGGGTTCATGGCCTGGGCGAACGCTGTTGCGCACGTGGCGGCGCACTCGTAGACGCAGCACGCAGCCTGGGCGGCCGGATTCGCTGCCACCGCGAGGTCGCAATATGCCACCGGGATACAGACTGCGGTGGATGGCAGGCCCAGCGCCGGCGCGTACAAGGTGCCAAAGTCCGGAATTGGTGGGAAGTCCGTGGCCAGGAGCAAGGAGGCAACGATCGGACGTGCAACGAGGGGCACCAGCTCCTGGTACCAAAGCGTGCTCGCTTGCGGAATGATGTCCATTTCCCAGCCGCCCTCGCGGTAGGAATGAACCGCAGAGACGACGGGGCATGGCAGAGTGTAGCCCAGGTGCATGTCCTTGTTCGCTTGGCCGCCGGTGCACGCATCATAATACGAGAACGTGTTCCCATTGTACTCGACCTCGACCGCCTCGATGGCCTTCATCCTCTCGATCAGCTCGGAGAGGGGCGCCTTCCGCAGGTGCGACTCGCCATCCCTCGCGTGCGACAGGAACGCGCATGATGTTCTCCCGGACTGGGCCATGTCGGTGGTGTCCACCAGATTCTGGAGGTACTTCTTGTCCGTGGCGTAGTCCCCCGAATCAGGGGCCCAAATGTTCCACACGTCGAGCTCGGGCTCCGCTCTCATCAGGCCCAGGGCCAGGCCGATGCAGGCGGTGGGCATGATCAGGGCGGCGAAGCAGCACGCGAGCATCGTGATGCACGGCGTCTTCGCCAACTCCGTGCCCTTGGCGTCCTCATCGGGGCTGTTGAGCATGGTCTCGACGGCCCGCGGCTGCCGACCGAGTACGAGAGCGATACCTCAAATGCAAGCGTATCACCTGCCCGAGGAGAGCGCCTCCACGGACGGGGGTGCGGCCCTGCGGGGCCCGCTCGAGTGCTTGAGCCACCCGCGCGCTTGAGCCAGAATGGTTATGGATGATGATGATGATGATGATGATGATGATGATGATGATGATGATGATGATGATGATGATGATGATAATGATGATGATGATGAAAATGATGATGAGTATGATGATGATGCTGACGACGACGGTGATGATGATGATTATGATGATGATGAAGATGATGATGACTATGATGATGGTTATGATGATGATGATGATGATGATCATGATGATGATGACGATGATGATGATGGTGATGGTAATAGTGATAGAGATGATGATGATATAATGATAAGGATAATGATAATGATGATGATGATGATTATGATGATGATGATCATGATGATGATCATGATCGTGATGATGATGATGATGATGATGATGATGATGATGATGATGATGATGATGATGAATCTATTGATGATGGTGATGATGACACGGATGACCGTGATGATGTGAAACGGACGGCAGCGTGAAGGATGATGGTGATGAAGCTTGGTGATGAGGCTTGAGGCGACCCTCTGACGATGATGATGGTGATATGTACAGTTCTAATGGTGGAATGGATACATACAGGTGATGGGAAGATGGGTGATCATGGTCATGAAGAATTTAAGTCCGGTGATTGTGATGGATGGTGAAATTGCCGAGGCGCAGCAGGCGCACAAGGCATACCAACGAGGCACGCCAGGCACACAGACGAGGCACACCAGGCACACCGACCAAGCATACCATGCACACCGACTAGGCACACCAGGCACACCCAAACACGCATGGTACACCAGGCACACCGACCAGGCACACTAGGCACTCGGACCAGACACACCAGGCACACCAGGCACACCGAACCCGAACACCAGGCACACCGACTAGGCACACCGGGTACACCGACTAGGCACACCAGGCACACCGCCCAGGCACACCAAACACCGACCAGGCACACCAGGCACACCGCCTAGGCACACCGGGCGCACCGACCAGGCACACCAGGCAAACCTAGCACACCGCCCAGGAACACAACGCACGCCGACCAGGCACACAAGGCACACCAACCAAGCAAACCGGGTACACCGACCAGGCACTCCGGGCACAGCAGGCACACCGACCAGGCAAACCAGGGACACTGCCCAGGCACATCAGGCACCCGTGCCAGGCACGGCGGGCACACCAGGAGCACCTACCGAGCACACCAGGCACACCGACTAGGCACACCAAGCGCACCAGGCACACCGACCATGCACACCAAGCACCCCGACCAGGCACACAAGGCACACCAAGCACACCGACCAGGTACACAAGGCACACCGACCGGGCAAACCGGGCACACCGACCAGGCACACCGACCAGGCACACCAGGCACCCCGACCAGGGACACAAGGCACACCGGGCACACCGACCAGGCACACCAGGCACACCGCCCACGAACACCAGGCACATCGACCAAACACGCATGGTACACCAGGCACACCGACCAGGCACACTAGGCACTCGGACCAGACACACCAGGCACACCAGGCACACCGAACCCGAACACCAGGCACACCGACTAGGCACACCGGGTACACCGACTAGGCACACCAGGCACACCGCCCAGGCACACCACACACTCCGACCAGGCACACCAGGCACACCGCGTAGGCACACCGGGCGCACCGAACAGGCACACCAGGTAAACCTAGCACACCGCCCAGGAACACAACACACGCCGACCAGGCACACAAGGCACACCAACCAGGCAAACCAGGGACACCGACCAGACACACCGGGCACAGCAGGCACACCGACCAGGCAAACCAGGGACACTGCCCAGGCACATCAGGCACCCGTGCCAGGCACGGCGGGCACACCAGGAGCACCTACCAAGCACACCAGGCACACCGACTAGGCACACCAAGCGCACCAGGCACACCGACCATGCACACCAAGCACCCCGACCAGGCACACAAGGCACACCAAGCACACCGACCAGGTACACAAGGCACACCGACCGGGCAAACCGGGCACACCGACCAGGCACACCGACCAGGCACACCAGGCACCCCGACCAGGGACACAAGGCACACCGGGCACACCGACCAGGCACACCAGGCACACCGCCCACGAACACCAGGCACATCGACCAAGCACGCTAGGCACACCAGGCACACCGCCCAGGCACGCCAAGCACACCGACCAGGCACACCGACCTGGCACAGCGGGCACCCCGACCAGTCACACCAGGCACACCAGGCGCACGGACCGGGCACGCCAGGCACACCGACCAGGCAAACCAGGCAAACAGGGCGCACGCGCGCACAGACCAGGCCCCAAGAGCAAGAGGAGCGGGAGGAGGAGCACCCGGAGGCGAGGGGGAAAAAACGGGGGCTGTATTTTCAGCGGCAAATCGCGGCGGTGGAAACCGGCGGGGGTTGCGCAACCGGGCGCGGCGGCTGGAAGCGGCGGGCGCGGCGCGCGGCGGGCGCGTCGGTCAGCCCGCCAATGATGATCTCGGCTGAAGCGTTCTTTTGGCTGGAAGACTTCAGCGCGCGCCACGGAATCCGCGGGGGGTTTTGGTTCCTTGGTTCCGTGTCCTTCGGCAGCTTGGGCGGCCACCTCCCTGGAAAGCCAACGGGGAACTGGGCTGCCGTAACACCTCGGAAAACGAATGATATTATGCGGGGGCGTCTGCGCCGTCGGCCGCGACGGCAGGCGGGCCGCCGCCGCCGGCCGCGTCTGCGGGCGCGAAGCGTCGGCCGCGGGCGTTCAGCTGGGAGCAGAGTTCCCGTCGGCTGCCCGCTGCCGTCGCCGTCGGCCGCGCCCGCGGGCGGGCCGCCGTCGGCGACCCCCGAGGGGTCGACCTTCTCTGCGAACGGCAGCCACGGGAGCGGGCCGCCGCCGCTGGCCGCGTCTGCAGGCGGGCCGCCATCGGCCGCTCCCCAATCGTCGGCCTCCGCGGGGAGGCCCCCTCATTGCAGGGCTCCGGGCGCGCGATCCTCAATCCCGCGGGAGGGTCGCCATTGCGCCTGGCCTCCTTCCACTTCCACGCGCTCGGCCAGCTGCAACTGGTGCGAGCATCAGCGCCGCGCGCCTGGATGGTCGCGAAGAACTCCGTTCCTGCGAGTGCGAAAGAAGGCCCGGCCCAGCCCCACTTCGGAAAATCCCCGGCAGCCGTCGCCCCGCTGCGCCGCCGAGCTGGGAGGTTTCTCCCACTTACAGGCGGCACTGCATCGTTGTATTTTTATCAGTTGTGGTTCTGGTATGAAGGCATGGAACTTGCCTCGGCCGCCAGCATGACACCCCCGCTTGGCTGAAAGCGTCGCCGGGTGGTCGAGGCGCTTGCGGGCGGCGGGGGCGGGGGGGCTCGCCGGCGCGAGCCAAATGTGCCACGCGTGGAAGAAAAAGGCGAATCGAAAAAGCGCGCGGAGCTGCGGGCGGGATGGCAGGGGGGCCAGCGGGAGAACAAACGCGCGCGCGCGGCGCGAGAGTGAGAGCGCGAGGGGGCGAGGAAGGCGAAGGAGAGAACGAGGGGGCGCGACGGAGAAAGGGGGGGGCGAGGAGGCGGAGACGCAACGGTACTCCGCCGCCCCCGCCAGCGCCGCCGCGCGCCCGAGCCGCTAAGACCGAGGCAGCGCTCCCGGCCACCTTGCCACGGACTGCCGCCTCTTGGCCGAGAGCCTGTGCCGCGCGCAGCTGTGCCAGCGCCGTCGCCCAGGCCATCCGCGGACTTGGACTGAGGGCGCTGGCTTGGCCATTCTGCTTGCTTGTCCGAGCGCGCACCTGGCTTGCGCTTTGCGAGCGAGCGCCCCGTTGCGGCGTGCTTGCGTTGACATCAGCTGACGCTGCGCATCGGCTCGTGGAACCGCGGGGGCCCCCCACCGAATCGTCTGCTCTGTCGCCGCGCCCTCTGCGGGACTCAAGCCGCGCGCGCGCGGTGCCGCGCGGAGCCGGCCAGTGCCCTGTGAAGAGCCGCTCCTTGCTACCGCTGCAGCTTAGCTGGAAGCCTCCGCCGCCTTCGTTGGCCCGTTTTTTTTCGCGGGTCTCGGGGCCCCATGGAACGGCCGCGGCCGCGGCTGCGTCGTCGCCCTCGCGAGCCCCGTTCAGGAGACGACGTCCCTCCTCGAAATCAAACGCAAGATTTTCCCCAACGCATGCATGGCGACGCCCCTGGGCCCCCGCATTCAACGTCAACGCCGACGCTGGCGATTGCCATTTTGCGCTTGACCCCGTGGGCCGCGCCGCGCGCGCCGGTCGACGCTGAGACTCGGTGGCGAGGGACTGATCAAAACCTGTCTTGACTTCTACGGGGGGCGCGCGCTTGGGCGAGCTGGCCGAACGCGGGAGGAGTTCCTCGGCGAGCTACTCCACGGCAAGATGCCGCCCGGCGAGCTCCCCTTCGTTGGACTGGCCTTGCGGGAGGCGCTCGCGGTGAGGCTCGCGGGGGCGCCCGAGGGGAATCGGCCGCGCGGGGGCGCTCGCAGGGGGGGGGCGGGCCCGTCTCCAGCTCCCGTCCCGCTTCTGCGCCAGCTCGGCTGGAAGCCAAAGGCGGGCGCGGGGGCGGGCGACGCGGGGCCGAGTGCGGAGCGGGCGCTGGCGCGGGTTCGCGCGCCCGCGGCCGCGGGGGCGGGGGCGCGCGCCGTTCCGCTACTGTTTGAGCCAGGTGGCGCTGCGCGCGCATGGCCCTGGTGTGCCTGGTCGGCGCGCCATGTGCCTGGCGCGCCTGGTAGATGTGCCTGGCGCGCCTGGTCGGCGTGCCTGGTCTGCCTGGTCGGCGCGCCTGTTGCGCCTGTTCGATACCCAGAGGCTCCTAATTCTCCGGCGATGATTAATTTTTTACACCTCGGTCCGGCACTAATCATCCGAGTCCGGCACAACGCATATTATGGTTGTTTTGGCGGTGCCCGCGCCCAGAAATACAGCGTCGAAACCATCAGCCGCGTGCGAATCATATGCCCGCAGCGCTTCGCAGTCGACGGCGGGCGGGCGCGCGGCCATCGCCCGCCGCGGAATCTGGAGCCGAACAGCGTTGAACAATACGGCGGCGAGCCAAAATGGCAACGGAGGGGACATGGACGCGGAAAAGGAGGAGGAGGAGGAGGAGAAGGAGGAGGAGGAGGCGGAGGAGAAGGAGGAGGGAGGGGAAAGACGAGGAGGACGAGGGCCGAGGAAGGGGAGACCACCTCCTCGGCGGAAGAGGAGGAGGAGGAGGAGGAGGAGGAGGAGGAGGAGGAAGCGGAGGAGGAAAAGGAGGAGGAAGCGGAGGAGGACGAGGAGGAGGCGGAGGAGCGGAGGAGGCGGAGGGAGGAGAGGAGGAGGAGGAGGAGGAAGAGGAGGAGGAGGAGGAGGGCGGAGGAGGAGGAGGGGGAGAAGGGCGGAGGAGGAGGAGGGAAACAGGAGGAGGGGAAGAGGAGGAGGAGGACGAGGAGGCGTGAGCGGAGGAGGGAAGAGAGGAGGCAGGCGGAGGGAGGAGAGAGGAGGAGGCGGAGGAGGAGGAGGAGGAGGAGGAGGAGAGGAGGAGCAGGACGAGGACTCGAGGAGGGGGAGGAGGAGGAGAATGAGGAGGAGGAGTGAGGAGGAGGAGGAGGAGGAGGAGAAGGAAGAGGGAGGGATTGGTGGGGGACGTGGAGGAGGAGGGAGGAGGAAGAGGAGGAGGAGGAGGAGAGGAGGAGCAGGAGGAGTAGGAGGAGTAGGAGGAGAGGGACGGGGAGGGAGGAGGAGGAGGGAGGAGGAGGAGGAGGAGGAGGAAAAGGAGGAGGAGGAGGAGGAGGAGGAGAAGAGGAGGAGAAGGATCGGGAGGAGGAGGAGGAGGAGGGGAGGAGGAGGACGTGGAGGAGAGGGGGAGGAGGAGGAAGAGGAGGAGGCATATGAGGAGGAGGAGGAGGAGGAGGAGGAGAGGAGGAGGAGGAGGAGGAGGAGGATGAGGAGGAGGAGGAGGAGGAGGAGGAGGGGAGGGAGGGAGGGAGGGAGGGAGGAGGGAGGGAGGGAGGGAGGGAGGGAGGGAGGGAGAAGAGAGGAACGGGGGGCTCAGGGGGGAGGGAGGAGGGAGGGAGGAGCAGCAGCGACGACGACGGCGGATGGCGAGTTGAGACAACGGTAGTTGGTTGTCGGGCTCCCCCCCCGTCGCCACGGCTGAACGCGGTTCCGAACATTCGTGAATTTGGACCTCGGGGACGGCCCATCCCCAGGCATCATTGTCGAGCTGCCGTTGTCTCTACTCGCCCTCCTCCTCTTCCTCCTCCGTCTCGAACGAGGCGTAACGGCCGCCACCCTACCGACGACCGATCCTCCAAATCCCCCTCGTCCCTCCCCCTCCCCCTCCCCCTCCTCCACGGCGCGGGGTGCCGCGGGGCAGGGGCGGCGACGCCGAAGACGACGAAGACGACGACGACGGGGACGGCGGATGGCGAGTTGAGACAACGGTAGTTGGTTTTCGGGTTTCCCACCGTCGCCACGGCTGGACGCGGCTCGGATAATTTGAAGTTTGGACCGCGGGGGAGGTCTACCCCAGGGATCAATTTCGAGCTATACCGTTGTCTCTACTCGCCCTCCTCCTCCTCCTCCTCCTCCTCCTCCTCCTCTTCCTGTTCGTCCTCCTCGTCATTCTCCTCCTCCTCTTCCTCCTCCTCCTCCTCCTCCTCCTCCTCCTCCTCGCGAGCGAGGCGTGACGGCCGCCACCCTGCCGACGTCCTCTTTCCTCCTCCTCCTCCTCCTCCTCCTTTTCCTCCTCCTTCGCCGCCTCCTCCTCCTCCTCCTCCTCCTCCTCCGCCTCCTCCTCCTTGCGAGCGAGGCGTTGCTGTTTGCGATCCTTCCTCACTCCTCCCTCCTCTCCCCCGCTCGCGCGGGCGCGCGGGGCGGCGCACCACGGCACGGGGTGCAGCGGGGCAGGGGCGGCGACGACGACGACGACGACGACGACGGCGGATGGCGAGTTGAGACAACGGTGGTTGGTTTTCGGGTTTCCCACTGTCGCCACGGCTGGACACGGCTCGGACAACTTGTGAGTTTGAACGTCGGGGGGCCCGCCCCAGGGATCAATTTCGAGCTATACCGTTGTCTCTATTCGCCCTCCTGCTCCTCCTTCTCCTCCTCCTCCGCCTCCTCCTTCTCCTCCTCCTCCGTCTCGAACGAAGCGTAACGGCCGCCACCCTGCCGACGACCGATCATCCACATCCCCCTCGACCCTCTTCTCCCTCCTCCTCCTCCTCCTCATCATCCTCCTCCTCCTCCTCCTCCTCATCATCCTCCTCCTCCTCCTCCTCCTCCTCCTCGCGAGCGAGGCGTACTTCGAGCGGCCTCGGAGTGGAGGAGCGGAGAGAGTAATGGGCAGGATCGGGGACGAGCAGGGTGGAGTAGAAAGAAGCAGGGGCAGGAGGGGGGGGACGCAGCTCGCGCGCGCGGCCCGAGGGCGGGCGGGCGGGCCTGCAGTGAGGCTGGGAACGAGTTTTGTGTTGGGGGACCGCCGACCTTCCGCCGGCTTCCGCCGACCTTCCGCCAACCTTCCGCCGGCCGTCCGCCGGCTTCCGCCGACCATCCGCCGGCCCGTTGTTGTTACTGGTAATCTTCACATCATTTTCTAAATATCCTTCCTCGTCCCTCCTCCGCACCCCTCATACCTTTTTCTCCTCCTCCTCATCCTCCTCCTGCCTCTTCCTACTCCCCCCCCCCCTCCCTCCAACGCCTCGTTGCATTTCACTGGACTGCGCATCTGAGCGCAAGGCAAGGGCGAGCACTTTTCCAGCTAAGCGCAAGATCTGCCCTTGTCCCCAGGGCAGCAAACGTATCGTGCCCAGGACCAGCCCAGTGAAGCACAGCTTATGCTAAAATAAGCTATCTTATGCTATTTTATGCTATTTTATGCCATGGTACGCTGTGCCCACTGGGGGCCACGATGAGCATATGGTCCCGACGAGGCTGCTACGCACGGCCAGTGCTGCTGAGCCTCTCTTTCAAACCCATGACATACTTACAGACGGTCGAGAACACCGCAGTTAGCGGGTGAACTGCACCAGCTGAGCGTATCATCTTGCCTACGAAATCCTCGTCACCGAAACAGTGACTAAATCGGGGGTTATCCCCAAATTGAGCAGAATCCAGTATGATGTGGTGCAACTGGTGAAATTTAGGGCTCATGGACCACATCGACGTTTCATTGTTAACTGAAATCCGACGGAGCTCCGAAAATGAAGCCAGAAACTTATGACCTACATCATCTAGATGGCGCCTCTGCGCATCACTAAAAATGCGACCACCTTCCCGGAGAGTGCGGTAGTACTCAGCTTTGGCCCAGCAGCACACGGCGACCAAATCAGCTTCGGCTTTCAAATCATCTGGGCAACTCGTCGCAAAGCTCAGGGACAGTTGGGCCAGCCACGCGACGAGGTAGGGGCTCTGCGCGGCTTTGCACGTGAACATCGGGAACTCGTTCGAACTCGATCTATGGCATGCCTTCGGCGTGAAACGTCGCGTACTGCAGTCTAGCCGGTTGTCGTGCAACCAGAGTTTGAATCGCATTTGCATGTCGTGCAGTACATCTTCCAACGGGGCCCCATCTGGCAACGGCGTTATTCGAGGTTCCACGACATACTTGTAAACGCAAGCCGACGCTAGGAAAAGCATCGCGTTCCCGATCAAGTGCCAAGCCACGCCTAAGTTACTGCAGTGCATGGTGTCCGTCCGGCACCTGTCGCGCCTCCAGCCTAGTGAATCACACCTCGGCACTTTTATTTTCGATCCATGTCTGGCCGGAAAAAAAACGAGGTCTGATTCCCGCCGTGGCCTGGCACTTGGGTGAGGACGCTCGCCGAGTGGTTGCAGTGTTGCCAGAAGAGTTCCTCCGGCAGCTGCGTCTTGCGCCAATTGGCGCCCCGCGAGAAGTCAGCGAAAGTCAAGTTCACGAGGGCCTTGCTTGCCCAGTCCCGGTGGCAGATGAAATTGCAGCGGTAATGCCTGCTCGAATTCTCGCAGACAGAAGAAACTCTCCTTCTCCAGTTGCCCCCCCCTTCCCCACTCGCCTCCGCTCTCCTAGTGGGCCCCTTCCTCCCCCTCCTTGCTCCACCCCTGCCCACCATCCCGCTCTCTCCCTGCCCCTCCTCCCCCGTCTTCTCATCTCACCGTCCCCCTTCAGTTATCCTTCCATTATCATTCCCTCCCGTTCCGTCCCGTCGTGCTCTCGTTCTTTCGGGGCTGGCTTGGCCTCCAGCCGAAAGTCTCAGCCTGCCATTCCCAATCGCCGCGAAACTCTGATAACAGCATCTTGCACCCGCCTTCGGGACATGCAATGGCTTAGAATGGGGGGGGGGCCTATTCCCGACGTCTTTCGCCGAACCTAGATGCCCCCTTCCCTATGACCCCTTCCCTCTCAATGCCCCCCCATCCTATCGGCGGCCGCCCCCATTCCAAGCCATCGAGAGCCTGCAAGGCCCTTGCCCGCCATCTTGGCGCGCCGCGAGCGAGACGGCCAGGGGGCACCTTCATGGTCAGTGGGGGGGGGGGGACTTGCCAATAAGCATCCAGAGAGCACTCCAGACCCAAACCGCATAGAGTTGCTCAGCAGCCACCCCCGGGGCCGCCAAGTCGTTGGGTCGGATTGTGAATAGGAACGACCGCGATTCAGTCGGGCACGTCGCCATGCACGATCCCCAACTCATAGCCAATATCTTATCACGCTTTATATGTTGGCCGCAATCGGCATGGGAGCCATATGGGACGGCGGCCCCCATGGGGATGTGGTGTTGCGTGAGCCCCGGATGTTCAGCCGCCCACTTGAATTGAGTCTGGTGCCCCCAAAACTGCCGTAGGCCATCGTCCCCACTATCTCCCAACATAGATTCTTTGAAACAGTGGGGGCCAACGGAGTGAAGGGCGCCAAGCACTTCGTGCGGATACAAAACGTGGTGCACTCTATCGATAGTGCCGTTATCGTTGAGATTACGGACGGTGACCTCGAGGCCGCTGTCATTTCGACAACGATTCGGCTCGACGCCCCCTTCCCATAGGGGAGGGCTGTGTTTTGTTTTGTCCCCCTTCCTTTCCCTCCCACCCGCCGCCCACCCTCCCCCCTCCCGCAGTGTTCCCAGGGGGGTGGGGGCAATCGTTGTCGGAATGACAGTGGCCCGACCTTAACTTCCACGGGGTCCAGCACAAGGTTGAAAGATTTAGACCATCTCAAAAGGTCTCGCTGAGTATTCTGCGAACCACCTGATCCCAGACTCGCCCATGCAGACACGAGCTCGTCCTGGCCACCGCACACGGACACAATATCACGCGCTGCCTGGGCAGCCTCTGTAGCCGCGCATGCCCCGCTTGAAACTCGCGCAAAGAATCGGCGGGATATTGGGTTGGCCGTCAGCTCGGAGAGCGGCCCGGAGTTGAAAGCGCCACCCGCCCGACAGACCCCCGGGCGAAGGAGGATGAGCGGGGAGGAGGAAGACGAGGAGGAGGGGGAGGAGGACAACGACGATGACGATGGAGAGGAGTGGAGGAAGGAGGGGGATGAAGGCTGACGCGGAGGGCACTGGCGAGGGCGAGCTATAGCCCTTGGATTGCACCCCATGGTCGCCGTCTGCGCCGCCTCCGCCGACCCTCATCGCCACGCGCTGGGTGATCTGGAGGCGGTGGAGGCGGCGGTGCTGGGGGCTGGGGTTCTGGCTCGGCCGCCCCCCGGGCTACCTCGGCGCGGAGCCGCTTGAACAAAGACATCTGCGCGGCGCGCCAGAGGCCAGACAAACAAAGCATCACGAGTGAGAGTTGCCATGATCCAAAGGATCTTGAGGAACGCGGTTCTTGGGCTTCGAGGCGTCCCGCCATGCTTGCGCGGCACGGCCTGAAGCCGCGCAGCCATGACAGGGCGCCTCGAGGCCCAAGAACCGTTCTCCTCAAGACCCTCGTGGTTCATGGCAAGAGAAAGGGGGGCTGAGAAAAATATCAGCGCGCGCGCGTCCGAGCAGCGCGCAAGCGACGGCGCCGCGCCCCGGGCGCCGTCTGCCAGCCCCAGCTCCCCACGCGACCTCACCCGTGGCAGCGGGTTCAGCGGGATTGATGTCCACCCGAGCTTCCACGGGCTTCGGCATCTTCCTGATGGAGATGCACGGGTTTGGAGCGCGGGGGGGAGAAGGAGGCGGGGAAGCAGCAGCGGCAGGGCAGGGAGGGGGAGGGGGAGGGGGAGGGGGAGGAGGAGGAGGAGGAGGAGGAGGAGGAGAAGAGGCGGAGGAGGAGGAGGAGGAGGAGGCGGAGGGAGGAGGGCTGCCCTGACGGAGGCGAGTAGGGGGAGAGGAGGAGGGGGGCGACGAGGAGGATCCGAGGACGAGGAGGGGGCGGGGCGGAAGTGGGTTTCTCCTGCACTCCCTGGGAGGCCCAACCATGTCAACATCACGTTTAGCCGCGAAGGCCGGCTCCTATCGAGACGATGTTTGCTTCGCGTTTGAGCGCCTGCGCGTTCGGGGCGAAAGAGGGGGCGCGGCGGGGGGGGGGAGGAGGAGGAGGAGGAGGAGGGGGAGGAGGAGGCAGGAGGAGGAGGAGGAGGAGGAGGAGGAGGAGGGAGGAGGAGGGAGGAGGCGTGTGGAGTTGGAGGAGAAGGAGGAGGAGGCCGGAGGAGGAGGGGGAGGAGGAGGGCTGCCCTTACGGAGGGCGAGTTGGGGGATGAGGAGGAGGGGGGGGAGGAGGAGGAGGAGGGGGGGGGGAGGAGGAGGATGCTGAGAATGCGCAACATGGTTCTAATCACGTTGAAACATGCTGGGAGAGGAGGAGGAGGAGGGGGAGGAGGAGGAGGAGGAGGAAGAGGAGGAGGAGGAGGAGTGGAAGGATTTATGGCTCAAAATCCTCTTCGCGCCGGTCATGCCGTCTGCGGTGGTAACGTTGTCCTTGGCAATCCCGATCGACGCCGAGATCTCCGCCAGGAGAGTGTTCGCGGCCCGCGGCATCTCAAACGTCGCATCGCTCACCTCAGAGGTTTTGACCGCGTCGGCCAGCTCCTTCAAGTGACCCTGAAGCTTCACGATGTCCGCCTGCAGGGTCTCCTTGAACTCCGTCGTCCAGTCGAACTTCGGGACATTCAAAAGCGCCAGCGCCTCATGAGAGGAGGAGGACAATGAGGAAGTGGAAGGGGAGGAGGAGCAGGGATATTTTTTCTGCTACAAGCCAATGGACAAGACCGAGGACGGCAACAGTTTAGCTGGCGAAACGGGGGGGATCATCAACTTCACTAGGGGCCCAAGCAATGGCCACGATGACCCCCTGGCCCCTCGGTTCACGCACCGCGCGAGGAGGAGAAACGGGGAGGGTCATCAACTCTACAGTGGGCCCAAACAGTGGCCATGATGATCCTCTGCTCCCCCTCCGAATCCCCCATGCGGATGAAGGGGAAGGATTGGGCGAGCCTGCTCGCGCGCGCTCTTCATGGCCGTCACGTGGGGCACCCACTGCGCGATGTGGGCCTTGGGCGTCATCTTGGCGGGGGGCTTCCTCGTCGCCTTAGAGTCCGCGAGCAGGTCGCCCTTGCCGCCGCCCTTCCCGCCGCGCTGCTCGCCGACCAAGACGCGGCCCGGGGTCAGGATCTTCTGGCGAGGAGGCCACGGGGAGTCGGAGGAAGGAGAATGGGGGAGGTGGAGGAGGAGTAGGCCTCGATGTTCCTCGCCATCCCCAGCGCCGTCTCCCCTGTCAAGGCCCCCGCCCAGCGCAGCGACCGCCGGGTGAGCCTCGCCGAAGATTGCATCTCAGAGCTCTCCTTGTGGGCCTGGAAGGAGCGAGCAGTAGCAACAGCTGCAGTAGGAGTACAGTCGGCCTTGAGTGTAGAGGACACGCGAGAGGACACCTGACCCTTCCGAGGGCCACGTTGCCACAGAAATGTAGGAGGCATGGGCCGCGGTACGCAGGACGCCAGGGTACCCAAGGGCACCCTTGACTTGACAGGGTCGACCTAGCCGATTGTAGGAGGATGAGGAGGATGGAAGAGGCCTTGTACTGGCGGCATTTCTCGTCGCTCGGGAAGTCCGGGTGCAACCTGGTCATCTTCTTGTCCTGCTGAGCGAGAGGCTCGTTGCCGTGCTCGTCGTCGTGGTCGTGGAGGCGATGGCTGTCGTCGTCGTCGTCGTCGTCGTCGTCGTCGTGGACGTCGCCGTCGTCGTGTTTGCGTCGCATCGTCGACGCGTCGTCGTCGTCGACGACGGCGACGCGTCGACGATGTGACGCTTCGACGACGACGACGCCACCGATCAGCGGCGTCGTCGTCGCCATCGTCGCAACGTAGGCTGGATGAGGGGGGGGGGGCGGAAGGAGGGTGGGAGTCACGTGTTCTCGAAGTGTCCTTGGAGCGCCGCTTGATGAGATCATCTACCAGATTCTCCTCGCCGTGGAACTTCTTCAGCAAGTCGGCCCGCGTGTACCAAGCCCACGCGTTGTCCTCAGACTCCCTGTCCTCCCAAATCACTTCCTCCATCGCCTCCATCTTGCCCGCGTCGCCCCCGCGCGCGACGAACATCTCGAAGATAGTGTTCTTCTTCGAGCGGTCCTGCGGGAATCCAGAAACAACAAAAAATGACGAGGAGTTGGTGGGAAAGGGAAAAGAGGAGGGGAGAAGAGGAGGAGGGGGAGGAGGGCGAGGAGGAGGAGGAGGAGGAGGAGAAATAGGAGGAGAATACCCCTGAAACGCGACATCGATGTCGCATTTCAGGGGTCGAGGAGGAGGAGGAGGAGTTGGGGCTCGAGGAGGAGGAGGAGGAGAAGGAGGCCAAAGGGGCCACTGACCGATTCTTAAATGTTTTAGAATAGGTCACAGCAGCGACCCTGCCCCCTGCGGCCCTCGCCTCATGAGGAGGCGGGGTGCAGCGGAGGGGTGGGGGAGGAGGATGAGGAGGAGGAGGAGGAGGAGGAGGACGAGGAGGAGGAGGAGGGGGCGACAAGAGGCGGAGGAGGGAGGAGGCTCGAGGCGGAGGAGCAGCATAAGCAGGAGCAGCGGGAGGAGGAGGAGGAGGGGGAGGAGGAGGAGGGGGAGGAGGAGGAGGAGGAGGAGGAGGAGGAGGAAAGGATATCGTTGTGCATAGCACCCCGGGTCCGCGCCGCACGCGGCCCACTTCTCGTTGAGAAGTGGTGGACATGAGCGCCCCATCACCTTGCGCCCCATGCGGTTCCGCAGGGCGGCGTGCTCGTTCTTGTCCAAGGTCTCGAGGGCGCGCTCGATCCCCTTCTCGAGGTCAGCCGAGCGAACGCCCCCATCGGCCTGGCGCGGGATGAGAGACACCTCGGCCGCGACGCCGTCGGGCAGCGCTGCCTCCGCGGACGCCGTTGCTCCCGTGGGCGCCGCTGCCTCCGCGGGCGCCGCGGGTGGCGGCTTGCCACCGCCCGCGCCGCAACTCGCCGCCACCTGCGCCCTGGGCATGGAATGCCTGGGGTCCTCGGGGTTCGATGGGGTCTTCGACCTCAAACGCCTGCGGCCGTTGGGCTCACTCATCTGCGGTGTCTCGGGGATGTCCGATGAGGCCGCTACCGAAGACCGACTTGGCGGGGCTGACGATGGCGCTGGGCGCTTCCTGGACTCCGGCTCCTGTTTCATATCAGTCTTCAGCGCCCGAGGGACAAAGATGATACTCCCCTTGAAGTCAGTCATGATTTTGTTGTTCTTATCTCGGAGCATCACCAAGTTCCGAGAGTTCATCGGGGCTTGCATGGCGTCTTGACGCGCGACAGTGTGGGCTCGATGACTTACTCGCTCATGTAGCAGTACCCTCTCGAGCCTTCAAACACGTTGGACATGGGGGTCGAAAGGGGCATATTGCAGGTTCCTCACTCGGGGATGCTAGTGCCCAGAACCCTTGGAGCGTTACCCTCACCCACATGTTTCTGAGGGTACACAAGAAATAACCGATGGGTGTGCTGAAACACTGCGGTGAAAAATTAGCTGGGGGGCGTTATGCAATATTACGGTTCAATACGCTATAGCCATAAGTTAGGCCCTTTATTATGGTTTTAGGGCCCTTTATTATGGTCTATCTTATGGTCGCTTATGCTATCTTGTGCTAGCTTTTGCAGGGTTATGCTAACTTTTGCTAGTGTTATGCCCTGTTTTGATGTTTCGTTCGGACCAACATGCGGATCAGACTGTTCGAGGGCCTCTCCGCTACCCAAACAGTGTCTCGCACCGAAGGATCTTGTGAAAGCTCTCGGCGCCACAAGAGGGAAACTGTTTTACGCTCCGCCTGCGCACGTGCAGAGGTCAATGCTCTACTTCGATGTAGCCCCTACTCTCGATAGAGCAAGCTCCAACTCTGAAATTACCTGGTCCAAACAGGCATCGGCCCAAGGGTCGCCTGATGCTACCGACTTCAGCTGTGCAAGGGTCAACCCGCGAGGGAGGGGTCGGACGGCTAATTCATTCAAATACACTCGTGCGACTTGCGCCCCGAACTCTCGAGGGCGCGCTTCGGTGCCCTTCAGCTGGCGCGTTCCATTCGCGCACCGAACCCCCATCTGGTCAACGTGCATGGTGGTAGTCTGCAAGCTACTCTTCTGGGAAAAGTCCGGAAACCTGCGCAGGCCATGGAGGGCGGAAGAGTTTGAATATAGACGAGTGGGCTTCCGAGTCTCCGCTCCGAAGGGCTGCATCCACGTCAGGCACGTCTGGAACGCATCGCCGAGAGCGGTCGCAAGTTGCTGCGCTCGCGGGTGCAGCTCCAAGATGGACGAAACGGGCTGTTCTGCCATGAAAATTGCGCTGTGCATAGCCAACGCCAAAAATATCAATAGGACAACCCTAGAAGTACACATGTTAGCCCGAAACACGCTGGGCTCATCAATGCACCCGAGGGGATTCTCACGCGAACGCCCGGTCTGCTCACGTCCAATCCACACCCAGCTAGAGCACGGAGGGGCGGACCAAAAGGCCTTGCGTGCGCATGTGAAGAATATATGCGGTGGCTCTCAGAAAGCCTGTGGCGCTGCACACGTCGCCCAGGTTACTGGGGGCCCGGGCTTTTACGGAAGTCGCGGCGCAGGGCATATGCAAAGAGAGGGAGCGGGAAGGTAACCCCGGGACACGAGGGGGACATTGCCCAGAATTGGGATTGAGAGAAAGGGAGAAGCGAGGGGAGGCGCGGGCGTGGGGGATCGAGGAGGAGGCGGAGGGTCGAGGGGTCGAGGAGGTGGAAGGGCGGGGGGCGGGATGAGGGGGAGTGAAAGCGGGCGACAAAGGGGCAGGGGGACCCCGCATATCGTTTTTGAATTGCGTCGATTTCAAACATCGGGGCGAAGGGTAAGGTTACGAGGGGAACGCTGCGCCATCGAATCGAAATTCCAAAACGTGAACCTGACTGTCATGTAATCCATGCTGACGCCGTCTAGGTTGTAGGCCTTGGCCCCGTTCAACACGGAGTGGCATCCAGCGAACATCTCAACCACATCCACCATGCCACGGGGCTCGGAGCCTGGGGGGCCCTGAGGGGGAGGACGAGGAGGAGAAGGAGGACAAGGAGGAGGAGGAGGAGAAATAGGAGGAGGAGAGGAGGCCAAAGGGGCCAAAGGTCACAGAGGAGGAGGAGGAGGAGGAGGAGGAGGAGGAGGAGGAGGAGAATGCTGAGAATGCGCAACATGGTTCTAATCACGTTGAAACATGTTGGGAGAGGAGGAGGAGGAGGAGGAGGAGGAGGAGGAGAAGGGGAAGGAAGAGGAGGAGGAGGAGGAAGAGGAGGAGGACGAGAATGATGATGATGATGATGAGGAGGAGGAGGAGGAGGACGTGACCTTTCCCACTCACATCACATCCATGAAAAACAGGGAGAGTGTAGTGGGGGAGGGTGGCACGGTGTCGGGCAAGCCCAGGGGCCCTGCAGAGCAATCAGCATCGTGGTGATGCGAATGAACTTCTTAGGGATCAAGCTGGCCATCGTGCCTCAAAGGCGCACCCCCAGGGGTGATCAGATGGCGTCGCCCCCCACCCCTGACTGGGAGAAGAAGGGGATATGGGGTTGGACCGCCCGAGGGAGGAGGGGCGCGCATCACGTGCAGGGGGCATTTCAACACAGGGTACGGCATGTCGTCGAGGCAGGCTCTCGGACGCAACGCTCGACGAAGGACGTGATGTTGCGGTCGTCGTCATCGGTGTCGCCGTCGTCCGACATGTCGTCGTCGCTGCTACTGATAGCATCGCCCTCCATATGTGGCTGCGACAGGGGGCCGCCCAGCTACGATTTGAAACCCAATTGCTCTGATTGCGCTCTGATTTCCCACGCTTCCTCCTCCTCTTCCCCCCCCTCCTCCACCGCCTCCTCATCTGCGCCCTGAGGGGCCCGAACGACTCACCTCCTGGCGAGGCCTTCCTCCAAGAGGCCCGAGCGACTCACCCCCTGGCGCGGCCCGAAGGGCCCCGCCAGGGGGCGAGTCGTTCGGGCCCCTCAGGGCGCAACTGGGGACGGCGACATGTGATGGTCGATGAATGCTACTCTCATCCTCGGCGCAACGGGGAAGCGGAAGTGCACGCGCCCGAACTGCGGCACAAAACATGGCGAGAGGGTTGAGGAGGGGGGGGAGGAGGAGGAGGAGGAGGACGATGAGGAGGAATAGGAAGAGGGAGGAGGAAGGGCAGGAGGAGGAGGAAGAGGAGTGCCCACAACAAATTTTTACGCATCCACGCCAGTGGCATGGCACGTGTAACTCTGCAGCGGCTGTCGCCATGGCCACCGTGTCGGGCCCGCAGCCGCTGCAGCCCATGTCGCCAAGGGTGGCCAGATCCACAGCGGTAGCGAAGTCTGCGGAACCCGCTGGAGGAGAAAGTGGAGGGGGAGGAGGAGGAGGAGGAGGAGGAGGCGCATGGAAGAGGGAGGAGGAGGGGGATAATAAAGGAAGTGGAAGGGGGAATGAGTATACACGGGGAGGGAAGAGCGTGGACACGAGGAGGCAGCTACATCTGTGATGCCAGCTGCCCTTGGCGACAGGAAAACCCCATGATGTGCTCGCCCCGAGCTGCGTTCCACAGCCCACCCGGCGGACGGCACATCAAACCACGAAATCACGCGGAGGCCGTCAATTGCTGGCTCGCCAGCTCGACGACCTTCTTTCACAGCAGGCGCAGGTCGTCGTTCTCGGCCTTGCTGAATGGGCATCGGGCCTGGCCAGCGGGCATCGTGGGCCAGTTGATGCGGAACGCCTTCTTCGCCATCAGAACCTCGATCCTGGCCAACGTGTTCCCTGAGATACCTGGCATCTCCACCCAGCGCGACCATGATTTCGACCCGTGGGGATGATCTGGGGGCTGAGCGTCCTCTGGCAGCTTGGACAAGAAGTCAGCGTTCGCCAACTTGAACGCAGCGGGGTCGCAGAGCGCAGGCTTACTCCTGCGGTCTATTCAAGACGCGTGACGGGGCAACGAGGAGCAGGCAAGGGGGAGGAGGAGTACGAGGAAAGGAGGAGGAGGAGGAGGAAGAGGAGGAGGAGGAGGAGGAGGAGGAGGAGGAGGAAGGGCGAAATGGGAGGAGGGTGGAGGAGGCTCAGCACGTCGTTGGAGAGCGGAGCTGATTCTGGAGGGGGGACCCCACAAAAAGTGCTCACACACCCCTCTGGGGTAGAGGAGGAGGGAGGAGGGACTACGGAGGAGGGGGGAGGAGAACGAGGAGGAGGAGGAGGAGGAGGAGGAGGATCCAGGAGGAGGAGGAAGTTGCCCCCCCCCTCGTGGGCTCCGCTTGGCAGCGCCCTCCTCGCCCCCCGCGGGCTCGGCTGCCGGGAGCTCCTCCGCCTCCTCGAGGGCCGCCGCCGGACGCTTCGCCGCCGCCTTCGCCTTCCCCTTGGCCTTGGTCGGGCGTTGCCAGAGCTGCCCCTGGCCCAAGGTGCACGCAGCTTTTCGCCTCCTTTTTGGACCCCCTGGGCCCTCTGGGCCTCGCGAGGGGTGCCCTGGAGGCCACGATGCCTGGAAATCCTGGGGGCACCTTGGGCCAAGGACACCTTTGGCAACGACCCATTCGCCTTGGCCTTCGCCGCCGACTCGGAGCTGCAAGCCGCCGCCGCCTCCGGCTTCGCGGCACGCAGGAATGCGGGAAACGGGAGCGTGGGTGGTGCGGGGGGGGGTTTTGCTTGTCCGCCTCATACCCCTCTTACCCCTCTTTTCCTTCCTCCTCCTCCTTCCTCCTCACCCTCCTTTTCCTCCTCCCTTCCCTGCCCCCTCTCCTCCTTCCTCCCCCTCCCTCCTCCTCCTCATCCCTCATCCCTCCTCCTCCTCCTTCTCCTCCCCTTCCTCTTCCTCCTCCTCCTCCTCCTCCTGATCCTCCTCCTTCCCTTATCCGCCTCCTCCTCCTTCTTCATTGTCATCCATCCCCCTCCCACCTAATCCTCTTGCCCTTCGAGTCCTGATCGTGCCCCAGCTCCTGTTTCAGCTAATTCGTGAACCCGATCGGGGTCGGAGTGGCTTCGGATCATTCGCAGCTTCCCTCCGCGCATTCCTCATGCGCCATTCCCTCCTCCTCCTCCTCCTCCTCCTGATCCTCCTCCTCCTTCCTCCTCCTCCTCCTCCCTCCTCCTCCTCTCTCTCCACCCTTCGTCCTTCTCCTCCACCCTCTCCTCCTCCCTCTGCTGCTCCTCCTCCTCTTCCTCTTCCTCCTCCTAGCCTTCTCTCTTACTACTCCTCCTTCCAGTCCATCTTTCCTCCTCCTCCTCCTCCCTCCCCCTCCTCCTCCTCCTCCTCCTCCTCCGCCTCCCCCATGCCTCGACGCTGGGGGTCTTGCCGCGGGCGACGTTGGGATCCAGGGCCATCTTGGCCTGCTGCAGGAGAGCACCCGAGAGAGAGAGAGAGAGAGAGAGAGAGAGAGAGAGAGAGAGAGCGGACAAGTAGGCGGACCAGGGTCCGTCCGCGAGGCGCACTGCGGTGCGACAACTCGCAAAACACTATTTGCGGCGGTGCAGCCTTTTGATACGAGGGCGGGCAACAAAAAACCCCTCCCCCGGCGCAGTGCGACAGACGCTACAGACGGCGGACAGACGGTGATGATCTCACCTGTCAGACCGCGTAAAGAAAGAGGCCCCAACAAGAAAGGCGACGTGCTGACACGTGGCTAGGCGGCTTGGCAGACCGCCAGTTGGGCGCTTGGCCGCAAAGCGGCGCGCAGTGACGGGGCACCCCCCGCCCCCACGCCCTGACACCGTGGACGCGGAGCCACGCGTACACACGGGCAGGCAGAAAGGAGGAGATTAGCGCGGGGCACCAGGTGGAGCGCCGCGGAACGATGACAGCATAGCTTGGATGGTGAGTGACGGCACGGCACCATCGGGCGAGGGCGTGAGCAGCTCGGCGAAGGCTCGCCCGGCGCTGTGGAGGCGCTGGAGTAGAGGGCCTTGGCGAGCTTGGGCGGCGGCGAGGTCCGCGGCGAGAGCAACGCACCTCTGCTGGAGAGCAGCCATAGCCTGGGACAGCTCGGTTTCGCGGTCGGTGAGGGGTGGCTGCTCAGTGCCAGCGGCCGAGGGCCTCGAGACAGAGGCGAGGTCCTCGGTACGCCTGTCCAGATGGTGGACTAGCGTAGTGCGGCACCCTGTACGCTGTCGTCCGTCACCCTTGAAAGGTGACTGGAGGGGAACACGCGACCCCAGGGCTGGAGCCGCTAGGGCCACGCCCCGAGAGGTCGGGAGAGCCGCATCCTCTCGCTCAGCAACGATGGAAGCGTGGACGGGGCGCGAGGGCCTGTCTGGTTCAGTGCCCTGCGGGGGGGCTGAAGCCGCCCCCGCGGGCTGCCGCTGGTGGGGGGGCGGAGTGGTTTGCGCGGTGGGACCAATCATGATGCCGTGCAAGGGCTCTGAGGTCGGCCGCGTAGAAGGGTGGCGTCTCGGTAGGGCGGCATGGTCGGCAGCGTGGGGTGTCGGCGGTGCGTCGTCTATGCCACTCAGTCCGCGGGGGTCACCCAGGTCGTCGTCGGCGTCTTGGCGGTGGCCGATATCATCGTATGGGGGCGATGTTGCTCTCGGGGACGGAGTCGCGGTAGGCATCGAGAGGTTGCCCGACGGGGCAGGGTTTTCGCTGACTGGTCCGTCGTCCAAAGCGTCCGATCCCCCACCGAAGCTGAACAGGTCGTCCTCCTGTTCGTCAGCGTCTTGAAGGTGAGCGGCGTTGTCATGTGGGTGCGATGCCGCTCTCAGTGGCGGAGTCGAGGGCGACGTGCGGGTGCCCGACGGGGCAAGGTTGGCGCTGGCTGGCCCGTCGCCTAGGAAGTCAAGGCCCCCGCCAAAGCCGAACGGGTCGTCCTCCTGTTCGTCGAATATCGCCCGTTGGGCCTCGGCCCAGAGCTCGTCCGGGTTCTGTGGGATGTCTGGTCCAGCCGCGGGTGGTGCCTGGTCCGACAGCAGGGGGTTTGGTTCCATTTTGTTGAGTTCCGCAGCTGTAAACCCAGCCCTGCGGTGTGGGAGGGGGAGTGTGCGGTGTCTACGCTCGTAGATGGCGACAGCGACTCCATGAAGCACGGTCGCTTGGCGATGTCGTGTTTTGGCAGCTTCGACAATGTCGTCTGGAAGGTTATGAGTACGTGCCGCCGTTGTGGCGAGGGCGTCAGCCTGACGATTGAACTCCTCCGCGATGGGCCCGATGAGCCCGAGGTCGATGCCCATGTCGCCCAGGTGGCTTGCGATTTTCTCGACGCGGAACATGTTGGGCTTGGCCATGACGCATCGGTGGATCTTTTCCCAGAGCTCCACGTGCGTGCCCTGCGGTGGTGAGTGTCCGTCGATGATACTTTGGAACCCATCGACCACCGCCTGGTTGTCCACGAAAACGTGTACGGGCCGTTCAGCACATGCCGTGAGGTGGACAATGGCGAGGGTCTCCGCAAGCTGTGCGTTCTGCGTAATGCCGTGAACGCGTGCACTGTAGTTCATGCGGTGGTCGATGCCGTAGTAGACGCCGTAGCCCGCTCGTGCTAGCAATGGGATGGCTTGGTTGGTGCATGCACCGTCCGTGGCAGCGTAGACCCATGTCCAACCAGTGTCGTGGTCAAGGTAGGTGGTGTAGGAGTCCTGGGCTGAAGCCGCAGGATCTCCCTCAGGTGGGGGCCGCGGCATGGGCTGAGGTAGCGGGTCCCTCGCGAGGTCGGCCTGCAGGTCGAGGAGGGCTGGGTCTTCATCGAAGAGCCCGCAGTGTCTTGTGTGCGGCGGAAGACGGGCCCACTGCTCGTCACTGATGAGGGTGGTGAGAGGGAGTCTTTCTCGGGCCCAGCACTTGCAGTCGCGGACAGTGTGCTCCTGAGTTTCCTCTTCCTCGTCGCAGTATCGGCAGATGGGGCTGGGGTCAGCAGACGTGTTTGATCGGGATCGTCGCTGTTGGGTGTGGTCCCCGCCCGACAGGTAGTTCAGGAGGAGCGCCAGCTGCCAGGCATTGCATTTGGCTGCTCCTTTCGTTCGGGCGAGCCACGTGCTGGCGAAGAGGTCGAGGCCCTGTCTGACAGAGGCAAGGTATCCAAGGTCGTGACGCCGTGGCTTGATCCTCCTCAGAAAGGCTCTGCGTTGTGAGGCCCGCAGCATGTGAAGGAAGGCGTTTTGGGGTAAGTTCAGCCAACTGATCTGGCAGCCCCAGTCGTCGTACATGATGCCAATGTGGGCCAGGTCCAACGGAGCTGCTGGAGCGTCTGGACAAGTCGTCCGACAGGTCCTCCCCCAAACAGGGTCTGAACGTGGTGTTGGAGATCCCTGACGAGACCGCAGAGTGTAGCGTCGCGATTAACCTGTCGCCGCAGACACAGGAAAACTTCACGCTGCGTGATGGCGTCAATCTCCAGGGCGTGTCCTGGGACGCACACGGCCATGAGAGTCCAAAACTCGACCCACATGTTTCCCTTGGGGCGGATAGCCGCCTTAAGGGCATGGTTGTAGGCAGTTTT
Source organism: Prorocentrum cordatum (assembly GCA_963575745.1). Lineage (NCBI taxonomy): Eukaryota > Dinophyceae > Prorocentrales > Prorocentraceae > Prorocentrum > Prorocentrum cordatum. Next base: position 86,698 of record CAUYUJ010018799.1, on the reverse strand, counting down.
GACGGGGCCTGATGGGGCTTGAATGTCGGTGCCCGTGGTACAGACGCTGGCAGCAAGGGAACGGGCGTGCCGCGCCTTAATAAGCATCGGCGATGGGAGCTTGCCAATGCGCGGCAGGCGACTAGTCGCCCTCCGAACACGGGCGTCAGCGGTGGCCGTGAGGTTAAGCGCGGCTGGAGCCGGCGCTGCCTCGGCGTTGATGTAACTCCCGACGAGCTTGAAGGAGTCGACCACGCGTAAGGGCCGTTCCGCCAGAGTGAGCTGGGTAACGGCGGTGTGAAGCTCGTCGGTGAGCGCCCACCCCGCCACTTTGCCAGGGTGAATGCGTTGACCTGAAAATCGATCAAACTTGGCGGTTTCATCAAGAGATTTCTGCAACTCAGGCGCGGTGTGAGTAGTGGAGTTGCTGTCGTCAACAAAGGTAGTGCTGAGTGATCGCGGAACGTATCGATGCTGTCTCTTGGTCCACACACACATGAGCAGCTTAATGTCGTCCAGGGACCAAGAGCTTCCCTGGAGGTGACCGTTGGTCCTGGCCAATTCCTTAGAGTACGCTCCGTTCATGCGGATGTAGCGTTTGTGGCGACTGTAGAAGTTTCTGCGGACAGTAACGATGTCTTGGGGGCACCCCGCGTGAAGCGCAAGGTTAAGGCAGATGTCCGTGATGAGGTAGTCGAAACACTTCTGTCGGTCAAGGGCAGCCCCAGCTAAGGGAAGGAGTAAGGCCCTGGCGTGTTCGATGCGCAGGGCAAGAGAGGTGCTGACGTCCCCAATGGTAGCTTTGGGGACAGCGCCAAAGCTCGTGGCGTGGGTCCATCCTTTCCGCCAGTCCGTGAGGCTGCGGTAAGCTGGCGCTTCCCACGCATACATCCAAACGGAAAGCACCGAGAGAAGTCGTTGGTCCGTTGGGAGTTCGCCTCGGCCTTTTCGGAGGCACGGGTTTGGCACATGAAGGAGGGGTTCTGGGATGGTGCCAGTGCGTTGCATAGCGCGTAAGACGCTGGCGAAGAGGCGAAGGATGTCGTCGGGTAACTCCTTAGCCTCCTTAGTAGTCCAGCCGTCCAGTCCCCCCGCACGGCGCGGTGAACGGGTGCGAATAAAGTGGATGAGTTGGTCGTCGGTGAGGTGGAAAGGGGTAGCTGGTGATGGCGTAGGCAGCTCTTGTCGGTACTCGTCGTAGAAGTCAGCCCACGTCGGCATGGCTTCGGCGTCATGTCCTGCACGGGCGCGGTACCTGCCCAAGATGGGCTCCCAGGTGTCGACCATGAGCTTAAGCATGTCTTTGGTATTAGCAACAATGGCGTTGGCAGGGAGAATGTCGGGGACTTGTGCAGGTGGTGGTTCACAAGTGTGGTCTTCGTCGTTGTCCGTGTCGGGCGAACTACCGTCGCTGGGGCTGAAGCCGCCAGCTTCGGTGTCAGCGTCGCTATCGTCCGTGCTAGCTTTGTCAGGTTTGAAGGCGTTGGTGTCGCAGTGGAGTTGCGTATCGTCAGGTGTGGTAGGCGTGCGGAGATACGCCGTGGGCGAGCTGTCAGCAGCCCGTGCGTATATGGCCGCCTTTCGCCCGCTTGGCTCGCGGACGCCCTCAGCCCATATCTTGATGCGTTCAGCTTTGGCACGGTTCGCACGTCGCGCCAGCTCTAAGTCGAGGTTTTGGATCAAACCGTCAAGGTGCTCTCCGTGAGGTGCTGGCTCGTCGGGGGTCCAGGCCTCGGGGAAGTCAAGGAGAACCGTGGGGCGCAGCTTGTGACATAGGAGGCGGGCCGCGGTCCACGTGCAGTCGATGCGCTGCGCTAGGTACGGCGGGATGGCACGGCAGTCTAAATGATGGTGCTGTCCGATGAAGCGAAGCTCACAGAGTTGCCGATGGAGCTTGCGCAGTCGGTTCATGTGTATCGTGGAAGCTCCGTAGGTGGGGAAGGCGCGGGGGACAACTGGTCGCTCCTCGAACATGGGCGTGAGCCCGTGCATGGTGGGGGGATTCTTTTTTGGGTGGTCAGGCGGTGGAGGTGGCAGGTCGCGCAGACGGGTGAGATGGTACTCATGACTGGCCTCGTTAGCCAGGGCGAACATGCGTTCCACGTCGTCGCGTGTGTCGGCCTGCTCCATGCGGTCCTGATATCGCCCAGCGATGAGGGTCCCTAATGCCTGCAGTTCGTGACCCTCGTGAGCTCCATCGTTGGGAGGGTAGGGCGTGGGGGCAAGAAGGCGTCGGGCCGTATGGTCGAGGCGACTGAGGTCAAGCGTGACCTGCAGGCCAACATGGGACTTCGCTGGCAAGTCGCGCAGATAGCAGAAGTCGGTGACAAGGGATCGCGCCGCTTGGTTGGCAATGATATAATCGATGCGCGAAGTGCGGGGGCACTTGGTGACGCGGTCCCAGTCAGGGATATTGCCGTATGTGTGCATGGTGTGGTCTGGTGTGCCCTCAGCGACGTTAAACCATCCGTGCTGCATCATGTGCAGCAGGTGTGGATTGTCGTCGATGTTCGTGTTGGCGTCCATGCAGATGAAATACGGGGCTGAGCCGACCCTGCGGCGGCGCAGTCAGCGAGCCGAAAAAGATCTGTGCTGTCTCCTCCAGCAACCCCGTAGAGGCTCGCTATGTAGATCCCAGCGGGCCCGTGGTTGTTTCGTCGCCGCCTGCGGCGGTGCTGAGTGCAGAGCGGGAGAAAGGCCTCGTGCCATCTTTTCTTGGCCTTGAGGGCGACGATACAGGGCGCAGTGTCGTCGACAGTGGAGTCGACAATGGCATCCTTAGAGAGGATGGCGACCCCTCCCGAGGCGCCAGTGTTGCCCACGACGGTGTGGTCTGTGCCGCCGTGGGCAGCTCTGCGCTGGGCTCGCGCCAGATCCAGGTCAGGTCCAAGACTGGCGTGGTATCCCCCGTGGTGTGGATTGGCGGCGCTGGTAGCGATGGCTTGTCTGGTCGGCTTGGCATGTCGGGTCTCCTGCAGTGCTATGACTGCGGCGTTGTGGTCGACACCAAGAGCGGTGATGGTTGGCCAGTTCGCTGAGAGACTGGTGATGTTTAGGCTGACGAGGTGTATGGAGCGACCTGGCCCGTCTCCATCGGTGGAGCTGGGGTTTGCACGCCCCGCACGGTGTAGGTCAGCCTGACCCTCGCCCAGGTAGAAGGCTTGGCCACAGTAGGAGCTCATGGCGTTCCTATGGATTAGCTTGACCGGGGCTGAAGCCGCCGTCAGGCCAGAAGTATAGGCGAGACATGGTCGGCACTGCGCCAGGGGGGGTTCATAAACGTCAGTAAAACTGTCTCGAAAAATCCTCCTCACTCCTGTACCATAGGGGACGAGGGGAGGAGAGGTGAGACGGCAGCAGAGGGAGAGGGAGGCGACTCCTCGATCCGTCCTGCCGAACACAAAAGCAAAAGCGAACCAGCGGCGGCGGCTAGGCGCGGCAGCGGCACAACGCACGCGCATATACTGCGCACGCGACACCGCTGGTCCGTCCTGCGGTGGCGCGCCCGCCCCGTCAGTATCTTGATGAGCAGCATCTGGTGGAACAGCTCGAGCAGCGCGGTCGGTGGCCTGGCGCTGGGCCTCGTCCATGCCCGCTGCCGTGAGGCCCGCGTTGCGGACAGGGCTGATTCCCCGCGGGGCCGCCGCTGCCGCGGCAGCGGCTGAGGTGGCGGGGGCTCCGCCCCGACTCTGAGGTGAGAGCGGTGAGCCACCGCCGAAACCCGCCGCAAGGTCCTTGACACGGTACTTGTTCTTGAACGGGTCGAAGGTCGGCGCCTCGTCGATGGGGACGATCACGCGGGTGGGCAGCGGCGGCTCGTGGTCCGTGGACGGCGTCGGCTCGAGGTCGACCTGGCCAGGTTCGATGACGCTGGCACCGAAGCGTGGCACCACTTCGGGGGCTCGGCCATCAGCCTGAGTCTCGCGAGGCGGCGAGCTCGTGGAGCTCCCTGGGCCTTGCGTGAGCTGTGGCGGCTGCAGGACCTGCTGCGCGGGACGCGCCCGCCCGTGTGGCGGTCGCGTGGCGAGGTCGCCTGGGCATTAGCGCGCTCGGAATCCGCCCTGCTCGGGGATCGGATCGGCGCCGCGCAGGGTGATGGGCTGGGCTGGCGGGAGGCGCTTGTGCCGCCCTCCGCCGTGGCTGTGGCCTGGTCAGGGTCGACAGCGTCGGGGCGGGGGCTGACGTGGTGGGCGCTTCCCTCGCTGTGCCGCGGGGAGGC